>CM038681.1:175529369-175911384 GCA_021605205.1 Aegilops longissima | reverse complement strand
ATAGCAGAAAGCGGAACCAAATCAGCAAAGGAACCTTTGAGAAGCAACTCCGATTAAGAGAAAACAAGCCAGTAGCTGAAAAGAAAATGAAAAGCCGCGTCGGCACCTAATCTAGTCTTCAAGTCTTCTCACCGGTGCGGGGCTAAGTGCCACCACTAGGCATGGGAGGAGCCCCCAAGGCCGGTGACTCTCCGGAGACTCAAAGGCGTTCAGCCCCACTCATTATTACGTGAGAGTGTCACGGCGGCGATTCTTCCACAGGCACAGGGCCTTCTTCACAGGCAATGGACCTTTATTCACGAGCCTTTGGGCCTTCTTCACTGGCGTCGGGCCTTGCTTGTATGGTAGAACTTAGGAGGTCTTTGGATGTTCGAGTGCGTTACAGATGGGCACCCCATCCTGTCGTCCTCGGTATGCGGCGCGAACTTCAGGAGATATGGGCGGCCTTGAGCAGGGCCTCCACATGGGTGGAAGCTTATGCAGCCCTTCCACGGAGAGGACCCGGATCAGGACAAGGTCACCCGTCTCGGCGTCTGGAAGCGGATGTTGCAGTGATGGTATCGCGCGGCGCTTTCTTCCTTACCTTGCCGCCATTAGTGCAACAGCATCAGGCGTTCCTCCCCGGCCACGAGGTCCATCCCCGCAAGGCACCCTGCTCACGTTCATCAAGCGCCCGAGGACCCACGTCTGAGGCGATGTTTGACTTCATGAGGGAGGACCGCTTCAGCTCAAGTGAGCGAGGGAGAGCGGGGTTTCATGCCCATCGGCAGGTGGCGGTGGTGCGGATGGAACACAACATGGACGGAGCTCATCGTACCAGCCCTATGCGCCAGCCTCGAGCTTCTTCTTGAAGGTCCTGGTCTTGAGGCCCCTCGGGACCTCTGCTTTGAATGCTTCGGCACGACCATTGCTCACAGGGTGCGCCACGAAGTGTTAGATGCCAGATCTGCGTTCAAAGGTTAGCACAATATGTTTGAAGAGGATTCTTTGGTGAACTGCGAACCATTATGGCGATGATGCGGTTGGGGACTCGAAATGGCTCGATGCCTGATGAACTTGACGCGGAACGGTGGGATGTCTGCAAACGACTTCCACTTCCGCCCACTTGGTGAACTTGTCGATGGCGGCGTCTGAGTGGCGGTAGCCCCACAGGCGCCCGAGGAAAGGGCCCAAGATATCAGCCCCGAGCTGTGAAGCGGCCCGTGGGTGGTATGGTGCTGGAGGCTACGAGCTGGCTGATGTATCGCTTGGTGTGGAACTTGCAAGCTTCGGCGAGGACTTCACCAACTATTCGGCTGCGTTGTTGAGAGCGCGATGGGCGATAGAGAATCCTAACTTGAGAACACCTTGCAGCCGAGAGTTCGTGATGACAGTGGTGTCCGCAGATCCCCGCCGTGTATGTCAATCAACAACTCCTTTCCACAGGTCCTTTGGAAATGCAAGCGCAGCGAAACATCATTTGGTGGTTTTACTGTACAACTCACCATCCGGATCACGAGTATGTCGTGGCTTGCAAAGACCTACGCCTTCAATGTGCTCTTCCTTCTCAACAATCCTTGCATCAGATATTCCTTGAATTCCTTGGTCCAACATTCCTCCACAGGGCTCAGCGCCAAGGCGAGGCGATCTCACGAGGTGGGCGCGAGCTGGGCCTCCCGTGGCGGTGGTTGTGGGAGCTCTCCCAGGCTGAACTCCGCTCGAAAGTGTTGGCGTCAATGGCAGCTTGAAAACGCTCTCGAAAGACGCCAGGGCTCTTGGGGCTGCCGGCTGGATGCCCTCTGGCGATGTCGTCGGCTTCCTTGTTGGTGCCCAGGGCACGTGCTGCACCTCAATCCATGAACTGTTTTTCCATCTTCTGCACTTCTCACGGTATGCCTTCATGTGCTCGTCCTTTGGCTCAAATACACTTTGTTGGAGAAGTTGACAGGAGCTGTGAGTCACAGCTAGCTTGTGGCCTTCACCCCTAGAGGCCTGTCGAGCGCCTTGAGGCCAGCTATGAGGCCTTCGTGTTATCACGATGTTGTTGGAGACCCTACAGCCTGCTAAAAGCGAGCTGCGATGTAATGTAGTAGAGCTTGTCCACGAGTGGCCGAGATGAGCTACTCGGCTCAGCCCGGATGTGCAGAAGGCGCCATCAAGTACATGACCCAACCGTCGGCGCCTCGCTTCCTGGCGAGGTGGACCCGATCTTCGCCTACTTCAAGAATCCATCAGGCATCCGTCCATTCCGCCACAAAATCAAGCGAAACACGGCTCCCTTGATGACTCGGGTACTTCGCAGAGTTGGGCTCTGAGCACTCTCTCAATGGGTAGGCTGAGCGACCTTGATGGGGTTGTACAGAAGTAGTGCCGCAGCGACCCGAGAGCCACCAAGAGTCGCGAAGGGGAGCTTCTAAGGCATGGGATACCGTGCCCTTGCGTCCCAACCGTCTTGGATGAAATACGGGTGCTCGACAAAGTGGCCAGCGTTAGCGAGACCTTGTGTCTTCTGCCGAGGGTGGCGTCTCACTGAGTGGTGGAACTCTGGTGCTGCTCATTCGCGAGGTCTCTTGGACATCGTCATGCTTGAGCTTGGTCTTACATTGGCCTTCTGACTCTCGCGGCGCCTTCACGATCTTGCGCCATTTCGGCTGTAGCTTGCGCCTTGCGCACCTGGCTTGGTGCCCCTCGAGACGCCACCGTTTGTCTGTGGCAGAAGTGCTGTGCTGGCGGCCGAGTAGAGCACTAGGGGCTCGAGAGGTCGTGGTGCCACCATTACCAATGGGCTGGTCAGTATTTCTTGAGGTCTTGAAAAGCTCCGGTTGACCTCCGGGGTCCCTCGAGCGGCCCTTCTTCTTCTTCATCAGCTTGAAGAAGGGTAGGGCAGCTCTCAAGCTTGGAGATGAAGCGTCCCAATGCGATTCTCGACCAGTCAGCTTACGCATTTCCTTCAAAGTGCGGTGGGATCATGTCCTCAATGGACTTGATCTTCTTCTCTGGGTTCGCCTCGATCCCTCTATGGGACCACGAAGAAGACCAGCAACTTGCCGGAAGGGACACCGAACACGCACATCTCCGGGTTAAGCCGCCTTAGTTCACAGCACAAGCTACGTGAAGGGTCTCTTCCGGTCTGGAATCAGGTCCACCTTGCCTCGAGACTTCACCACAATGTAAATCGGCGTAGGCCTCAGAGTGTTTCTCCCGAGCTGCTGCCCCAAAGCGTGTGCGTGCTTGGCTGAAAGGTTGCGCCAGCGTTGCATGATCACGAAGGGCATGTAGGTGTAGAAGTACACCCGCCTGAAGTCGAAAGGCAACCTTCTCTACATCTTCTACCGCCATCTTGATCTGGTGATACCCAAAGACAGTCAGGGAAGCACAGCAGGTCGCACTTTCGGCGATGAAGTCGACGATCTGATCGATGCATGGGAGAAAGAAAGCGGATCTTAGGGGCAGGCCTTGTTGAGTTGGTGAAATCGGCCTTTATTCGCTCCTTTCCGCCTTTCTTTTGCCTTTCGGCGTGGTTTGCCAACCATTACGAGGTACCAAACCTCGCGAATGGCACCTGCTGCCTCCAACTTGCGGGTCTCTTGGACGATGAAGGCCTGCTTCTCCGTGGACTGCCGTCTCGCACGCTGCTTCACAGGGCGCACATTGGGGCATACCCTCAAATGATGCTGAATCACCTCTCTCGGAACTCCCACCGGCTGATTGGGCTCCCATGCAAATATATCCTTGTTTCCGCGCAAGAATTTTAACAACCCTTCCTCTCGTGCCGTCAGGAGGCTGGCACCTATGGTGAAAGTGGCTCAGGGACCCGTCTTCGTCGTGGCAAACACCTACTTGGTTTACGCCTTGTCTTGGGTGAACAACTGCTTCTTCTTGGTTGGCACGGCCCCCTTGACCTCGGGATACCCGGCACCGGCCAGACTCTGTCATCGTCATGACGCTTGAAGAAGCGAGTTTGGCGCCGTCACGCCTCCTGGTGTCCCCCTTGTGGTGAGGACACCTTGCTTCGGACATCTTCGCGAGGTTGTAGGCGGATGAGTTGCCGCCATAGGCTGGGCAAGCTGGGTACGAGGATGGCGTTGTCTGCAGGGGCTGTCAATCGCGGGTGATGTCGAAGTTGACCAACTTCGGTCGCAGTGGTTATCGCGTCTTGAAGAAGGTGACGGAAGCGGATCTACCCGGTGGGTGGCTGCCACCAACTCCCGAGAAAGGCTTGCTGAGGCGGAGCGCTCGGTGGCATGTGAAGGAGGCTAAAGCTTCCACGAGCAAGTTGAGGCTAAGCGCTGCCGTCGGCGAGGGTCTTGGTGGCGGCCCGTTGCGGATGGTGGGCTTGCGAGCATCGAAGCATGCGAGCAGGCGTGTGGTGATGGGTGGTCTTGAGCTGAAGGTGAGGTCAGCCGTAGCTCCAGCCCAGGCGGAGCCCAGTAGCCGGGCTGCACCACCCGATCTGGCTGGAAGCGGCGATGTGGCGAGCGGCGGTACCGAAACGCCTTAGCGAGCCTCCAAGTGCATGATGCGCCCGGTCTTGCGTATACCTGCCTTTGAAGAATCACGCAGCTCCTCCCAAGAGCGCCATACCGTGGATCTGGGAAGGTTGAGCAGCGAGCGCATGGCTGCGCGGTGAGGCCATGGGAAGCCGATTGGCGTGACCTTATCGTCTCCGGCCTCGAGGCCGGCCTCCTCGTCTGCCTTGGCAGGAAAGCGAGAGTCCGTACCGGCGCCCGTCGTGCTGGCGGCATCTGCAACGAACAGGTGGCCACCGTGCCCGCTGTAAGGCGGGGCGAGACTTAGAGCCCCGGCCCGTCGTCAACGCTTGGCCGTCAGTCGATGGCAGGCGCGCTGCCATGCGAGGCGGGCTGTGATGGCGGACGAACCTGTCGTCGGAGAAGAAAGCTTCTGGCGCACCCCTACCCGGGCGCCAAATGTCGGATCACAGGTTCGGTAAAACCCTAAGGTTGAACCTTTGGGGTGCAGGAGATTTCCTGCCTACCGATCTACGTGACTTGCTAAAATCTCAGACGGACTCGACAAACTCACCACACAAAGACACAAGATTTATACTGGTTCAGGCCACCATTGTGGTGTAATACCCTACTCCAGTGTGGTGGTGGTGGATTGCCTCTTGGGCTGATGATGAACAATACAAGGGAAGAACAACCTCCACGAGGTTGGGGTGTTCTTATTGCTCGGTGTGTGGCTAAGATTGGCTCAAGATCCGATGCCCCTCTTGTGGTGGCTAGTTCTACTTATATAGCCTTTGGTCCTCTCCCCAAATATTGAGGCGGGAAGGAGCCAACAAAGGCCAATTGAAATGGGACAACTAGTATAGCTTATCTGAAAAAGCGGTCTTCGCTGCGAAGGCTCACAGTGATAGCGCCCGTCTTGGGCTCCACGGTGACCTCCGTCCTACCGTCCTGCAGGTCTTGGTCTCGTTGCCGATATGGAAACCTTTTCACGATGCCTCGGTACTCCGCGCTGCGCTGCCCTCATAACGCCAAAGAGAAACAAAGGGCGCTGCGTCTTGTTGGCGCTGCTTGATCTTGATCATCATGGCTCACGTCACGAGAGCCTCATGAGGCTTACCCGCCTTGGTTTCTCCACTCCTCGTGAGGCAGCCTGGTGAGGCCGCTCTGAGGGAAGTCTTCGTAAATGCGCCTCGCGAGCTTGGCCCCTCGAGGTCTTGAATGCCTCGTTGGCGAAGATGGGCGTCACAGGCCCGCTTTAGCAACAATGCCGTGGGCATGAGTGCGAGCAAGTCTGAGGACCCGTTCCCCGAACACCGACAAAACCACGCCCAGGAAAATGGATGAGCGTGCCTGACCCTTCTCATCCTAGCGACATGTGTCACCTTGCGTCTGAGAGGTGGCGATCATGGGTGAATAGATAAATCCTATCATGGGGTAAACCCGAAAATTTTGATAAGAAAAATTTTAAGATTTCCGTTCGCAAATTCTTGGTGACAAGGACGGTAAAAGATTTTGAGCGGGTTTCAAATAGATACGCACATGAAGAATTTGTGAGCAGACTAGGTTGATTTTAGCATAGAGGGAAGGTCGATCACATTCACTTAGCGAGAAAAAAGACAACTTGAAGAAATAGCAATAAGTGAATCTTTGTAGAGACATAAACTCAAATATATAGTCAATGAAGAACAACGACGGAAATAATGAAGACATTGCATAGAAAAAATTGAACAATTGAGGAGTTTCAAAAACTGAAGGAAAACTCAGATTGAAGATTTTCAACTATTGTTGGTGGCGTGACCCACCGTATAAGAATGATGATTTAGGCGCCCACATTACAATTGTCCTAGGGCTCGAGAATCAAATTCTTCGTTAATTTCTTCACACTTAGAGGTTAGTCTTCATTTATTGAAGAAAAATGTTACCGTGTGTTGCACATCTAAGTCATCAATTTTGCACAAGTGTTAGGATGTGTGTCCTTTTCAAAGGACATTCGAAGATTCTAAGATATTTAGCTCACCGCAACTAGCTAAATCTCTTCTCATCCAAAGGGCTTTGTGAAGATATCGGCTAGCTGTTCTTGATCTTCACGTGCTTTCGATAGAGATGTAAGCCCTTTAACACATGATCACGAAGAAAATGATGATGAATCTGAATGTGCTTTGTCTTGAGTCTTTGAAGCTGGGTTATGAGCAATCTTGATGGCACTCTCATTGTCATAGTAGAGAGGCACATTCTTCACATTTATCTGTAGTCCTTGAGGTTTGCTTCATCCATAGAAATTGAGCACAACACAAACCAGCAGCAATGTACTCAACTTGGCGATGAGAGTGATCATGATTCTGTTTCTTGAGGACCAACATACCAAGGATCGTCAGAAATGGCATGTGCACGATGTTGACTTGCGGTCCACATGATCACCGACATAGTCAAGTCTGAATATCAATGAGATCAAAAGCCGAGCCCTTGGGGTACCATAATCCAAGTGTTGGAGTGTGAGCTAGATATCGAAGAATATGCTTCCTGACTGTGTGAGCACTGGATTTTGGCCCTTTTCTTTTCTTTTCATTTAATTGGTTTTGCTCTGTTTTTCTTTTTGGAGTGGTTACGTGGCCTTGCCACCTTGGAAATCATCTTCATTTCCTCTCCCAAGTGGCTCATCTTTCTCAAAACCTTACCAAGATCATGTCACTTCACTGCTTGACCAAACCCTAATTTCTTTTTCTTAGGAATATTCCTTTTTCTATTAAGGGAATAACCACATACATCCTAGGTTGTGAACCAACCTATATTTACATCCATCAAAAATTCCCAAATAATTCTCATAATTCCTTTGGGTCATATATTGATCAAATATGCCCAAACTTTCTGTCCTAGCCAAAATAATTCCCCAATAGTTATTCTTCATTTCATCCGGGTGGCATTTTGTGAAGGAAGTGACTCCTATCAATCTTGTTTGCTCCCAAACTTGTTGGGCATTCTTTCATGTCAAATCATTGCCACAAGCAAAATTCAACTTTATTTGCCTAGCCAATCTTCCTTAGTGATTTTTCAAAGTTTTTGTCAAGCTGAAGCCACAGTGAAGGAAGTACTAGCTAGGAGCATCCAAATGAGTTGAAATTTTGAATGCCTCTTCATGTGCTCATATAATTAGCCTCCTCAAATTTCAGCCCCATCCAATCATCTATGTGAGCACGAGGACCAAATCTTTGATTACGGCAATATTTTCAGGTTGTGAAGCAAGTGCATTTATATTGCTTCAAAATCCTGATAAATTACCACATCATGCTCCTACCTATATAACATATCTCCATCAAATTTGGCACCATTTCACCTAGCCAATAGTTCTACAAAATTCTTGCAAGATTACAGTCGGTGAAGATAGCTCACGAAGGAAGTACCATTTTAGTGAATCGAATTGGTATGAAATTTTCGGCTCCTTACTGTGACCAAATCACTAAGGCTTGCCAAATTTTAGATCAATTTGATACCCCATGTGAGTGCACCATCATGATCTTATTTCTGGACCAAAAATGCGGTTGTAAAGCAAATATATTAATCCTTGGTCCAAATGTTCTCAAAGTTACAGGATGAAAGTCCTTCTTACCTAAACCTGTGAGACAACTCCATTGCTCACAATCTCCTTCCTGTGGATCGGCGGTTCACGACCAAGTTCTTTGCAGTAAACTTGAGGTTGCTTACCGTTTAACCAAAGCAGTTTTCATCGATATACCATCATGATTGACACCTCCACGGAAGGACTTACCACTAGAAAACATGTTCAAGCCCATCTCCCCACTACATGCGGTGCATGCGGTGACCTTGATGATGGCAAGCACATGCAGCGCTACGTAATGCGATGGCAGCGTCTAGGCGTCTTCTTGCTCGGGCCCCTCCTCTGCTTTCGGCGTCTCGGTGAGCACGGGCATGTCCCCTAGCTTCCTCTCGTTGTCGCTGTTCTCTGGACCCCTCTCCCCCTTAATCCGCTTCCTCACAGCATTAAACCGCGCACGCTACGGACAAGCAGTGGCGGTTTTGGCTAGGGCTTCGCCGTCTTCTTCCTCCCTGCGCTCCCTTGGCGCCTCTTCCCGTGAGCTCTCCCTCCTATTCCTCTCGTCACCTGCCTCCAGAGATCATCGCAGCAGCCAGCGTCCCATGTTGTCGGCATCCACAGAGCAGGGGTTCCCATACTTGCACTGCTGGACTGCGGCGTGGCTCAAGGGGTGGCCAGCACGGCCCATCTTCATCGGCCTAGCTCAAGACCCTCACGAGGAACAAGCCTCATGAGGCGGAGATGCGAGGAAGCTTCCTCGAGCCGCAGCCTCGCCGAGCTGGCTCGCGAGGCGGAGAGATCAAGCGGCGTACCTCACGAGGTGCCCATGGCGCAAGCCATGATGATCAAAGAGGCGCCGGTGAGGGCCCGGCCAGCGCGATGTCCTCATTTCATCTTTGGTGCAAAGGAGGCAAGCGAGGCGAGAGCATCAAGCAAAGGCAACCATTTGAGTGCAACCAGACCAAGACCAACACACAGCGGGAAGGAGGTCATCGTGGAGCCCAAGCCGGCGTCATCGGCCAGGCCTTTGGCGGCGAGGACCAACTTTAGTCGAGGATAAGTGTACTTGATGTTCCCCTTCAAAATGTCCAATTGTTGGCGCCCTTCCGCTCAATATTTGGGAAGAGGCCGAGGGCCTTTTGCCTATAAATGGGACCAGCCACCCACAGGGTAGAGGGATCCGGAATCGAGAACGAGCTAGATCTAGCAATCTAGAGCAAGAGAGAGAGAGAGCCGAACTCCCCTAGCATTCATCGCACCAGCCAAGAACAGACCCTCATGAGGCTGTTCTTCCTTGTCTTATTCATCATCAGCCCTGAGGCAATCCACCACACACCTTTGGGTAGGGTATTACACCACAATGGTGGCCGAACCGATATAAACCTTAATGTCCCTTGTGTTGCTCTTTGTGTAGTTTTAGATCCTTGCGGCTGACGAGGTGTAGGTAGGTAGGGCCGAGATCTCGCGTCCACCCAGTTCGAACCTAGAGGGTCTCTAGGAACCGAAATCCGACATTTAGTGCGCCCGGTAAAGTGCGCGGAATCCATCTTCCGCCGCCTGTTCTTCGCCACCCCTCGCACCCATATCGAGGCCTTCGTCGGGCCCGGCCCGGGCGCTCTCGCTACTCGCGTCGCCCAGGCGGCCCCGTCGGCTGCCCTGCTGTTCCCGTCGCTTTGCCGTCAATGCTACCACCGGTCAGCGAAACGAGCAGCAAGCGTCGTCCCAACATCCATCCGTGGCGAAGGCCGCTACTCCTTCGCTCGCCCGGCTGGTTCTTCGTCTCGCGGCGCTCCAGCGCGCCATGGAAAACTCGAGCAGCGCTCGCCGCAAAGCGAGCTCTGCGCTACCGCCCTGTCGGCGGCGTCTCGAGTGCCTCGGCCGCGTCGGCGAGCACAAATCCGCGCCCGCGAGACAGACCCATGCTGTCCTTCTCCTGCACGCGCCCGCTTCTTGCGGCGATGAAGCTCGAGGGCACCTCGGCCGCCTCCCTTTAAGAGGCGCCTTGGCCCCCACGGCCTTGCGGCCCTGGCGGAACCGCTCCGTCCGGCACCAGCGCAGCAAGCGAGCTACAAAAGTCCCTCGTCCCCAAAGCTACCGAGTGCTCCTGCCCGGCCGTCCTGTGCACTCCTGCTCGGCCGCCAAGACCCGTGCTGCTCGGTGGCGGCACACGAGGATCCGCAAATCAAGCCCGCCGTCAACAAAGGCCTCCGTGGCCACTGCAGGCTGCCGTGCCTTCACCACGAGCTCGCGGCGTCGCATGGCCCGGCAAGTTCAAGCCAGACCTGCCTCCTCGCTCGACGGCATGCGGCCGACCCAGCGAGTTCCTCCAGCTGTATGAGCTGGGCATCGAAGCCGCCAGCGGGGCCGAGAAGGTCATGGCGAACTGGTTTCCCATGGCGCTCAAAGGCGGTGCCTGCACACGGCTCTGAACACAGCTCTGCACGATCTCCTCTGGGGCGGGATGCGCACCGCTTCATCGCCAACTTCAAGGCACTCGCGACCGGCCTCCTTGGCGACATCGCCCGCATCAGCGATAGCAGGGAGACCACGCAAAAGTACATCAGCGCTTCAACAGCATGCGCCTCAAGATTACCAAGGTGACCGAGGCCATCATCTCGACCTTCTCCGGCGGTGTGCGTGGCGTCAAGATGAAGGAGGGCTGGCGATGCATGAAGACATGTGCACATCCACGGAGCTGTTCAACTTGGCAACCAAGTGCGTCGGGCTGAGGAAGGAAGCCTCTCCCTCCTCGGCTGTCGGCTGCCGGCCCGAGAAGAAGAAGCCCAAGGTCAAGGATGTGAAGCGCCAAGGGGCTGCCGTGCTCGCGACGAACCGATAACAAGCGGCGAGATCAGCCGAGTCTTCCAAGGGCAGCGATGCTGCGTGTACCGACATCCACACCCACAACATGCGAATGCCAAGAGCTCGGAGCTGTGCGAGAAGGCGAATCGGTCGATGCCCGACCGCAATGATCGAGCTATGACGGAGGAGGAGGAAGAAAGCATGGGGCGTTGGGAAGACCATGGCCCTCGCCAGGGTGGCATGACCGACCTCGCGAGGACGTGGCGAGGACCGCCTCGCGAGGAGGCTGGAGGATCAGCCTCGCGAGATCGCTTGCAAACAGCATGAGCCTCCCTCCTCTACCACCGCAGCCAAGGAGAAATGAAGACCATCATCGGGGCCAGGGGGCTAGGGGCTTCCGAGGCAGCATGCGCGATAAGCTTGCATCTGGGCGGAGCTCAAGCCTGACCTCTCGGCGCATCTTCAAGCAGTTAAGCCCATGAAGTGAATGCAGTCCTCCCCAAGCTCGAAGCCCGCGCCCTCTCGGTGGTCAGCGTCGCCATCACGTTCAGCTCAGCGGATCCGCTCAAGTGCGCAGCCACAGCGAGTCCTCCCGATGCTTTGTTCCCCAATCATTAGCAACGTGCAAGTCACCAGGACCCTTATCGATGGCGGAGCAGGGCTCAATGTCATGTCCGTCGAGACATTCAACAATCTCCAAGTGCCTTACAATCAGCTTCAGCCAACCAAGCCTTTCTCCGGAGTCACCGATGGCTCCACAGTTCAATTCGGCGGTCCGCCTTCCTGTCACCTTTAGGTAGCGACAACTACCTCACCGAGCTCATCGACTTGGCGTCGCCCATTACGCCTACCGTACAATGCCATCCTCGGGTACCCAGCTCGGCCAAATTCATGGTGGTGACCCATCACGGCTACAATGTCCTCAAGATGCGAGGAAGCGGTGGAGTCATCACGGTGCCTTGCGAAGAGAGCAGCGATGTGTGTTCCACAGGCGTGATTTTCCAAGCATAGCGATTGAAGACCAGGATCACGGAGTGGGAGGCTCACAGAGGCTGCTCCCAAGAAGAAGAAGACATCGCTGGCCCGACCCCTCGGGATGTAGGCCCCTCGGTCGCGCCTGTTCGGGGCACCTCATACATCACATAGGAAGGCGCGCGGCGCCCTCCTCGAGCAAGGCTCGAGGCTCTCTCTGGAGGGCCACCGACCTTGCTATGATCATGAGGGGGCGCTTGGGCACCACTTGGGCGTGTTTCAAAGCACGTTTCCCTCGGGAAGGAGCAAGGCAAGGAGGGCCAAAACCTCGGGAGTTAAATCGACAAGATCATTCAGGAGCTGCAGGAGCCAAGAGTCATGAGTGGCAGCCGCCGCTTACCCGCCGTAGCTCCCCATCCAGGCGAGGATGGAGGGCTGCGTCTCTGCATCGACATACCAAGACTCAACCGAGCCGCCTCTCAGGAGAGCCTCTGGCCCTCACGCATGGGGCGTTGTGAAGGTCCACCCCACAGCTACGTTCGCATGCCTTACGATTTGCCGAACGCGGCTGCCACATGCCAGCGCCTCATGAGGAGCATCACGGAGGCTCAAGAGGCGAGGCGTTCCGCGATCTGGCGGAGATGGAGGCAGTCGCGAGCCACGGTGCCCGGGCCTCCTAAGGCTCCACGGGCACAGGGCTCGTGAGGATCGGCTTCCGCAGCACCTGGCGTCCGCTCATCTTCAACATTATCGGTGACATCCTTGAGTTTCATTTTCATTTGGGGCGCCTCCCGAGGCTGCATCATTCGGGCAGCGTGGGTCCGTCCCTGCGGCATGTATCCCTTTTGCTTCATGTTTCTAGTTTACCTTATTGGGGGCGCCCCTCGGGCTACATCATCCCCAAGTCGCTCGGGCTAGACCCAGCGATGACTGCCTTCCCTGCACCTATCTAAATGAATTTTCTCCTTTGTGATTAACGCATTTGACCTAGTCACTCGCTCGATTGACACCAACTGATGGAGCTGCTCCCTAACGGCACGACGCTTGCGCATGGGTCCGTCCCTGCAACGCCGACAAACCTGAATGGCTGAGCTCTGGCCGCAGCAGCAACGCCGACAAACCTGAATTTGCTCCTCTGAATCGTCAAGCCTTCAGTGCCTCATCACCCCTCTAGAGCAACCAACGGCTGACTGTCGATTGTCATGGCGAACTCTTGTTCTTCTTGTGATGAGCCTGCAGGACCTCTTCAAGGAGCAGTGTTAGGCGAGGCCCTCACGGCGTCTTCTTCACTCTCGTCCACGCGAACCGCTTGCACGTTAAAGGGGGGGGGTACCTGAGCATCGCGACTCATGGGCTCCTACTGGCTCTCCAGCCCTCACCCTCTAGCCTTGCCACGGCATCGCGACCTGGCATACCTGCGACGGCTGAGCCCCGCTCGAGGGCCGAGACCGGGGCGTAAGCGAAAGGGAGTAAAAGCGAGAGGGAAGAGGCAGTGGGGACCTCACGAGCAACTCCTCATCTGCGATCTGCTGACCTAACGCCGCACCAAGAAGCGGTTCCCGACTCCCGAGATAAGTCATCCTCGGAAACACTAGCTATCGCAGCACCAACCTCGCACCTAAGGCAATCCCGTGTTAGCAGCGCGCTCCTTTCTCACGAGCGATAGTTGCTTGAGCACTAAAGGGGACCTCTGAGCATCGCGACTCGGGGGCTCTTCTTGGACCCGGGCGCTCACCTCCTGGCCTTGACCACGGCATCGCGACTGGCATACCAGCAGCGGTGAAGCCTGCCTTGGGACGGGACCTGTCGGCATGAGCATCAAGCCCTCGTGAGGTTCGAAGGAGGAACTAAGCTAAGATGGGATGAGCATCTCGCCTTTGCTTCACGACAAGGATCATATTAACAAAGCAGAACCACGGGCACCTTACAAGCCCCCCAGGCGCGTTTTCGACTCCTCGCGGGGAACAAAGGAAGCAAATCCTAAAAAGCGCTAACTACGCGCCTCCGCAGAAGGCGCCATCATCAACAGTGGGCGTCGGGGCATCGCGCCAACCTCATCCGGATCGGAGGTGGGCGGCTGGCGAACCTGCCTGCCCTACTCGAGGCGGCATAGCTCGGGGCTCGTAGCTGTTGTCGCTTGTCTCGAAGTCGCGAGGAGCTCGGCGAGTCGCTGGATCCTCCGCCGCCTCCGCCGCTGAGGCTCTTTGGGAGGCGGTCCGAGCCTAGTCCTAGCCGTGGCTGGGCCCCGACCACCTCTCTCGGGGCAGCACTCCAGCCGGCGTCCTTCCGCATCGAAGACCTTGAAAACATCACGGAAGCACTGTCGTACTCCCGGTGGATCGAGGCGCCCTCGTCCTGCAGACCCAGGCGATCTCGCCCCAGCCACGAGTCATGAAGACCTTGCCGGGCGGCAGCCCGCGACATCGCTCCGTCGCCAAGGTGCTGCTGCCCCGGCGTGGTGCTGCGAGCTCGAGAGATCCTCTCTGCCCGGAATCGCGGCGAAGGAGGAGGAGGCGAATCCAAGGCTGAGGAGGCATGGCGGCGTGGAGCA
This sequence comes from Aegilops longissima, assembly GCA_021605205.1. NCBI lineage: Eukaryota > Viridiplantae > Streptophyta > Magnoliopsida > Poales > Poaceae > Aegilops > Aegilops longissima. Next base: position 175,897,058 of record CM038681.1, on the reverse strand, counting down.
CAAACTCTCGGGAGGAGCCCTCGACATGGACTCCGTGGGGAACAGCAGCACCGCCGTGACCATGGCGTCGACCATGGCGCTCGGCGTCGGCTCGCCGGGGCCCTCAATACGGGCGTACAAGGGCAGCGGGAACCCTGGCGGTGGCTGCACGTACCAGGGCCTCGACACCTCTTGCCGGGCACCCTCATCTTGGCGGCAGAGGGCTAGCCGTTTCTTCGGCGGCAGCAGATCGGGACCCTCTCGGGGGGCTTTCCTTTCTCTTCTACGAAGAACCGGCGGATCGGAGCCATTGTGCAATGTGGAGCAAGAGATGGAGAAGCAAGAAGAGATGGACTGGAAGGGCACGCGTCGTCCCATACTTATAGCCGGGGAAGGCCAACCGTCGACCTCCACGATCACATGTAATCATGACCCGCTTTGCATGCAGGGACTTGTCAATTCGTGCGATCGCGGCGTCGTGGGGAAGCGAAGGCGCATACGTCCGATCAACGCCACCACGGCGCCCAGGCCATAAGCTGTTAGGGCCAGCGGTGATTCGCACTTGCTTGCCGGCTTCTCGCTAAGCCAAGTCGAGGCGTGCCTTGGGCCGAGGGCTCTTGTAAATGGATTGCGGGAGCAGGGTACCCGGACTTGCTGCTGCGACTGGCGTGGCTCAAGGGTGGCCAGCATGACCCATCTTCATCAACACAAGCTCAAGACCCTCGCGAGGACCAAGCCTCATGGGGCGGGCGACATGAAGCTTCCTCGAGCTGCGGCCTCGCCAGGCTGGCTCGCGAGGCGCAGAGAGATCAAGGCGGGGTACCTCACGAGGTGCCCATGGCGCTAAGCCATGGCGACAAAGGCGCCCGAGGCGGCGCCAGCCAGTGATGTCCTCATTTCCTCTTTGGTGCAAAGGAGGCAAGCGCGGCGAGAAGCATCAAGCAAAGGCAACCATTTGGTGCAACAAGACCAAGACCAACACAGCGGCGGGAAGGAGGTCATCGTGGAGCCCAAGCCGGCGTCATCGGTGAGCCTTTGCAAGGCTAGGACTAACTTTAGTCGGGGATAAGTGTAGTAGATGTTCCCCTTCAAAATGGCCAATTGTTGGCGCCCTTCCGCTCAATATTTGGGAAGAGGCCGGGGCCTTTTGAAAGTGCAACTATCCTAGGTGGTTTGGTAATTCATAACAACATATAGCTTATTGAGCTAATGCTATTCCAAGACTATTATTTCAGGAAAGCTCAATGAATGGCATGGCATGGATGATGAAAGTGGATCCTCAAAATACTAAGGACAAAGGATTGGCTCAAGCTCAAAAGCTCAAGACTCTTTATTTTACATTTTAGTGATCCAAGATCACATTGAGTCTATAGGAAAAGCCAATACTATCAAGAAGGGATGAGGTGTTGCTTAATGAGCCTTTTGCTTCATGTGCTTAGTGATATGCTCCAAAACCCTCAACTACTTTCCCACATCCACAAATGACCTAAACCTAAAGCCAAAATCGGTCACTGATTCTTTCTATCCAGCGCCACCGATTCCAAAAGTCATAGCCCTTGCCACAAACCCTAAGCAAATCGGTCTTACCGATAGGGATCTCAGTCTCACCGAGATGGGTTTACAATCTCTCTGTTTCCCTTAGTAACGTTTGGTCTAGCTGAAGTGAGCGATCGGTCCCACCGAGATTGCAATGTAAACTCTCTGTTTCCTTTTGTAACATTTCGATCTCACCGAAAAGAGCAAATTGGTCCCCGAGTTTACGACCAACTCTCTGGTTAGCTAATTACCAAATCGGTCTCACCGAGTTTGTATGTCGGTCTCACCGAGATACGTTATGCCCTAACCCTAACCAGGTCGGTCTCACCGAGATGCATGTCGATCCACGAAAATCACTAACGGTCACTAGGTTTACTAAATCGGTCCGACCGAGTTTAACTATTCGGTCCCACGAGTTTGGTAAATTATTGTGTATGACTAGATTTTGTGTGGAGGCTATATACCCCTCCACCTCCTCTTCATTCGTGGAGAGAGCCATCAGACTAAACCTACACTTCCAACTTACCATTTCTGAGAGAGAACCAGCTACTCATGTGTTGAGGCCAATATATTCCATTCCTACCATATGAATCTTGATCTCTAGCCTTCCCCAAGTTGCTTTCCACTCAATCCCTCTTCCTACCATATCCACATCCTATGAGAGAGAGTTGAGTGTTGGGGAGACTATCATTTGAAGCACAAGAGCAAGGAGTTCATCATCAACACACCGTTTGTTACTTCTTGGAGAGTGGTGTCTCCTAGATTGTCTAGGTGTCACTTGGGAGCCTCCGACAAGATTGTGGAGTTGAACCAAGGAGTTTGTAAGGGCAAGGAGATCGCCTACTTCGTGAAGATCTACCACTAGTGAGGCAAGTCCTTCGTGGGAGACGGCCATGGTGGGATAGACAAGGTTGCTACTTCGTGGACCCTTCATGGGTGGAGCCCTCCGTGGACTCGGCATAGCCGTTACCCTTCGTGGGTTGAAGTCTCCATCAGCGTGGAGTGCGCTAGCACCACCTATGAGACCACGCCAAAAACATCTGTGTCTCCAATTGCGTTTGAATCCTCTAAACCCTTCCCTTACTTTCTTGCAAGTTGCATGCTTTAATTTCCGCTGCCAATATACTCTTTGCATGCTTGCTTGAATTGTGTGATGATTGTGACTTGTCCTAATATAGCTAAAATTTGCCAAACTATAAAATTTGGAAAAGGTTAAGTTTTAATTGGTCAAGTAGTCTAATCACCCCCCATCTAGACATACTTCAAGGTCCTACAAGTGGTATCAGAGCTTTGGTCTCCATTTGCTTTGATTTCCTTAGCTTTTGGTGGTCATAGCCTTGGTTTCACAACCTAGGAGAGTATGGCGTCTAGCGAGGGAAATTATCACCGTAGAGGTCCTTACTTTGATGGTACAAATTTTGCTAGTTGGAAGCATAAGATGAAAATGCATATTCTTGGACATAACCCGCCGTTTGGGCAATTATTTGTATTGGCTTGCAAGGTGAATTTTCGATGGGAAGAACCGAACCGTGAAGCTAATCTGAAAGAATTGAAGATGCTACAATACAACGCTCAAGCATGTGACATCATCTTCAACGGATTGTGCCCCGAAGAATTCAACAAAATCAGCCGTCTTGAGAATGCAAAGGAAATATGGGATACTTTGATTGATATGCACGAAGGTACCAAGTCCGTCAAGGAATCCAAGTTGGATGTGCTCCAAATTCAGCTTGACAAGTTCAAAATGAAGGATGGTGAAGGTGTCGCTGAAATGTACTCTAGGCTTGCTCTTATCACAAATGAGATTGCCGGCTTACGGAGTGAAGAGATGACCGACAAATTCATCATCAAGAAAATCCTAAGAGCATAGGATGGAAAGTATGATACCGTGTGCACATTGAGCAAAATGATGCCAAACTACAAAGATCTCAAGCCAACGGAAGTCATTGGAAGGATTGTTGCTCATTGTCGGTGTCAAAACCGGCGGATCTCGGGTAGGGGGTCCCGAACTGTGCGTCTAGGCGGATGGTAACAGGAGACAAGGGACACGATGTTTTACCCAGGTTCGGGCCCTCTTGATGGAGGTAAAACCCTCGTCACCTTGATTGATATTGATATTGTGGATGTTTACAAGAGTGGATCTACCACGAGATCAAGGAGGCTAAACCCTAGAAGCTAGCCTATGGTATGATTGTAAGGGTTGTTGTTCTACGGACTAGAGCCATCCGGTTTATATAGACACCGGAGAGGGCTAGGGTTACATAGAGTCGGTTACAATGGTAGGAGATCTACATATCCGTATCGCCAAGCTTGCCTTCCACGCCAAGGAAAGTCCTATCCGGACACGGGGCGAAGTATTCAATCTTGTATCTTCATAGTCTTGGAGTCCGGTCGATTACGATAGTCCGGCCGATGATAGTCCGGCCGATGATGGTAGTCCGGCTATCCGGACACCCCCTAATCCGGGACTCCCTCAGTAGCCCCCGAACCAGGCTTCAATGACGATAAGTCCAGCATGTGTGTAGTCTTCGGCGTTGCAAGGCGGGTTCTCCTTCAAGTTCTATGTACCCCCTAGTTGTGCGAATAATCTGCCTATAAGGGAGGCAAGAATCTAGATCCAAATCACCATCTTCCTCTCGCAAATACTCATCGGAGCGCTTTCAACCAAGAATCCATTCCATCATGGACCGTCAAGCGGCTCCTCTTCTCGCGCTCGGCCCTTTGCGGAGATTGGAGGAGATGCTCTGTTCCGCTGCGAGCTGGTGAAGCTACAAGTGGGGATATCTCCCTCCGGCCTTCATGGTTCGGTTCGAGCGGGCTGGCCACCTACAAAGGTGGGAAGCAAGCGGAGGTTACCCCAAATCCCAACAAAGGGGCGGGTATGCCGTCCCCTATCGATAAGGGGCTCGGATTTCCTGTACATCCATTCCTCCGCGGGCTCACGGAGTTCTCTGGACTCAGCTTCATCACCTCACGCCGCCTCAATCACGCATATTGCGGGTTCACGTAGCTCTTCTGAGCTTTTCACGGGCGTCGAGCCCCACTTGTATGTGTGAAGAGGTTGTTACGCCTTGTACCCGCTCTCACGAGGGGTCCATATATCAAGTGGCGGCGCGAAATATGGCGCATTCTTGGGACCGGATATCCATCCGGAACCCCTAAGCGCCGAAGACTGGCCTTGAATGGTTTTATATAGAAGGCGCTCATTCTGCGGACCCTGTTGGATCGGCCTCCGGAGTTCAGCAATGCTCCTCTAAAAAGCGCCTTAGTTGGTGTCCATGAGCCCCATACGGAGGAAGACAAGGCGTCCATTATTTGATGGGCGTATAAGATTCTTGGCCCATGCGGGTTGACCATGATTGGAGTCATGGCAACATGCATTCTGTGAAGTGCAGCCACTGTCTGAGGGCCACCCCATGTGGGATTTCAGCGGGGAGGATGATGCCACCGTCATGTCCGCAAAGGGCGGATTCGGCGAAGATCTGGTGACGATCTGTCAGACCTGTATAAGGGGAAGGAGGATTTCCTTGGACGAACCCGTTAAACGGGTTCTCCATGAATCATCCCGGCCTTGGGTAGCGAACACTCTGTGTGCCCGACCGTGCCTTTTGAAACTTAAGTTTCTTATATTGTGTTCTTCTTTTGGCGTGAGGCTGCGCCGGACCGTGGAGGACATGCTAAGTCCGGCTCCGCAGCCCGAGGATCCGGAGAGGTCCCGGGATCCGGCCTCCGAAGAGGATCCGGACATAAAGGTGGAGCTATGTAACACCCCGGAAGTAACTTTCCATATTTGTAACTCCAACTCTTGCCATTTTCGGCATTGTGATATGATATTCCCTCCGTGGTTGGGTTTTCTTCATTTGCATTTTGTCCATGTCATGCATTTTATATCATGTCATCATGTGCATCGCATTTGCATACGTGTTAGTCTCATGATTCGAGCATTTTTCCGTTGTCCGTTTTGCAATCCGGCACTCCTATCTTCCCCGCGCCCCTTTTACGTTTTTCCGTGGCGGGTACTAAACCTTCTCGGAATGGACGAGGTTTGTCAAGTGGCCTTGGTATACCACGGTAGACCACGGTCAAGTTTGGTCATTTGGAGCTCGTTTGGTACTCAGCAGTTAACCGCACTCTCATAAAAGCCTCTTTTAAGTTGCAGCCCAACACCCTTCAAAATAGTCCAATAACCCATCTAAGTCACTTCCATGCTCTCCGTCGTTCGATCACGATCGTGTGGTAGCTACACCTCATTTGGACTCTCCTAGCTCCTCTATGCCTATTTAAGCAAACCCCATTCCAATTTGGGTCTAACCCTAGCCTTCCCTACCTCGCGCTGGGCCGAAACCCCGCGCCGCCCGGACACGTCCGACCCACCGTGCCGCCGCCGCCCGCCAATCTCCACGCGCCACGTGGGCCGCGCCCCGCCTCGCCGCCGCGCTGCCCTGCCACCGGCCCGCCCGCCCGGCTTGGTCGCGCGCCGCCCCTCCATGGCGCCGAGCCCGCTCCCGCCGCCGCTCGGCCGACACCCCTCCGCCGCCCGGACCTCGCGGCCCCGCCCCGCCGGACCTTGCCGGCCCGGCCCCGCCGCGCCGATCGCCGCCTCCAGCCGGCGGCCCCCCCGCCCGCCGCCTCATGGCGGCGACCTCACCTCCTCCGCCACCGGACCCGGTCTCTCCTCCTCCTCCTCGCCCGGGCGGCCTCCGTGAGCCGCGCCGCCGCCGTCGCCCGATCTGGATCGGGCGGATCTCAGATCAGCGGGTTGACTTCTCCCCCTCTTTTTCTTCTAAGTTTTAATTACGAGAATATTTTGTGGCATTTTCAGCGTAGCATAACTTTGCATCTGTAGCTCCATTTTGCGTGTAATATGTCAAAATGTTAAATCTCGAAAAGTAGATCATTTCATCTCATTGCATCATTTTCATTTGAGCTCATCTTGATGCCCGAAATGCTGTTGGAAGAGGGCTATGTGATGTTAGTTTACATTTCTTAACAGAACTTGCACTTTGTTAATTTTGCTATGATTGATGTGTGCACCCTATGAAATTGAGTCCTACATGTGTTTTGTAATATGCCATGCCATCTTTCCAGGGGTGTATGCCATGTATTTTTGTGATCTATGTGGTGACTAGCACAAGCATGCAAAGTAGGTGTCTGATGTTGCTGTTTTCAGCTCTGTTTCTTGATATTTTGATGCCATGTTAACTTGATGCTACCAAGAGATCCATGCATATTTTGAGATACTTCAGTAAGGATGTTTTGTTCTACATGTCTTGCTCTATCCATCCATGCCCTTGTTTGCAATTATGGAGTGCCATAGCTTGAGTCAATCGAGCTCTACTTTTGCTATCAAATGTTTCTGGCAGATTGTTTACATGTTATTCAATTTTGCCAAGGTTGTTGTGGTTGATCCATGTATGCTATGATGTTGTTCTTGCCATGTATGTCTTCTATGCCATGTCTTCTTGATGTATGTATGCTTAGTTTATCATATAAGGCTCTGTAGTGAGTGCATCGAGCTCTTAAACATGCCTACTTGTTATCAGTTTTGACATGCCATGTTGCTGAATCATTATGAAACTTGGGATATTGACATGGGTGTTACTATATTTTCTGATCCTTTTGGCTTATGGTCAGTAAGGGACTTTTGTTCTATGCTTTGAGTAGATTCATGCCATGCCATGTTTTGCTATTATAAGTTCCTGTAGCATGTTGTTTTCTTGCTCTGAACATTGCTACACGATGCTGTTTTTGCCATGTCGACTGATATTTTGTGCACTTTTGCCATGCTTGTTTGAACCTGTTATGATGTGATTTAGCCGTAGCTCAGTGTTCATCTTTTGTCAAGCATCTTGAGTAGATCACTGCCATATACTTTGTTGGTATGTTTGGGTGCAGTAGCTTAATTTCTTGTTGCTTGCTAAGTGGCATCATCTTTGTTAATGGCAGATTTGTGCCATTCTTGTTTTGCTTGTCATTTGCAAACCGTGCATCCGATTCGGTGATCTTTATATCGATTTCAACGAAATCATCTCATCTTTCAGCGGCATACTTGGTTTGCCAAGTTGATGCCTGGTTCATCATTTTCCTTCGGGCCTTTGTCGCATTGCATATCACATCTCGCATATCATGTCATGTTTTGCATCATGTTGCTTGTGCATTGCACCGTGATTTATTGTGGTTCCTTTGTTTGTGTTCTTGCTTTGGGTAGAGCCGGAGGCGAGTTAGTGACGAGGAACCTGTTGAGAACGCTTACGAGGATCAAGCTTTCGACAACTCGAGAACATTGCGAGCAAGATGACCATACCCTCGAAATCACTTCTATCTTTGCTATGCTAGTTGCTCGCTCTTTTGCTATGCCTATGCTATGATGCCTACCACTTGCTATATCATGCCACCCATATTGCCATGTCAGCCCTAACCATCCTTTCCTAGCAAACCGTTGATTGGCTATGTTACGCTTTGCTCGCCCCTCTTATAAGCGTTGCTAGTTGCGAGTGAAGATGAAGTTTGTTCCTTGTTGGAACATGGAGATGTTGTTCCTTATTGGAACATGTTTACTTGTTGGGGATATCACAATATATATCTGCTATAATTAATGCATCTATATACTTGGTAAAGGGTGGAAGGCTCGGCCTTATGCAGTGTTTTGTTCCACTCTTGCCACCCTAGTTTCCGTCATACGGTGTTATGTTCCTTGATTTCGCGTTCCTTACGGTTGGGTGATTTATGGGACCCCTTGACAGTTCGCTTTGAATAAGATTCCCCGGGTTTTCGCGAGCCGAGGTCATCTTTATTTAACCCCGGACCGGTGCTCCTTGAGTCTTGGCCAATGAAGCTACTGCTTGGGGCCTGCACGGGAAACTTCGAGGCTTGGTTTTACTCGTAGCTAGTCTCATCCGGATGTGCCACGAGAGCGAGATATGTGCAGCTCCTATCGGGATTTGTCGGCACAATCGGTGGCTTTGCTGGTCTTGTTTTATTCTTTGTCGAAATGTCTTGTAGTCCAGGATTCGAGATTGATCGGGTCTTCCGGTAGAAGGAATATCCTTCGTTGACCGTGAGAGCTTATAATGGGCTAAGTTGGGACACCCTGCAGGGTATTATCTTTGAAAGCCGTGCCGCGGTTATGAGGCAGATGGGAATTTGTTAATGTCGGTTGTAGAAAACCGAAGTTGACCTCAATTAAAATACACATCAACGCGTGTGTAACCGTGATGGTCTCTTCTCGGCGGAGTCCGGGAAGTGAACAGTGTTGGAGTTATGTCGGCGTAAGTAGTTCAGGATCACTTCTTGATCGCTACTAGCTTCACGACCGTGCTTTGCCTCTCTTCTCGCTCTCTTTTGCGAATGTAGCCACCATATATGCTAGTAAGCTGCTGCAGCTCCACCTTACAACTCTGTCCTTCCTATAAGCTTAAATAGTCTTGATCTCGCGGGTGTGAGATTGCTGAGTCCCGTGACTCACAGATTCTACCAAACAGTTGCGAGGTCCGATGATGCGGTCAGGTGGCGCAACCGAGCTCAAGTGGGAGTTCGACGAGGCGTGGTCGTTACTATGTGTCTTTCACGATGATCGATAGTGGAGCCAGTTGGGACGATCGGGGATCTGTGTAGCATTTGGGGTATCTTCTTTTATTTTGGTTCCGTAGTCGGACCTTGAGTGTACTCTGAATGATGGATGTTTATTTATGTATTGTGTGAAGTGGCATTGTAAGCCAACTATGTATCTCTTTCCCTTATGTATTACATGGGTTGTGTGAAGATTACCTCACTTGCGACATTGCTTTCAATGCGGTTATGCCTCTAAGTCGTGCCTCGACCGTGGGAGATATAGCCGCATCGAGGCGTTACAAGTTGGTAATCGAGCCTTCCCGACTTAGGAGCCCCTACTTGATTGTTTCTTTGGCGTTGTTGAGTCTAGAATGGAAAATGTTTTGAGTCTTAGGATTATATATATCGGAGTAGGATTCTTTTTACTCCCAGTCCTTAAATAAGCTCTGTGAGGTCTCTGGCGTAGAAGTTTTGACTCTCCTCTCCTCAAATTTCACTAAAAATTTTTTAGGATCACATGGTATCTTGGGATCGTTCGATGGTTTTGTGGCGAGAACATTGTTCTTGGTGCCTCGACATTTAGGGGTTGTGGCGGTGTCCGGGGAGTTGAGCTCCAAGGTGTTGTCGTCACAATTTTATCGTTGCGATTCGGAATACGAGTTTTGCCGACATCGAAATCTCTTTTGTGCAGTTGTTGGTGAGATAACCCGATAACCCGATCTTGAGGCGAGCTCGGGAGTATTGCCATGACTTGTATAATGGATGTTTTTGAAGGTCGAGGTACACAATTTCGAAGGTTTCTTGGTTATGTGTTGACGGATGGATACATTTGGATCTAGGTATTGTTAGTTTGGGTGATATATTTTGTGTCCCTGTATCCCCAACACAGATTGCATAACGAGAAAGTTTGGGAGTTTATAAGTGGGATTCAAGTAGCTCTAGCATTTCTTCCTTGAGATATTTGGTTCGTGATTGGGTAATCCTTACCACTTATTTGTTCGATCGTACCTTGTTATTTTTTCTTCAACCCTTAATCAAGTGGCTTCTCACCTTAATGGGCGTGTGATGATTAACTTTGGAATTCATTCGTTCATCATTGTTGAATGTTTATTGTGAAGACTATATGTTGCAATTTCTATCCGTTGATTCAACTTGACTATTTGTCTATCAAAGTGCTAACGGATGTCACCCTCTTGAGGATGGCTCCACCAGCGTCGAATCCGGATCGTGATGATGGGAATCGGTCGACCCTCCACCTCCACCTCCGCCTCCGGAGGCTGGCAACTATCATGGCAGCCACCAATGCCAATGCTCGAGATGATTTTGCAGCTCTTGCAGAAGCGTACTCAAGGGCAAGGCAGTCAAGGAAATCAAGGTCAAGGCAACAATCAGCCGCACTTTGCTACTCTCGGTCGGTTCCTCGCTAATCAGCGAAGTCTTTCGGTTTACGTCGAGGCCACAGGGCGTTGACGATTGGCTTGTGGACATCTGCAAGCATTTTGATTGTAGCAATGTCGGACACGAGGACTTTGTCAAGTTTGCATCGTTTCAACTCAAGGACCAAGCTCTTTGAGTGGTACCAGCAATACAAAGATTCGAGAGGAGGTCGTGTCATTACAGGATGAGTTCGCGAGATTTGAGCTCACCACATTCGAAAAGTGTTGTTGAGAGCAAGCGTGAGGAGTTCCGCAATCTCAAGCAAGGCAACATGTCGTGTATCAATACAATATCCAGTTCGAAACTTCGCTCGCTTTGCTAAGCAAGGCGTCCACGATGAAAAGAGTATGATCTATCAATTGAGAGGTGGTCTCGGAGAAGATCTGCAATTAGCTCTTGTGCTTTTGAGCGAGAAAAGTATGATGAATTCTACAACATGCCTTTGAAGCAAGAAGCTGCCCAGCTCAAATGTGAGGCTTCTAAGAAGAGAATCGGGGATGCAGTTCAGTCTTCTTCTTCCTCTCAAGTGGCAGCTAAGCAGCAGAAGTTCTACCTTCCTCCTCCTCCGTTCCGCAGCCTTATCGTGAGAAGAACTCGGTGGCCGTGGATCTTCCCACCGCCCAACCCAAGCTATCGAGAACAAGTCTAATTCTCAAGCTCCAAGGTCAAGTGCTCCTTACCACCGTCCGCTCTCGAGGTGACTTGCAACAAATGTCGTGAAAGGTCACTATCGAACAAGTGCTTCAACCAGGCGCCTTCCGCCTCCTCCTCTGTGAAATCTTCCGGCAATGTAGTGGTCAAGCATAATCCCAAATTTGCAAAGGTGAACATGATGAATGCAGCTCAAGCGGAGGAATCTTCGATGTGATAATGGGTAATCTTCGATTAATGATATTCTGCAAAAGTCTTATTTGATCTTTGGTGCATCGCATTCTTTCATGTCATATCCTTTTGCATGAAGCACAATTTTGATCTGAGGAATTACCTAAAGCATTGCAAGTTATTTCTCGGCTAAGCGTTTGAGCTCTAGCATGATGGTTCGAATGTCGGTATCAAGATGGGCGATTATAGATTTCTGGCTAAACCAATTGTTCTCGGTGACTCGGATATTGATCTTATTCTCGGGATGGGTGGCTTTATCGGCACAAAGCTCAGCTTGATTGTGCTGCCGGGAAATTCAATTGACTCACTCTTCTAATGATGTGATCATCTATGCGCTTCGTGATGAAACCATTGGTTGTTTTCTCTCAATGAGAAAGGCGAAGTGGATGCTATCTCTCGATTCGATCGTTTGTGAGTACCAAGATGTCTTTCGGAAGAGCTTCGGGTATGCCTCCTCATCGGCCGATTGAGTTCGTTATCGATCTTGAGCACGGCTTGAACCCGTTTGCAAGCGTCCATACAAGCTTGGACCTGATGAGCTGAAGGAATTGAAGAAGCAGCTCGATGAACAAGAGCGTCTGGGTTTGATCGGACCGAGTTCATCTCCTTGGGGTTGTGGTGTTCTTTTGTCGAGAAGAAGGATGGCGCGGACCGACTTTGCGTCGATTACCGTCCATTGAATAAGAAGACAATCAAGAACAAGTATCCACTTCCCAACATCAATGAGCTTTCGAGCAACTCAAAGGTGCTAAAGTGTTCTCAAGCTTGACCTTCGTATGGGGTATCATCAGATTCGCATTCGTGAACAAGATATTCCCAAGACAGCATTTAGAACAAGCTTTGGTTCTTATGAATATACTGTCATGTCTTTCGGCCTCGTCAATGCTCCTCCAACATTCTCTCGGATGATGAACTTCATCTTCAACCCCTACACCAATGAATTCGTCTTGGTCTATCTTGATGATATTTTGGTCTTCTCCAAGAATAAGAAGGATCATGCCAAACATTTGCGATTGGTGCTAGACAAGCTCAGAGAGTATCAATTCTATGAGTATCAATTCTATGCTAAGTTCTCCAAATGTGAATTTTGGCTTGATGAAGTGCTTTATCTTGGTCATATCATCTCCGCCAAGGGCATCGCTGTTAATCCAGAAGGTGTCCGCAATTGTGAATTGGGAACCTCCTCGAGAATGTCAAGCTCCATGATTTTCTTGGTCTTGCAAGCTATTGCGAAGATTCGTTGAGAACTTCTCCAAGATTGCAAAGCCTCTTTCCAACCTCCTCGAGAAGCATGTGAAGTATATACGGTCTCACGAGTGTGGCGTTGCTTTCAATACTCTCAAGAGAAACTCGTCACAGCTCTGTCTTGACTCCTCTGATGAATCCAAGCCATTGAAGTTTTTGTGATGCTTCTCTTCAAGGTCTCGGTGCTGTGTTAATGCAAGAGAGAGAGTTGTGGCTTATACCTCTCGTCATTTGAAGCCCAGCGAAAAGAACTACCCCACTCACGATCTTGAGTTGGCGGCAGTTGTCCATGCATTGATAACATGGAGACATCTCTTGTTGGGAAGGAAAGTGGACATTTTCACCGATCACAAGAGTCTCAAGTATATCTTCACTCAACCCAACCTCAACCTCGGGTAGACTCGATGGGTGAAATGATTCAAGTACAACCCAAGTATTGAATATACTCGGGCAAGGCCAATGTCATTGCAGATGCTTTGGCGGGAAGGCTTCTGCAGCAGTCTAATCCTCAAGCCCTTCCAACGGATCTCTGTGAAGCTTTCCATAAGCTGAATCTTCAAGTTGTTCCTCAAGGCTTTCTTGCCAACCTCATAGTCTCTCCTACTTTGGAAGATCAGATTCGTGAGGCTCAACTCCTGGATACCATGGTGAAAAAGGTGAAGCGTGGTATCGACAAGGGCATTCAAGTACAAGTGCTTCCACGTTGATGACAAAGATACTCTTTTCTTGAGGACGGATTGTGGTTCCAAAGGGTGATCTCGTAAAGTCATTATGAGCGAGGCTCACAATTCGCTTCTATCCATTCATCACGGAAATGCGAAGATGTACCATGACCTCAAGCAGTCATATTGGTGGACTCGAATGAAGCGAAATTGCTCAATTCGTGAATGAATGTGATGTCTGCGGAAGAGTGAAAGCGAACACCAACGACCAGCTGGTCTCCTCCAACCTCTTGCTATTCAGAATGGAAGTTTGATCATATCGAAATGGACTTCGTGACTGGATTTCCTAAGTCCAAGCGTGGAAATGATGCTATCTTCGTTGTCATTGACAAGCTTACTAAAGTGGCTCATTTTCTTCCTATCAAAGAATCTATCACAGCAGCTCGGTTGGCGAGCTATACACCTCGAGATTGTCTCCTTGCGGCATTCCACAAGTGATCTCTTGAGACCGTGGCAGCATCTTTACCTCCAAGTTTTGGGATTCTTTTGAGAAGGCCATAGGCACCAACATTCGTTTCAGCACAGCTTTCCATCCTCAAACAAGTGGCCAAGTCGGCGAGTAAATCAAATCCTTGAAGATATGCTCGGGGCTTGTGTCATTTCCTTCGGTATGAAGTGGGAAGATTGTCTTCCATATGCGAGTTCTCCTACAACAACAGCTTCCAAGCGAGTTCGGGCAAGGCCCCATTCGAAATTCTCTATGGCGAGAAAGTGCGTACTCCTCTCAATTGGTGCGAGGCAGGTGAGCGCCAACTTCTTGGCAATGACTTGATCCGAAGCGAAGAAATGTGCAAAGTCATTCGTGAGAATCTCAAAGCAGCGCAATCGCGCGGAAAACTATTATGATGATAAGCACCGTGATGTGGCTTTTGAAATCGGAGACCATGTCTACCTCGCGTCTCTCAATGAAAGGCACTTTCGTAAACCCGGTATCAAAGGAAGCTTGCCCCTAGATCGTGGGTCCTTTCAAGATCATTGGCAAAAGCGATCTCGCCTATCAACGAGCTTCCGTCCAACCGCGAGCGTGCATGATGTGTTTCACGTGTCACAGCCGCAAGTGCTTCAAGACTCTGAGCGCACTATCAACCGAAGAAATTGACCTTCAAGAAGATCTCTCTTATCATGAGCACCCATTGCTATTCTTGAAGAAACCGGCGCAAGACTCGCAACAAGTCAATCAAATTCCTGAAAGTGAAGTGGTCACACCATTCCGACCGAGAAGCCACACAGGGCGCGAGGATCACCTCCGTTCGAATATCAGGAGTTCTTTCGGTCCTAGATCTGGGGCGAGATCCTCTTGTAGTGGTGGAGTGTTGTAACACCCGGAGTAACTTTCCATATTTGTAACTCAACTCTTGCCATTTTCGGCATTGTGATATGATATTCCCTCCGTGGTTGGGTTTTCTTCATTTTGCATTTTGTCCATGTCATGCATTTTATATCATGTCATCATGTGCATCGCATTTGCATACGTGTTAGTCTCATGATTCGAGCATTTTTCCGTTGTCCGTTTTGCAATCCGGCACTCCTATCTCCCGGCGGCCCCTTTACGTTTTTCGTGAGAGGGTACTAAACCTTCTCGGAATGGACGAGGTTTGTCAAGTGGCCTTGGTATACCACCGTGAACCACCGGTCAAGTTTGGTCATTTGGAGCTCGTTTGGTACTCAGCAGTTAACCGCACTCTCGCAAAAGCCTCTTTTAAGTTGCAGCCCAACACCCTTCAAAATAGTCCAATAACCCATCTAAGTCACTTCCATGCTCTCCGTCGTTCGATCATGATCGTGTGGAAAACTACACCTCATTTGGACTCTCCTAGCTCCCTCTATGCCTATTTAAGCAAACCCCATTCCAATTTGGGTCTAACCCTAGCCTTCCCTACCTCGCGCCCAGGCGAAACCCCGCGCCGCCCGGACCGTCCGCCCCGCGCCGCCGCGCCAGCCAATCTCCGCGCGCCATGTGGGCCGCCCGCCGCCGCCGCCGCCGCGCGCCTGCGGGCCCAGCCCGCCCGGCCTGTCGCCCGCGCCCTCCATGGCGCCGAGCCGCTCCCGCCGCCGCTCCGGCCGCACCCGCCGCCCGCCAGCCAGCCCGCCCGCCCGGACCTCGCTGCCCCGCCGCCGCCGGACCTTGCCGGCCGGCCCCCCTTGGCGCCGTCGCCGCCTCCGCGTGGCCAGCCACCGCCTCCTCCCGGCGACCTCACCTCCTCCGGCCACCGGACCCGGCCTCCTCCTCCTCCTCCGCCCGGGCTCTCCGTGACCGCCGCCGCCGTCGCCCGATCTGGATCGGGCGGATCTCAGATCCGCGGGTTGACTTCTCCCCCCTCTTTTTCTTCTAAGTTTTTAATTCGAGAATATTTTGTGGCATTTCAGCGTAGCATATCTTTGCATATGTAGCTCCATTTCTTGCGTGTAATATGTCAAAATGTTCGTCTCGAAAAGTAGATCATTTCATCTCATTGCATCATTTTCATTTGAGCTCATCTTGATGCCCGAAATGCTGTTGGAAGAGGGCTATGTGATGTTAGTTTCTGTTTCTTAACAGAACTTGCACTTTGTTATTTTGCTATGATTGATGTGTGCACCCTATGAATTTGAGTCCTACATGTGTTTTGTAATATGCCATGCCATCTTTCCAGGGGTGTATGCCATGTATTTTGTGATCTATGTGGTGACTAGCACAAGCATGCAAAGTAGGTGTCTGATGTTGCTGTTTTCATTTCTGTTTTCTTGATATTTTGATGCCATGTTAACTTGATGCTACCAAGAGATCCATGCATATTTTGAGATACTTCAGTAAGGATGTTTTGTTCTACATGTCTTGCTCTATCCATCCATGCCCTTGTTTGCAATTATGGAGTGCCATAGCTTGAGTCAATCGAGCTCTACTTTTGCTATCAAATGTTTCTGGCAGATTGTTTACATGTTATTCAATTTTGCCAAGGTTGTTGTGGTTGATCCATGTATGCTATGATGTTGTTCTTGCCATGTATGTCTTCTATGCCATGTCTTCTTGATGTATGTATGCTTAGTTTATCATATAAGGCTCTGTAGTGAGTGCATCGAGCTCTTAAACATGCCTACTTGTTATCAGTTTTGACATGCCATGTTCTGAATCATTATGAAACTTGCGATATTGACATGGGTGTTACTATATTTTCTGATCCTTTTGGCTTATGGTCAGTAAGGGACTTCTGTTCTATGCTTTGAGTAGATTCATGCCATGCCATGTTTTGCTATTATAAGTTCTTGTAGCATGTTGTTTTCTTGCTCTGAACATTGCTACCTGATGCTGTTTTTGCCATGTCCAGCCTCATATTTTGTGCACTTTTGCCATGCTTGTTTGAGCCTGTTATGATGTGATTTAGCCGTAGCTCAGTGTTCATCTTTTGTCAAGCATCTTGAGTAGATCACTTCCATATACTTTGTTGGCATGTTTGGGTGCAGTAGCTTAATTTCTTGTTGCTTGCTAAGTGGCATCATGCTGTTAATGGCAGATTTGTGCCATTCTTGTTTTGCTTGTCATTTGCAAACCGTGCATCCGATTCCGGTGATCTTTATATCGATTTCAACGAAATCATCTCATCTTTCAGCGGATACTTGGTTTGCCAAGTTGATGCCTGGTTCATCATTTTCCTTCGGGCCTTTATCGCATTGCATATCACATCTCGCATATCATGTCATGTCTTGCATCATGTTGCTTGTGCATTGCACCGTGATTTATTGTGGTTCCTTTGTTTGTGTTGTTGCTTTGGGTAGAGCCGGGAGACGAGTTCGTGTATGAGGAACCTGTTGAGAACGCTTACGAGGATCAAGCTTTCGATAACTCTGAGAACATTGCAGGCAAGATGACCATACCCTCGAAATCACTTCTATCTTTGCTATGCTAGTTGCTCGCTCTTTTGCTATGCCTATGCTACGATGCCTACCACTTGCTATATCATGCCACCCATATTGCCATGTCAGCCCCTAACCATCCTTTCCTAACAAACCGTTGATTGGCTATGTTACCGCTTTGCTCAGCCCCTCTTATAGCGTTGCTAGTTGCAGGTGAAGCTGAAGTTTGTTCCTTGTTGGAACATGGAGATGTTGTTCCTTATTGGAACATGTTTACTTGTTGGGGATATCACAATATATATCTGCTATAATTAATGCATCTATATACTTGGTAAAGGGTGGAAGGCTCGGCCTTATGCAGTGTTTTGTTCCCTCTTGCCGCCCTAGTTTCCGTCATACGGTGTTATGTTCCTTGATTTAGCGTTCCTTACGGTTGGGTGATTTATGGGACCCCTTGACAGTTTGCTTTGAATAAGACTCCTCGGCAAGGCCCAACTTTGGTTTTACCATTTGCCACCTAAGCCTTTTCCCCGGGTTTCGCGAGCCGAGGGTCATCTTTATTTAACCCCGGACGGTGCTCCTTGAGTGCTGGCCCGAACTAAACTACTGCTTGAGGCCACTGCGGGAAACTTCGAGGCTTGGTTTTACTCGTAGCTAGTCTCATCCGGATGTGCCACGAGAGCGAGATATGTGCAGCTCCTATCGGGATTTGTCGGCTGTCAGGCGGCTTTGCTGGTCTTGTTTTATTCTTTGTCGAAATGTCTTGTAGTCAGGATTCGAGATTGATCGGGTCTTCTCGGTAGAAGGAATATCCTTCGTTGACCGTGAGAGCTTATAATGGGCTAAGTTGGGACACCCTGCGGGTATTATCTTTGAAAGCCGTGCCCGCGGTTATGAGGCAGATGGGAATTTGTTAATGTCGGTTGTAGAAAACCGAAGTTGACCTCAATTAAAATACACATCAACGCGTGTGTAACCGTGATGGTCTCTTCTCGGTGAGTCCGGAAGTGAACACGAGTGTTGGAGTTATGTCGGCGTAAGTAGTTCAGGATCACTTCTTGATCGCTACTAGTTTCACGACCGTGCTTTGCCTCTCTTCTCGCTCTCTTTTGCGAATGTAGCCACCATATATGCTAGTCGCTTGCAGCAGCTCCATCTTACAACTTTGTCCTTCCTATAAGCTTAAATAGTCTTGATCTCGCGGGTGTGAGATTGCTGAGTCCCGTGACTCACAGATTCTACCAAACATTGCGAGTTCCGATGATGCGGTCAGGTGGCGCAACCGAGCTCAAGTGGGAGTTCGACGAGCGTGGTCGTTACTATGTGTCTTTTCACGATGATCGATAGTGGAGCCAGTTGGGACGATCGGGGATCTGTGTAGCATTTGGGGTATCTTCTTTTATTTTGGTTCCGTAGTCGGACCTTGAGTGTACTCTGAATGATGGATGTTTATTTATGTACTGTGTGAAGTGGCGACTGTAAGCCAACTATGTATCTCTTATCCTTATGTATTACATGGGTTGTGTGAAGATTACCTCACTTGCGACATTGCTTTCAATGCGGTTATGCCTCTAAGTCGTGCCTCGACACGTGGGAGATATAGCCGCATCGAGGGCGTTACAAGCTAATCGACGGGGTGTTCCACCAGCTCAGCATGGACAATGCTTTAGTCGCCATAATGGCCGACTATCCCAGACTATATCCGGCTTCCCAGGTGATTGCGACCGAAGCCACGACACGCCATTCCTTCCTTGCTCATTTCGACCCGTATATGATGGTCTTTGTGCAGGAGGCGCCCTAAGGCGAAAGCGAAGCCAGCGGTGGCTGACCAACAAAGGCCGATCCGGACGATGAGGCGGAAGAGGGGCCGCTGGCGCGGACTGAAGCGTCGCCGCAAAGGTGTAGTTCACAATTCATTATTTAGAGCAATGTTCCTAGGAAGCGCTTGAGTGCTCTTGACTTTTATAGGGAAAAAAGCGTCCGCCGGACTGCGGGCGTGGAGGTTGCCAATCAACCTCAACCAGCCATGCTCCCTTTTGATGCGGAGGGGGAGGCGGCGCAAAGCGCGAGCGGACGTTCCTCCGACGGAGGATGCCGACAGACTGTCCGCCACCAAGTCGAGGTGGAAGTGTCACTGAATCATAAGCGCCGCTTGGCAGTATTTCGTGGCGTGCTTCTCCCCGAGGCATTGAATGCCTTTAACACGGGGCCAGCGCACCTTCGTGCTGCTCAAGATGGTTTTACGAGCCACGGGCGGTATGTAAAAGACATACTGGTAAGATAATTTAATAGTTATATATGCCAAGTGGCCCGAGACTTAAAGTAGTTATATTAACTGATTTAAGGATCATATGAAACAATAGGATCTTCTGAGAAGAATACCCAACTGTCGAGGAGCTGCAAGAGTGCAAGGCCCAACTTGAGGCCGCACTCTCGCGCTTGAGGAGAAGCGAGGACCTCTCACAGTAGCATTATTTCATAAAGATAAGTAGCGTTTGGCCTTTGCGCAAGTCTAAAAATGGCGTTGCAGGTGCTGCGGACAAGATCCGGACGGCGAGAACCTGCGTCAACTAAAGGCGGCGAGAGGTCTTTGCATAAGGTGCAGCATGAAAGGAACAAGCTCAGGATGCCCCTGCCCAGCTTGGAGAAAGAGCTGAAAAGCGTTCGGGCGAGCTGTCGGGCTCCGTTAAGGAGAATCAGCGGCCGTCGCGGCATATATAGTAAGTGATTGGCGAACTCCTTTGAAAAGAAGAGTTGGCGAGGAAGTCAATTTGACAGAATATATGCGGGTATGCTCACAGGTCGCCTGCGGAGAGATGCCGCATCAGCGGGTGATCAACTTTCGAATTGTTGCAACTGATCGAGCGAGTTCGGCAGGCAATGGCGGCGTCATCCAAGCTTTATGGCCAGCCTTCTCCTTACCCGATGGTCTTGGGGAGCTTGCGGAGAAGCTGCAGGGAGTGCGGCAGCGCTTCCATTTATGGAAGATTTCGGCCTGCCGCCAAGGTGCCAGGGAGGCCTGGGCCATGGTAAAGACGCGGTACAAGAAGGCGGATCCCAACCACATGGCCGAAGTCGGACTGTGGGGCTGATGGGAAGGAGATCCTGTGAGCTTAGTATATGGCCAAGTAGAGTTGGCGCTAAATTTTCCCAACAGGGATGTAAATTAGACAACTTTGTTAGGCGGGATTGAGGAAGAATACAATCGGTCGATTTGACAATGTATTATAAAATGACATATAAAATGCCTTCTAGCAGATTGTAGATCGTTTGTCTTTGCCGACCTTTTAAGCCCGACCTCGGGACCCAAGAGTCGGAGTGTGTCGAATACCTTCTCGGTTATGAAACAACCGGGGTATGCATGGAGACCAGGCGTGGGGTCATCGGTGCTTTATCGGACAAGTGCCCAACTAGTTATGTTATATTACATGGGTAGTAAGAAACATCTTCCGGGAGAATAGTTCCGTTAAAGGTTCCTTTCCTCTGGGGTGGCATGCCCTAAAGTGCATGTCGGACTGCGAAAAAAGCAGAAAAACATCCGGGGCAGATAAATAAGTGGATAAAAATTGTCTTTTAAGTCACCGACCGAATATTCCCTTAAGAGCGCTAGCTTTCGGCTTCACCCGGTCGAGGTACACATCCGGCTGACCCGCAGTAACAATCGCAGAGGTGCTCCTTTACCTCCTAGCCGAACAATCGGGAGCGTGAGGGTAAGCACAGGAGCCGAACAACCCAGCTTGGCCAAAACTTAAGTCATATCGATGCATATAATGGTGAATAAAAGGTACATGTGGAGGCTTGACACATGTCTGGGCATAAAGCCCTTATAATTAAGCTTACGGTAAGGAAGCCCCGGTATAATGAGTGCGGATAGCACATCAATTCTGTGTGAACATTGCGCTAGTAGGCCCTTTAAGGCTTGGATGAATAGGGTTGAGAAGAAAAATAGAAACAAAAGGCAGCTGAAAGAAAAAAAAAAATTTGGGCCGGGGAAAGGGCGAACTCTCGGTCGGCGCTAAACATAGAATCTTGAGGCGGGCTGCGTTCCATGGGTTGGCTCGAGTCGGTTATCCGATGCATTTAAATAGGCAGTGCGCTCCGCGGTCAGGACTTGATCGATGATGAAGGGCGTTCCCATTTGGGCTTTAGCTTGTCCTTCTTCTTGTCCGTGAGCGTAGAACCAGTTCGCCAGCGTTGTAAGTCTTGGCCCGTACTTCTCTGCTGTGATATCTTTGAGCTGCTGCTGATAGAATGCGGAGCGAGCCTTGGCGATGTCGCGTTCTTCCTCAATCGTCCAAGCTGTCCTGCCGATCAACTCGGCCTCTCTTTCTTCGTACATGCGCTTTCGAGGTGAGTCATCAATTATGTCATAGGGCAAAACTGCTTGCGCCGTATACCATAAAAATGGTGTGAATCCGGTATACGGTTGGCGTTATCCGCAGCCCCAGTCTGGTCGAGCTCCTCTACCCGGTCGTGTCGGATTTCGTGAGGACCGCACTAGTGCGGGTTTGATGCGCTCATTATTAGACCATTTGCTCGTTCCACTTGACCGTTGGTTTGAGGATGATAGGCTGAAGCGTGTCGAGCTTGATGCCCATATTTTTGCACCATGATTTAACCTCATCGGCGGTGAAGTTCGTGCCGTTATCGGTGATGATCTTTGTGGGGACACCATAACGGTGTACTACCCGGATATAAAGTCTATCACTGGTCCGGACTTTGCTGTTTTAATTGGTTTGGCCTCTATCCATTTGGTGAATTTATCCACCATGACCAATAGGTACCTTTGCTTGTGGGTCCCCCTTTAAGTGGTCCAACCATGTCAAGCCCAGGACCACGAGCGGCGGGTAATGGGTATAGTTTTGAGGCGGTGGGTGGCATATGGCTCGATTAGCAAGAGGCGACAACCGACACATCTTTGGACTAAGTCTGAGCATCTGCTTGGGCCGTCGGCCAATAAAATCTGTCGGAATGCCTTTCCTACAAGGGCCCGAGCTGCGGCGTGGTGTCCGCCTAGTCGGCATGAATTTCAGCCGGGAGGTTTCGCCCTTCCTCTTGGAGATACACCTTTGAAGGACTCGGTTGTGCTTTTCTTATAGAGTTCTCCCTCATAGACCTTGTAGGCTTTAGATCGCGGACAATGCAGCGGGCCTCATTTTGGTCTTGGGAAGCTCATGCCTAAGTAAGTAGGCGAGAATGGTTCTATCCACGGGCAATTACTGCCATTATGTCGTAGGCGGAAGGTGTTATGTCATCGGCTGAATCGCGGTTGGTGCGGCTTGTTCCGGTTTGTTAGTTCGGACTCCTCTTCCCATAATACGGATGGCTTGAAGAGCCGTTCGGGGAAGATGTTAGGAGGGACAGCGTCGCGTTTTGCGCCGATCGTGCCGATCGTCGGCTGCTTGGTTATTATCCGGGCTCGTGATGGAATTCAAGTCCTTGAACCGGGCTGACATTTTAGTACAGCGTTGCGTTATGCTGCCATTTTCGGATCTTTGGCGTCAAAGTCTCCGTTTATTTGGGATATTGCGAGGTTTGAATCGCGCACCTCTAGGCGTTGAATGCCCATGGAATTGCCATCCGGAGACCATGTAAAGGGCCTCGTATTCGGCTGCGTTGTTGGAGTCCGTGTACATTATCTGAAATGCGTATTGGACTGTGTCCCGGTCGGGGCGTCAATCTGACGCCAGCCCCAATCCGGCTAACATTTTAGAGCCATCGAAGTGCATAATCAATTGGAGTATCGCCGTATTCTTTAGGGAGTTGACCGGTCCATTCAGCGACAAAGTCAGCCAAAACTTGTGACTTTATAGCTCGCCGAGGTTTGTAAGTTATATCAAATGGTAAGAGCTCAATGGCCCATTTGCAATCCTGCGGTCGCGTCGCGATTGTTTATAATGTCGTTAAGTGGTACTTGAGAGGCCTTTGTTGTCGAACACTCTTGAAAGTAGTGTCGAGACTTCGGGATGCCATGAACACGCGTATGCTATCTTACGATAGTGCGGGTAGCAGGACTTGCGGGGGTTAACACGGTGGATCGTAGTATACTGGTTTTGAAGAGAATTTATGCCCTTCTTCCTCTCGTTCGACGGCAGTACCGCGCTTACAACTTGATGCGTTGCTGTGATGTATAACAACATTGGTTCGCCCGGGTTAGGCGTAGCGAGGACGGTTGTTGCCAATATGGCCTTTATTTCTTGAGTCGGCGGTGGCGGCATCCGTCCACTCGAAGTGTTGGTGCGCCTAAGGAGGCGATAGAGGTAATGCCTTTTCTCCTAGGCGGAGACAAAAGCGGCTTAGAACGCCATGCATCGATCAATTTTGTATTTGCTTGAGGTCTTTTGGGATATCTAGCTGTGGCGAGGCTCGGATCTTTGCTGGGTTTGCTTCAATTCCTCTACGGATACGATGAAGCCTAGCAGCTTTCCGGCGATGCGCAAAACACATTTTCGGATTCAGCTTGATGTCATATGCTCTAAGGTTGTCGAATGTGAGCCTCAAGTGCGTCTACTAGAGTTTTGACGTGTTTAGTTTTGACGACTACGCCGTCCACGTATGTCTGAATCATGCGCTGATATGTTGCGCCGGCGTTTTTAAGTCCGAAGGGCATCGTGTTGAAGCAGAATGGTCCATATGGAGTGATGAATGCCGTTGCGGCTTGATCCGCTTCGCCATCTTGATTTGATGATAGCGGAGTATCGTCCGGGAAGCACAATGAATCGTGCCTGCGGTGGCATCAATGATTTGGTCGATCTTGGGGGAGGAAGGGATCCTTTGGGCAGGCTTTATTTAGGTCTTTGAAATCGGCGCATAGGCGCGAGGATTTGTTTTCTTTGGTACCATTACTAGGTTTGCTAGCCAATCCGGATGCTTGATGTCTCGATGAATCCGGCTTCCAATAGTTTGGCTAGCTCTTCTCCCATTACTGTCTTTTGGGTTGGAAAATCGTCGAAGAGCTGTTTAAGCGGCTTGAATCCTTTAGGATGCTTAGGCTGTGTTACGCCAATCTGCGTGGGATTCGGGCATATCAGGGGTGCCGAGCAAAATGTCCCAATTTTCGAAGGAATTCTCTGGTCTGGCGTCTACATCGAGGGTTCAATTGTGCCCGATGGAGCCGTCTTTGTAAAGTCCGTTAGGTGGACACTGGAATTTTACTATTTCATCTGCTGGTTTAAAGGAGGTGGACTTGGATCTCTTATCGAGTATCACATCGTCCCTATTC
The DNA here is from genome assembly GCA_021605205.1 of Aegilops longissima. Taxonomy (NCBI): domain Eukaryota; kingdom Viridiplantae; phylum Streptophyta; class Magnoliopsida; order Poales; family Poaceae; genus Aegilops; species Aegilops longissima. The sequence continues at coordinate 175,872,653 of CM038681.1, read as the reverse complement.
ACCGTGGGCGTGGCGTGGTGAGTTCCTCTGCCGCTAGGGCTTGGATAGTCTTGGTGGACCTGGAATTTTACTATTTCATCTGCTGGTTTAAAGGAGGTGGACTTGGATCTCTTATCGAGTATCACATCGTCCCTATTCACCGTGGGCGTGGCGTGGTGAGTTCCTCTGCCGCTAGGGCTTGGATAGTGCCTCTAAGGCTAATGCGGCTGTCTTGTTTTCGGTAGCGAGTGCTATGTCGGATCACTAACGAGAGTGATTATTCCGCGGGCCGGGCATTTTGAGCTTCATGTACCCGTAATAGAGTGCGGCTTGAAAATTGTGAATGCCTCTCGTCCTAATATAGCGTGATATCCGCTGTTGAGCAGGGCCACTTGGGCGTGACTTCTTCGGATCTGTAATTGTCCGGTGAGCGAATACCACATCGAGTGTGATTTTTCCTGTGCAGTAGCGCCTCCGGCTAAGGATTATTCCTCTAAAGGTTGTGCTGCTTCGCTTAATGCGGCTCCAGTCTATTTCCATTTTTTGAAGGGTTTCTTCGTAGATGAGGTTTAATCTGCTGCCGCCATCCATGAGGACTTTTGTAAGTCGAAAGTCGTCTACTATTGGACTAAGTACCGGTCTTGGTGGAGCTCGGGCTGTCCGGAATGTAGGTTAAATCGCTGGCGTTGAAGGTGATGGCTGTGTCGCTCCATGGATTGGTTGTTGCTACTTGGTAGACTTGGCGAGGCTGCGGATTGTTCGTTTCGCATATTATTTGATCACGAAAGTCTCGAAGACTGTTGATACCATACCGATATTGTTGGAGTGGTTTTCGGGGCTAAAGCTCCTCTCCACTTTTGGCCACCTGCCGTAATATCCAACATGCTCGAAGGCTATGTGTTGGGGCGGCGCCTTACATCTTGTGAATTTTCTGAGGTCCGCTGAGCCATCCCTCTAATGCGGTTCCGTGCCCTTTATGGGGTTTTGCTTTTTGGTTTTGTATCTGGTGCTGAGTGTAATGCACCCTTTTGTTGCGGACTAGGGTTGTATTGGGGCGGATTGTCCCAAAACTTATTTTCGGTTGTCAGGAAACTCTCCATCGCACTGATACTTCGTACTATGGGCCTTGGTCGTGGCGTGTAATTTCACGACGGTGGCGGCGTTCAAGATTCCCGTCCGTGCAATTATTGCAAAAAATTGAGATTGCGTTTTCCTCTCGGCGGTCCTTTATCCTGTCCATAACCGGGAGAATCGGCCCGATAGTGATGTCTTGTCTCGGCGGGCTCTTGCGGATTAGAGATAGATCGCATATGTGCAGGCGGGCGGGTGTAATTAAGTCGAACCCTACCCATCTCAAGGCTCGAAGGTCGAAGTTTCGAATTTGGAAGCTTGGATTGCTGGGCGTTGTCCAGCGAGTCTGGTCGATGCGACTTTAAGTTCAATGCTTGATCGAAATCGTCCCTCGGAGAATCCGGCATGGGGGTTCGGGGCCGGACATGACTAGTTTTCAATCTGGGAGAAGCGTCGCCGCATTGTTCCTCTACCCGCAGCGTGGTGGGTGATCTGGGAGAGTTAATCTCTCTCGGATCGGTTTAAGCCCAATCTGATTGTAGTCATGGCGACTCCCGAGGCGGCGATGCGATCAAGAGCTCGTTCTGGACGAGAGCTCTATTGGATCCGGCCGCTCGGCGAATTCGAGCTGGCGTGAAAATTGCTGGCGACTTGAGAGGTCATTGTCGAAGCGGTGGCGGACGGCGGTCATAAGAAAACCACCTAGCGGATAGTTTGGCGGCGGCCAAGGCTCCTTTGGCGAAAATACCGTCCTTGAAGGCGGAGGAGGCATCCGCCGTGTCGGTGGCGACACGGAGGAACTCTCAATGAAAGCACCAATGTCGGTGTCAAAACCGGCGGATCTCGGGTAGGGGTCCCGGCTGTGCGTCTAGGCGGATGGTAACATGAGACAAGGGACACGATGTTTTACCCAGGTTCGGGCCCTCTTGATGGAGGTAAAACCCTATGTCCTGCTTGATTGATATTGATATTGTGGATGTTTACAAGAGTGGATCTACCACGAGATCAAGGAGGCTAAACCCTAGAAGCTAGCCTATGGTATGATTGTAAGGGTTGTTGTTCTACGGACTAGAGCCATCCGGTTTATATAGACACCGGAGAGGGCTAGGGTTACATAGAGTCGGTTACAATGGTAGGAGATCTACATATCCGTATCGCCAAGCTTGCCTTCCATGCCAAGGAAAGTCCTATCCGGACACGGGGCGAAGTCTTCAATCTTGTATCTTCATAGTCTTGGAGTCTGGTCGATGACGATAGTCCGGCCGATGATAGTCCGGCCGATGATGGTAGTCCGGCTATCCGGACACCCCCTAATCCGGGACTCCCTCACTCATGATATGTCACTCAAGGATAAGGAGGAACTTCACAACAAGTCAAGTGGTGCTTACAAAGCCTCAAGTGAAGCCCCCACATCATCAAGTGACAAACCAACCTTCACTGAAGAATTGAGCTTAATGGTGAAGAACTTCAAAAAGTTCTACAAAAGTAGAAGCAAAGAAAGAAGCTCCAAGTCAAGGTCTTACAATGACAAAAGATCTTCTAGTCGAGAGCGCAATTGCTATAATTGTGGGAGACCCGGACACTACTCCAATGAGTGTATGAGACCCTACAAAAGAAGAGAAGATTCTCCAAAAAGAAGAAGCAAAAGAGAAGAAGAAGCAAAGGAGAAGAAGCAAAAGAGAGAGGAGGAGTAGAGATGATCGTTATGAACGAAGACCCTCACGGAGAAGCAAGGATTCGGAAAGGAAGGACAACTCATCAAGGAGCTACACAAAACGAAGACATCAAGCTCATGTTGGTGAATGGGTTTCGGCTCAGACTCCGACCATCACTCAGGAGAAGCTATCACTCGACTCCAAATATACTCAAGATGAAGGTGTTGCGGTCTAGCACTTGTGTCAACCAACTCCTCGACATATTTGATTCACCAAATGAAGGAATTGGAAGATGCTTCATGGCCAAAGGTCCAAAGGTAACACATCCAGTATGTTGATTTTAATAGTGATGAAGATGACTTGCTAGGTGATGATGATTTACTTGTTGACAACTCTAGTGATGAATACTATGATGAAGCGTCAATTAATCATGCTAATCAAGCGAATGACAATGATAAGGAGAAAATTGAGCTTCTAACTAAAGAACTAAACACTCTTAAGTTGGCTCATGAAACTATCTTGAAGATCATCGAGAACTTTTAAGGGCTCATGAGAAGTTACGCTTTGAAAAGCTCAATCTTGAGCAAGAGCATGAGTTCTTAAAGGCAATCAATGATGATCTCCACAAGAAAAGTTCTTCTTACATTGCCAAGCGTTTGCTCTTATCTACTTACATTCCTCAAGTCAAGTCTAGTAACAAGTACAAGAAAGATACTTCCTCTAGTAGTAACAATAATAATGTCAAATCCAATGTTGTTGCTTCTAGTAGTTCTCTTGATTCAACTAATGATTCTCTTAGCCAAGTTACACTTGAGCAAGAAAATAGTGGGAATTATAGAAAGGTGTTTACAAGAGCCTTGCGGGAGTAAGCAATTGAGGAAATTATGCATAAGCAAGGAAGGCACCGTAAGAATCAAGGTGTTGGTTTTGAACGAAAGTTCAATGCCAATGGGGTTGAGTGGGAAGAAGATCAATACCCCAGGACAAAGTTTGTTCCTCAACAAGAGAAGTATGATCCTACTTCCTTCAAGGGGACACAAGATCAAGATGATCTAACACCACAAGACCACAAGAACAAAGGCAAGGACAAGCTTCAAGAAGAGATTGATGCATTTGAAGAAGCACCTAATGCCTCGTTCGAGTGGGTTCCCAAGACTACGTCAAGTTATACTTCATCAAGTACAACTACAACTCCAAGGATTCCCATCAAGATGATGTGGATCCCGAAGAAGAAGAACTAGAGAGTTCTTGAGGGCGACTCCGCCAACACTCTTCACTCATATCATTTTGGCAAGAACAAGTGCAATCAACTTTCACATCTTGCACTAGCTCAAGGAGTCACAAACCCTCATGTTGGTAAGGCAAGGGACAAGGTAACCTAATGTTTTCATGGACATCATCTTGTGTGTGCATCACTCTATGTCTATGGATATTCTTGTTTGTTCCTTGTGGGACTAACCCATGTAGGCAAGTTGAAAGTTCAACTCACTCCAAAGGATTGCTCCAAATGATCTACATCAACATTGAGCATCTACATCTTCAACACCTACATGAAGTCATCATCGACAAAACCCAAGGTTAGTTCATCCCTCTAAGGGGATCTCACATCTAGGGGAGCTTAACTCTAAGAATTGAGTCAAAGCAACTCTAATGGTGTGAACACATTAATGCATTATGTAAAAGTGGTAACCCCACTTGAGCTTAAACGATGAGTATGACCTATGATCAAATGTTCTCATTTGACTCCTAAGTCAATATACTCATATATAGATGACCTAGTCATCGCCAATTGTTTGATAGATGCTATAATTGGTTGTGCATGCTTTGCCACATATTTCAATTGCCATCTTATTGTGTGAGCATGTTGGTGCATATTTTACTCATTCAAGGACATCCACTTGTTGTTTTGTTTGTTTGTATTTTCCTCTTTTGGCCAAGTGGGTGGACAAGAATGCCTAAGAACCTTCTTTAGCTATCTATGCTTTTCTCGTCTCAAATTCTATTCATGCTACATCACAAATTTTGATCAAGTCAGATTCAAACCACTCTGTGTGAGGAGCACTCGGAGTCCCGATTAAATCATAGACTTAACTTCCAAAACCTCTTAATGGTTCTCGGTCGACCGATCCTTCCATTCGGTCCTACCGAGATCATCAAGTTGATCTGAGTTTTCAATCTCGGTGCAACCGATTTGAACTTTCGGTCTCACCGAGTTCTTATCTTGAACACGTTATGCATCTCGGTGCCACCGAGTGTTCCACTCGGTCACACCAAGCAGTCGGAGCTATATATAGTCACGGGCAAAATTTTGGAAATTTCTCGAAACCCTTCGCCGCGCATCAGCTCGCTCGCCATCGTGGTCTCCGGATCGTCTCCTCGTCGCTTGCAGCCTCTGTCATTTGGTCTTTGCCGCCAAATCAGCGATTTCGTCCCCGCCGTTGCCGCCGTAGCAAATCCACCGCCAAGTTAGGGTATGGACTTGATCTTTGTGCTATCCATGTCGATTCCTAGCACATTGTTTTCACATTGAATCTTGCCACGATTGCAACTCATCTATCCAGCCAAAGTAGTTCATAGATTAGTTGTGATTAATTTTTAGGTTTAGGTTTTCGCCGAAACCATCTCGGACCCACCGAGTTGAAAAACTCGGTCTCACCGATTTGGCTTATGCCATTGCACTAGTGACTCTCGGTCTGACCGAGAATTACTAATCGATGCAGCTGATTTGAAGATTCTGTGAAACCCTAGCAGTCTCGGTGCCACCTAACTGAAACTCGGTCCAACCGAGATCTTCAGTTTAGGTTCCAAAACTGCTTCGGTATCACCGAGTTTGAAAATCGGTGGATCCGAAATGCTTTCTATGGAAAACTAAAACTGAACTTTTGAGTCATTCTTTTGCAAAAACCTCTGCATTTTGTGATGCTCATCTTTTCTATCTCATCTATAAACTCTTCACGAGGTCGTGATCAGCTTTTGCGGTATGTCCGATCAAAGTGACAACCGTAACAGTCGAAGAAGCGAGATAGACTTGAGTGAGGGAACTAGTCCCTCAACTTCAGATGAAGGGAGCAGAAGTACTCTAGCAACTTGCCTAAGGCTGCTACTAGGCAAAGGAGGAAAATAAATTCAGATTCAGAGGATGAAGATTACAGGGCTGAGGAAGATGAGGCAACTTCAAAGAAAGAGGTGGTCAAGAAGGAAAGGGTCATGAAGACCAAAAGGACTGCAGGAAGACAACCAATGTCTAAGGCCAGAACATCAATTCAACTACCTGAAAATCCTGATCCCAAAGAGCCAGTTGCTGAAAGCAAGAAGAGGAAGGAAAGGGTCAAGATGACCATGGCCAAAGTTATTGGGAAGCCTTCCATGATGGAAGAGGAAGAGCATGCTGCACCAGCACCAAAGGCACCAAAGCTTATGGGTGATGCTATTAGATCAGGGGCTGCCACATCTAAGCCCAAGGAAGCACCCAAAGCTGCCCCCAAGGCCAAGTCTGCACCAAAGAGGAATATTAGGAGCATTCCAGCTGCTGAGAAGAACAAGGCCCCAGTGCCTGAGGTTGATGAAGAAGATGAAGAAGGACAAGTTCTGAGGAAGCTCAAGCCCAAGATACCAGACCACAATGATGCCCATCCTGTGGCTGAGAACATGAGTCAGGAAAGACTCAGGGCTGAGGAAATGGAGAATGGAAGATCCATATGCTTCAAGGAGAAGAACTGCTATTGATTACAGGTTCCATACAAAGGAACAGCAGGACTTCTATGAGACAATCTTGTTGGACAAGAAGCCCATTGTGTGTGATATGAGGTGGGTCGACTGGACCTACATAAAGGAGAATGAAGAGCACTATCCTGGAGTGCAGGACAACTTTGTGAGTTGTGGAGTTGCAGATTTTGTTGGGCAAAAGCTCACAAATTGGAATTATGAGCTTATCATGCAGTTTTACTCCACAGCACATTTCTACCCAGATGGGAGAATTGTTTGGATGTCTGAAGGTACAAGGTACCAGTCAACTGTTGAAGAATGGGCAAGTCTGATAAATGCCCCAGTGGAGAATGAGGATGACCTAGACATCTATGCCAAGAAGAAAAAGGATCATAATTCAATGGCTCACATGTACAAGGAGATTCCAAACAAGGCATTAGCAACTCACAAGTTTGGATCAATTCACTATCTGTTGTCAGGGTTGCCAAATATAAATTGGATTCTGAGGCACACCTTGTTGCCCAAGTCAGGTGACCATAACATGATTAGAGGGCATGCCATCAACATGTTGCATGTGTTTGATGTGCCACAGAAGTTTAAAGTCATGAGCCTGATCACTGAAACTATCAAGAGGACTGTAGCAGATCAGAAGAGGAGCTGTGGATATGCACCTCAGATTCAAGAACTGATAAACTCAAAGATGGGCACAGGAAAATATCAGTTGGATAAGGAACACTTTCCACTTTATCCAGACTTTGAGGACAATGAGGTTATCATGAATGAAGATGATCCACAATCAGTTCAAGCTCAAGAGAAGAAGGAGAAGGCAAAGAGGGAGAAGGCTGCCAAGATGCCAACTCAAGAGGAGGCATCTGAGTATTTCTTGAAGAACAAGCAGGAGTAGCTTGGTTACTTAATAGCATCAACCTTGAGGATTGAGAAGGGACTGGCCACCCTCACTCAAAATCAGGAGAGCTTGGAGAGAATCATAGAACAAAAGTTCTATAACTTAGATGTGAAAGTAACTGAGATTCAGACTGCAGTGGAGGAGCTACAAGAGGACATGGAGGAGAGGAAAGGCAAGACAACAACAAATGTGTTTGCCAGAGTGCCTAGAGCCCAGAGGTCATCAGCTGTGCCAGTTTCTGACACAGGAGCAACTTCATCTGCACCAGCTACAGCCTCAGTGCCACCAGCTCCAGCACCTTCATCAGCTCCAGCTCCATCTACATCAACTGAAGTCTTCGTCCAAGGAGCCATCTCTACACCACCACCTGAAGATCAAGCCTGAGAGTCGATCTAGTACTATGCATTTTCTATGACTTTTTGGTAACTTGTTGCCAAAGGGGGAGAAAAATGTATAGATCATAGGCTTCGAGAGAGAGTGTTGCTTTTGTTCTCTCTTGCTTTATTTGGTGGTTTTTCAACTTTGTTTGCTTTTGGTTGAGATACTATGCTTGTGAGACATCGATGATCACGTGTTTGATCATAAGCTACACTTATGCATGCTTGATATTATCTTATCTATCTTATGTGATCACTCACTTTGCTTGGTGATGAGTGCATGTATTCATTGTTTATTATTTTGAGCGCTCCACCAAGATGTATGTGACATGGAAGAGTAACCCATGAGCCTAATTCATTGTGCATTTGCAGTCCAAAGCAAATCTAAAACTATGCACAAATTTAGGGGGAGCTCTTTCTTAGCACATACTACTCAAAGCGACGATGTTATTTAAATCTTATTATCATTTGTCGAAGCTTTGATCTATATGTTGTCATCAATTACCAAAAAGGGGGAGATTGAAAGTGCAACTATCCCTAGGTGGTTTTGGTAATTCATAACAACATATAGCTCACTGAGCTAATGCTATTCCAAGACTATTATTTCAGGAAAGCTCAATGAATGGCATGGCATGGATGATGAAAGTGGATCCCTCAAAATACTAAGGACAAAGGATTGGCTCAAGCTCAAAAGCTCAAGACTCTTTATTTTACATTTTAGTGATCCAAGATCACATTGAGTCTATAGGAAAAGCCAATACTATCAAGAAGGGATGAGGTGTTGCTTAATGAGCCTTTTGCTTCATGTGCTTAGTGATATGCTCCAAAACCCTCAACTACTTTCCCACATCCACAAATAACCTAAACCTAAAGCCAAAATCGGTCACACCGATTCTTTCTATCCGGCGCCACCGATTCCAAAAGTCATAGCCACTGCCACAAACCCTAAGCAAATCGGTCTTACCGATAGGGATCTCGGTCTTACCGATAGGGATCTCGGTCTCACCGAGATGGGGTTGCAATCTCTCTGTTTCCCTTCGTAACGTTTTGGTCTAACCGAAGTGAGCGATCGGTCCCACCGAGATTGCAATGTAAACTCTCCGTTTCCTTTTTGTAACATTTCGGTCTCACCGAAAAGAGCAAATCGGTCCCACCGAGTTTACCTGACCAACTCTCTAGTTAGCTAATTACCAAAATCGGTCTCACCGAGTTTGTGTAATCGGTCTCACCGAGATTACGTTATGCCCTAACCCTAACCAGGTCAGTCTCACCGAGATGCATGTCAGTCCCACCGAAAATCACTAACGGTCACTAGGTTTACTAAATCGGTCTGACCGAGGTTAACTATTCGGTCCCACCGAGTTTGGTAAATTGTGTGTAACGGTTAGATTTTGTGTGGAGGCTATATATACCCCTCCACCTCCTCTTCATTCATGGAGAGAGCCATCAGACTAAACCTACACTTCCAACTTACCATTTCTGAGAGAGAACCACCTACTCATGTGTTGAGGTCAAGATATTCCATTCCTACCATATGAATCTTGATCTCTAGCCTTCCCCAAGTTGCTTTCCACTCAATCCCTCTTCCTACCAGATCCAAATCCTATGAGAGAATTGAGTGTTGGGGAGACTATCATTTGAAGCACAAGAGCAAGGAGTTCATCATCAACACACCGATTGTTACTTCTTGGAGAGTGGTGTCTCCTAGATTGGCTAGGTGTCACTTGGGAGCCTCCGACAAGATTGTGGAGTTGAACCAAGGAGTTTGTGAGGGCAAGGAGATCGCCTACTTAGTGAAGATCTACCGCTAGTAAGGCAAGTCCTTCGTGGGCGACGGCCATGGTGGGATAGACAAGGTTGCTACTTCGTGGACCCTTCGTGGGTGGAGCCCTCCGTGGACTCAGCATGAACTGTTACCCTTCGTGGGTTGAAGTCTCCATCAATGTGGAGTGCGATAGCACCACCTATCGGAACCACGCCAAAAACATCCGTGTCTCCAATTGCGTTTGAATCCTCTAAACCCTTCCCCTTACTTTCTTGCAAGTTGCATGCTTTAATTTCCGCTGCCAATATACTCTTTGCATGCTTGATTGAATTGTGTGATGATTGCTTGACTTGTCCTAATATAGCTAAAATCTGCCAAACTATAAAATTGGGAAAAGGTTAAGTTTTTAATTGGTCAAGTAGTCTAATCACCCCCCTCTAGACATACTTCAAGGTCCTACACTTTTGCCTATAAATAGGACCAGCCACCCACAGGGTAGAGGGATCCGGAATCCAGAACAGAGCTAGAGATCAAGCAATCTAGAGAGAGCGACCGAACTCCCCCTAGCAGTTCGTCGCACCGGCCAAGAACAGACCCTCGCGAGGCTATTCTTCCTTGTACTGTTCATCATCAGCCCCTGAGGCAATCCATCACACCACACACTGGAGTAGGGTATTACACCACAATGGTGGCCCGAACCAGTATAAACCTTGTGTCCCTTGTGTTGCTCTTTGTGTAGTTTTAGATCCTTGCGAGGCGACGAGGTGCAGGTAGGTAGGAGGCGAGATCTCCGCGTGCACCCTAGAGTTCGAACCTAGTGGGTCTGCCGGAACCCGAAATCTGGCAGCGGCGACGACAGCTCGGCCTCCTCGCCCTGCGGCTATATAAGCCCACCCCGAGGCCTCTCGACCTCACCATCGCCTTTTCCTCACTCCACTATCCCTTCCCAGCCTCTCATTTGAGCTCGAGGAGCTCTCTGTGCCCACCATCGCCGCCATGGCCGCGGCCTCTGCTCACTTCGACTCCGGCGAACCACGCCCACTCCCTTCATTCTTCCACCACCAATAGACCGTCACCACTCCGGCGACCATTCCCAGGTCCTCTCCCCTTCGTCGGAGCCACTATGGCCGGAACCTCGTCTCCACCCGAAGCCCTCATCCGCCACAGCCCTCGCCGCCGCTGTTTTGGTCCCTCTCGGAGCCCATGCACCCCGGGAATAGATGCTCCTCTCTTCCCTGAGCTCGCCGGTGTGCCGAGCACCGCGAGAGTTGGCCGGAGCCGGTCGGACGGCCGCCCGCAGCGCGCGCCTCCCCTCTGTGCAGCGGGCGTGCGGGAGGAAGAAGAAGTTGACCCGGCCAGGCGGGCCCCACTCCAGCACGGGCCCCGTGCGTCAGCCTCTGGGGCGTTGACCCGGCCAGCCCACGTGGATAAGTGATGGGCCCCAGCCCCGTGGGACCCGCCCGTCAGCGACCCGAGTGCCTGGCCCTGCCTCTGCCCGCATGGCAAGTAGAAGCGTCAACACCTGAGTACGTTTTCGCTTTCGGAAAGCTTATTTTTGCTCTCCTTCAGACATAGTATGTTTTCTTTTATTAAAAGCGTATTTTCTCTCTGTTTCAGCCTGGAATATGCTTCCTCGAGGCAAAGGCGCATTTCTCCGTAGTACACGTTCGGTTTTTCCAGCCAAGGACCTATTTGTGATGATTTTATTACAAATGGGTCCCTGGCAGAAAAACCTTCATAACTTTTTGCTCGCAACTCCGAATAAGGTGAATCCAACGCACACGTCTTCGTCTCGTCGAGCCCATTCTATTGGCTTCACTTTAACTATGGTTTGACACCGTGAAAATGACATTTTTTCCCTTGCCCCTAATCATCCCCTTCCGAGAGAGAATCTTTTTTGGCGGTTCACTCCGCGATCGTTCCGGACATCTCCCCGGAGTATTCTTCCATCCCAGGCAAGCCACAACCACCATTTGCATGATAGCCATGCAGTAGCATTGGTTTTCAACTTGAACCTTTAATAACTATATGCTTGTTCTGCTACTGCTGTCGTTATTTCGGTTATGCTTATGGGTCGGTGGTTAACGTCATGCTACGTTTTCTTGCACTCTGTTATTATGTTCTACTTGCTAGTATTACTTTCATATTGCCATGCTTGATAACAGTACATGTTGGTTGGTCATGTTCTTCGGTGCATGACTAACGTCGGTTACAAAGTACCATTTAATATGCATGGTTCCTTTGCTGTTAGTTGGATAAGTATTTACTCGGTAATGTTATTGATGTGTTCTTGCATGGTATTCATTGTTGATGCTAGTGGTCATGTTATGATATGAGTAGTGTTGTCCTTGTGATGTTCATGCTCATCATTATGCCATGCTCAGTTGGATATGATTCATTGTTGATATGGTGGATAGTTATGTTGTACTCTCACGCTTATGTTGTTATCATGCTCATGCTTTGTAATCGCATCATGTTATTTTATCATGGCTCAGCATATTGCATTCAAGTTTAACCGGATTAAATTGAACCTGAACAACTGTTGTCTGAGTCATGGTGCCACCATATCAAGCTGAGCAGTGCAACCACGCTTACCTTTATGGGAAGGTCCTAAGTGGGTCTATTGTCGTGTCTCTCGCCGTGCCTCCAATGAGGGAAGGTTATGGGTGCGCGCTACCCTGATCAGGTAGGCGGACATAAGCCTTGTGTGCCCATTGTTGTTGTTATGGATCCTTGTCCCCGTTTGGGACCGTTTTGCCACGACGGTGGCCATTGGTGTCTTTGGTAGACACGGGGCCACCCAGGACTAGCCCAGTGGGGAGTGAGTCGGAGTGGCCGGGAGAGTGTCATGGCAATAGATCGGTTTTGTCGGAACGCCGTTGGTCCACCCGAGTGGGAGTTCGAAGCCATGGGTTCCGTGGTGTGGGTACAATGTACTAACCTCTTCAGAGTGTATACTAAATCTATCGATAGTCGTGCCCACGAATAAGGGCCTAGTTCGTGTCGGTCACACTATGGGTCAACAGTATTAATAATAATGTGCTTAATAACAACCCTGGTTCGAGGATGAGATAAGTAGGTTATGTGATCCATGAATGATCACCGTTTGGCTACGAGGTAACCCGTTGAGCCCAGAGTGGTTCCGTTTGTGATCCGTGAATGATCATCGTGGTATCGAGGATACTGAGTTGTTGGATATTCATGATGTTGTGCAAGAATCATGGGTAAAGATCAAGCTCCTTGTGGTCATTTAATGATTACTACGGTATTGTTTATACCAAGCTCGATTTGATCCTGAGATGATCGTGTGATGTCCGAGGTTGGTAAGTGTTGCATGTGATGGTTACGAGATAACCCGAACATAATAAGTTGGTGCATGATAACATCATCATGTTGCATGATAGTGCCATCATGTTTATATGTTCATGCCATGCTAGTATTGTTCTAGATGTTCATGTTGTTCATGCCATGTTGTCCTGATGATATCATGATAATTCCTGCTTAACCTGTAATTGCCATGCTGTTGTTTGTGTTGAATGCTTCTGGTTATTGTGAGCTTGCAAGTACATTCAATGTACTGACCTGGCGTGTCATGCCAGTTTGCAGGTCATGCCGGATTTGATTGCCTGCTTGTCGTGGTTTCCGTTCGTGCGAGCTAGGATAAGCGTTCCAGCCAGAGTCCCTACGAAGTGGAGTTCACCACCGTCGTCGTTGTTCTGCTGCCAGTAGTTTTTCCTGCTGCTTCGAGTTGTTCTGCTGCTTGCATAAAGCCACTGAGGATGGCGTAGTGTCGTCGTGCCGATGTTATTCATTGTAATATCGGAGACCTTGTATTCGTATTCATGTAATAATAGAAAGCTGGTTTGTTCTATGCTAAGCAGTGTCGTATTCCAAAAGACTTCTCCTCGATCTCTGGGTTAGAATAAGGGGTGTTCCAGTTTCTCTGAGCCGGGGTGCCACACAGCCTTGTGGTGTGATTCCTTCGGTGTAGCTTGAAAACAGGCACACATGCAAACACTAAGCATAATATCTGGCCTAGATGCACATAAATACAATAAACAACCAATCATGGAGCGGTATACCTTTTGGTCGAAGTCAATACCATTTTCATCAGTGGATGGCCATTTGTGGGCATAGGGATTTTGACTCCTTTGCAATCTTGCATGCCAAATTTCCTCAATACATCCTTGAGGTATTTCTCTTGAGATATGAAGATGCCGTTGCGATGTTGATGTATTTGAATACCTAAGAAGAATTTTAATTCTCCCATCATAGAAATTTGATATTCTTAACTCCTCATATAGGAAAATTCATCACTGTAACGTTGGTCAGTACAGCCAAAGATAATATCATCAACATATATTTGGCACACGAATAATTCATCATCATAGGTTTTGGTGAAAAGAGTTGGGTCAAGTGAACCGGGTTGAAGTCTTTCGTCATGAGGAATTCCTTCAAAGTATCATACCACGCCCAAGGGGCCTGCTTGAGGCCATAGAGGGCCTTATTGAGTCTGAAGACTTTGTCAGGATGCTTTGGATCTTCAAAACCTGGGGGTTGAGCAACATATACTTCTTCCTCAAGCTTACCATTGAGAATGCACTTTTCACATCCATTTGATATAAGATGATGTTATGATGGTTAGCATAAGCAAGCAATATGTGAATAGCCACAAGTCTAGCAACAGGTGCAAAAGTTTCATCGAAATCAATTCCTTCAACCTGTGTGTAGCCTTGAGCTACAAGCCGTGCCTTATTCCTCACCACAAGGCCATTTTCATCTTGCTTGTTGCGGTAGATCCATTTGGTGCCGTTGATATTGTGCTTGCGAGGGTCTGGTCACTTGACGAGTTCCCAGACATTGTTGAGCTCGAACTGATGTAATTCCTCTTGCATAGCTTGAATCCACTCAGGCTCCAGAAATGCCTCATCTACCTTAGTGGGCTTTGTGATAGAGATGAAAGCAAAGTGCCCACAAAAGTTAGAAAAATGTGAAGATTTTGAACATGTGGGAGGACCTGGTGTGTTGATGTCGCTAATGATTTTCTTGATCTGCACTTCATTTGCAATGCGAGGATGAGAAGGTTGGCAACGAGGAATTGGCTCAGCATTTTCTTCAGAGCCATTTTCTTCTGGTGCGCCAGCTTGCTGCTCTTTGCATTCTGGAATGACTTCTTCAGCAGATTCTTCAGTAGGAATGACATCCTCAGTAGCCTTGAACTTGATGGTTTCCTGAGTAGACTTTTCATCTAGCACAGGAGGTAGGTGCTCTCTTTGCGAGCCATTAGTTTCATCGAACCGCACATCTACATTTCAACAACCTTGTGGTGAAAGGAGTTGAAGACTCTATAGGTGTGCGAGTCCTTTCCGTAACCAAGCATAAAACCTTCATGTGCTTTCGGTGCAGATTTAGAATTGTGACGAGGATCTCTAATGCAACATTTAGCACCGAAGACTTTGAAATAACTCGCATTGGGTTTCTTGTCAGTGAGGATTTCATATGAGGTCCTTTTGAAGAATTTGTGAAGATATACCCTATTGATGATGTGGCACACAATATCAATTGCCTCAATATAGAAGTGACGGGGCGTCTTGTATTCATCAAACATAGTGCGAGCCATCTCAACAAGAGTCATGTTCTTGCGCTCCATGATGCCATTCTACTGAGGAGTATAAGGAGCAGATAACTCATGAGTAATACCAAGTTCATCAAGATAATCATCAAGACAAGTATTCTTGAACTCGGTCCCATTGTCACTTCTGATGTGCTTGATCTTCACATCAAAGTTGGTTTAAGCCCTTGAGGAAAATCGTTTGAAGACTTCCTGCACTTCACGTTTGTAAGTGACGATATGCACCCATGTATAACGAGAATAGTCATCAAAAATAACAAAACCATTTAAAGATGCTTCATTGGTGAATGCGGAATAATGATTAGGGCCAAAGAGATCCATGTGAAGCAGTTCAAATGGACGAGTGGTAGTCATGATAGTCTTTGAGGGATGCTTGGCCTTGGTCATCTTTCCAGCTTCACAAGCTCTGCACAGGTGATCCTTGAGGAATTTGACATCCTCGATGCCAATGACATGCTTCTTCTTCGCGAGAGTGTGCAAGTTCCTCATGCCAGCATGACCGAGTCGTCGATGCCATAGCCAGCCTTCTGAAGCTTTTGCAAGTAGACATGTAGCAGGTTGTGGTCCTGTAGAGAAATCAACAATATATAGATCTCCTCTCCTAAAGCCTTCGAAGACTTTCGAATGGTCAGCTTCCATGATCACAACACAACGATACTTGCCAAAGATGACAACCATATCAAGATCAGAAAGCATTGAGACAGACATGAGGTTGAATCCTAAGGACTCGACAAGGATGACTTTGTCCATGTGTCGATCCTTTGAGATCGCAACCTTACCTAGAGCCAATACCTTGCTTTTGCCTTTGTCAGCGTAGGTGATATGCCTTAGATGTGATGGGGATAAGGCAGTGTGTGTCGTGGAATTTTCATGTCAGATGTCCTAGTGTGAGGACTTAATCGTGGAGTCATCGCAACGAGATTAGCTTAAAGGGGTTAATAAGGACAAAGGACACGAGGAGTTTATACTGGTTCGGCCCCTTGCGGTGAAGGTAAAGGCCTAATCCAGTTTGAGGTGGTATTGCTAGGGTTTCGATGACCAGTGAGCAAATACGCTTAACCCGGCTCTCGATCTGTTGTTTTCTGGCCCTAAGCCGCCGCCGGGTCGTCCCCTTATATACACGGGTTGACGCCCTACGGTCGACAGAGTCCCGGCCGGCTCATATACGTGTCCGGCTCGGAGACTAATTACATATGCCTTACAATACAAGTCATAGATACTTGGCGGTTTATAACCGTGGGCCTTAAGCCGCCTTTGGGCTTGGGCCCTCTACTCAGCCTATCTATGAACCGCCATTACGATCTTGGGCTTCATGGAGATGAATCGTCATCAGGATGACCCGGCCCCTCCTGGCGGGTCATGCCTGATAGTCATATCCCCAACATTAGGCCTCGGGTTGATTTGAACTTGTTCATGTCAATCTTCAATATTAGAAAAATCCTTCCTCATCTTGACTGTGAAATATTGTAACCCGTCGTGACATCATCTTCTGAATTTTCGGTAACCCGCCGTGACGTCATCTAACATTAATGCTTCACAGAACCCAAATCTTAATAAATCTCTTGCTTTACTGTCTTTCCGGAAATCGAGGCGCCCGTGTTGTCACTTATCCATTTTTTGCCTCCTCGATTTTTGCGCCTGTCGTTTGTCCTTCCAGGCTTATAAATAAAGCCTCAAGCTCTCCTCTCATTCCCCATTCTTTCCTTCTCATTTCTTCTTCCTCCTTGCGACGCGCCGACCTGCACGAGCTCCGCCGCCGTCGACCTCCACCTCCGTCTTCAACTCCGGCCGCCGCATCACCCTAAACGGACCAGAGAACCACGACACCTCCCCGCCATCTCATCAGCATCAGTAAGCCCTTCTTCCTCTGTCGTAGATCTGGCATTAGGGTTTCGATGTTCTCCAGTGTTCGTCAGTGCTCGTCAGTGTTCATCACCGCTATCTTTATTCTTTGTCTACATCCATGGATTAGATCCACAAACCACACAAATCTTGCGCGGTAGTAGTTTAGCATTGTCAGCATCCTGGGAACGGGGGTCCCCAGACTTGCCTGCCTACGGCCCACGACGTGGCTGAGCTAGCAGGCCGTACGGCCCATCTTCATCGATGAGGCATTCAATACCCTCGCGAGGGGCCAAGCCTTGCGACGCAGACGATGCAAGACCTCCTCAGGAGCGGCCAAGCCAGGCAGGCTCACGAGGAGCAGATATATCAAGGCGGGGCAAACCTCACGAGGCTCTCGTGACGTGAGCCATGACGATCGACACCAGGCGGGCGCCAGGCAGGCGCCAGCATGCGCAACATTCTTGTTTCCTCTTTGGTGCTAAGGAGGCCAGTGCAGGCGAGGAGTACCGAGGCATCAGGCAAAGGTTGTTATATTGGTGCAACGAGACCAAGACCAAGAGGACAGCAAGACGGAGGTCATCGTGGAGCCCAAGACGGCCTCACCACCAGAGCCTTTTGCAGGCGAAGACCGCTTTTGTCAGGATAGCTTGTACTAGTTGTCCCCCTTCAAATTTGCCTGCCATTGTTGGCTCCCTTCCCGCTCAATATTTGGGAAGAGGACCAGGGCCTATATAAGTAGAGCTAGCCACCACCGTAGGGGCATCGAGCAGTTCACCCAGCTCTCACCCGCTGAGTTACCAAGCACAAGAACACCTCAACCTCAGGAGGCTGTTCTTCCCCTTGTACTGTTCATCATCAGCCCAAGAGGCAATCCACCACCACCACACTAGAGTAGGGTATTACACTGCAACGGTGGCCCGAACCAGTATAAATCCAGTGCCTTTCTGTGTTGCGAGTTCATCGATTTCGTCTGCGAGATCTTAGCGAGTTTGGGCGTAGATCGGTAGGAGGGAAAGACTTCACGCACACCTGGTGTTCAAACCTTAAGGGTTTGCCGGAACCCCACATCCGACATTTGGCGCGCCAGGTAGGGGTGCCGCCGGAGCTTCTTCTCCGCCGACCAGCTCGCCGATGCTCCACAACCATGATGTCCGGCGACTCAAGGGTCGGCTCCGACCGCTGGGCAGTCTGGCCAGCCCGGGCAACGCCGCCTGCCCATGAAGACCTCGACCCCGCGCTTCAGGCAGCGCGAGCGCCGCCGAACTCCGCCGAGCGCGGGCAGCACGGCCAGGCATCGTCCACCCTCACCCTGCGGCAAGTACAGGACGCTGCCAGAGCAGCGAGCCATGCCGTAGCAACGGCACTGCACTCATGGCGGGAGCAAGCAAACATGCGGGCAGCGGTCACCGTGACAAGGGAGCTGCTGCGATGCAGGCTGATGGAAAGAGGCCGGGATGCACTGCTGGAGCGTGTTGCCGAGCTGCTAGATGCGGCGGCGTCAGGAGCACCACCTTTCTGCTATCGACTTCCTCCCCAGGCGACTGCAGGGCCACACGGCGGGCCTCACCACAACCGCGCGCCATCAGCTATGCCCGGGGGCTCCATCAGCATCAGCACGACCAACGGCGTAGGGGGCTCCGCCGCCCCTATGCCGCCCGCGACAAGCGTAGGCGCAAGCGTCGCCCCCCCAGTTCGGCGGATGCCACGCTACCATCCTCAGGACGCCACCCCGGGCCGAGCAACATGGAGCATGGGGCACTATGGCGAGGTGTT
This sequence comes from Aegilops longissima, assembly GCA_021605205.1. Lineage (NCBI taxonomy): Eukaryota > Viridiplantae > Streptophyta > Magnoliopsida > Poales > Poaceae > Aegilops > Aegilops longissima. Next base: position 175,853,944 of record CM038681.1, on the reverse strand, counting down.
CGGGGTGACGGCCCCGGAGGCCTACGTGCCCCGCATGATGGACCAAGTACGCACGGGAGGACGACCATGGCTTGTTCGTTGGAGAAGATTGGGGAGAGGGGGCGCTAGGAGCCGAGGCTTTTCAAGAACCGACGGAGAATCATGACGATCGCACCGGCAGCGACAACTACAGGGTACCGCTAATCTCTCAGGAACAGGCTTACGCTAACCATGGGCTGCAGATGAATCAGGTTGCAGCGTCGGTCGACGACCCTGGCACCCCTCCCAACAAGGGAAACACGCTGGGACCGCCAGGAGGGAGCCAAGAGCAAGGCCCCTCCCCGCGTCGCGCGACACCAGGCGACACCCGGAGGTAGGCCCTCTACCGGGAGGCCTCGGCGACCATTCCCCGGCGAGAGGACCTGTGGTCGCGGAGAACCTTCTTGGCGTCCTCTTTCCCTCTTTGTGTCGTCCGGTGACGGTCGGCTCAAGGAGGTCAAGGGTGGCGCAAAGGCGGGGCTCTCGTCTGGCGATATGAAGCAAGGCCGGTACCTGTGAAGAAGGCCCAGTGCCTGTGAAGCTCGCCGCCCATGACACTCTCACGTAATAATGAGTTGGGGCTGTACACGCCCCGGAGTTTCAGGGGTGCCGGCCTCAGGCCTTGGGGCTCCCTCCCACGCCTAGTGGCAGCACTTGGCTCCACGCTGGTGAGAAGACTTGAAGACCAGAAGACTAGACTAGGTGCCGGACGCGGCCTTTTGCTTTGGATTTCTCTTTCTGTAGCTTTGCTTTCTGGATCTTGATTTGAGTTGAAGCCGAATTTTATCGATGCCCACGGGGGGAGCCTTTTATCGTTTGAGCAATTTCTAGCCTTCTGGATCTCATTTTATCTGGGACTCACTCCATCGCCTTCCCCTCACGAGCTCCTCGCGAGCGGGATAGCACGAAGCACACGCAAGACAAGCGCGCGCCACTTCCCCACGACGCCTCGGCAACTGCACGAATTGACAAGTCCCTGCATGCAAAGCGGGTCATGATTACCTGCGATCATGGAGGTCGCGGTTAGCCTCCCACAACTTTAAATGCAGGCGGTGGCGCTCCTCTGGTCTGTTTCTGCTTGCTTCTCCTTCTTCCTGGTTCTTGTTCCGTCTTGATGCAATGGCTCCGATCCGATGGTTCTCCATGCGCAGAGAGGGAAAGGCTCCCGAGAGTTCCCGCCATCGGAATGAGGTGCCCACCAAGTGGTGTCGAGGCCACTGGTGCGGCGGCCACCACCGGGGTTCCGCTTCCTTGTACACCCACATCGAGGCCCTGAAGGAGTTGATGCGAGCGCCACAGGCGGCCTTGTTGTCGGCGCCGTGGTCATGAAGGTGCGTGTCGTTCCCCTGGAATCCGCCGAGGGCTCCTCCAGAGTTCGTGCTCACGCCGCCATGTCTCCTCGGTCTTGGATTCGCCTTCCTCCTTCTTCGCCTCCTTGATTCATGAGGAGATCCCTAGAGCTCTGGCTGCAACACGCCGGCTGCGGCACCCTTGCGACAGGGGCAGAGGTTGCGATCGTTGCCCGGGCGAGTCTTCATGACCGAGGCGAGGCGAGATCGCCATTTCTGTAGGACAAAGGCGCCCTCGCGATCCACAGGTATGGCGCGCCGGTCATGCTCTTCAAGGTCTTTGATGAGGAAGGCGCCGGTGGAGTGCTGCCGGGAGAGGTGATCGAGGCCTGCCACGGCGAGGCTAGGCTGCGCCGACCGCTCCTTGGCAGCTCCTCGAGGCGGTGGGCGTCGGAGGATCAGCGACTCCGCCAAGCTCTTCACGACCCGGAGGCGGCGGCAGCAGCTCTGAGCCCCGAACTGCGCCGCTCTCGGAGTAGGGCGGGCTCGGCAGGCCGTCGCCGCCTCTGATCTGGATGGGGTTGGCGCCGGTGGCCGACGGCCCACTGTCGATGATGGCGTCTTTTGTAGGGGCGCATGTAGTTAGCGTTCTTTAGGATCTGCTCCCTGCGAGGAATCAAAAGCGCGCCCCATGGGGGCTTGTAAGGTGCCTGTGGTCCTGTTTGTTAATATGATCCTTGTCGTGAAGCAGTGCAAGTTGCTCATTCCATCTTAGATCAGTTCTCCCTTTCGAACCTCGCGAGGGCTTGATGCTCTGCGCCGACAGGTCCCGGTCCCAAGGCAGGCTTCAGCCGTTGCTGGTATGCCAGGTCGCGATGCCGTGGTCAAGGCCAGGAGGTGGCGGCGGGGTCGATAGAGCCCCTGAGTCGCGATGCTCAGGAGGTCCCCTTTAGCGCTCAAGCAACCATCATTCGGTGAGAAAGGAGCACGATGTTGCTAACACCATGCTCTACGTCCTCGGGTCCCAGCCCTCGAGCGAGTCTCAGCCGTTGCTGGTATGCCAGGTCGCGATGCCGTGGTCAAGGCTAGAGGGTGAGGGCTGGAGAGCCAGTAGGAGCCCTGAGTCGCGATGCTCAGGCCCCCCCTTTAACGTGCAAGTGGTTCACGCGGATGAGAGTGAAGGAGACACCATGAGGGCCTCGCCTGGCGCTGCTCCTTGAAGAGATCCTGCAGGCTCATCACAGAAAGAGCGAGAGTTCGCCGTGACAATCGACGAGTCGGCCGTTAGTTGCCCGGAATGACGAAAGGCAATGAAAACTGACGGTGGTGCTATGCGGGGCTGCGCAGCGAGTCAGCCATTCAGGTTTGTCGGCGTTGCGGGGCGGACCCCATGCGCATAGCGTCGTGCCGTTAGGGAGCAGCTCCAGCGGTTGGTGTTAGTTGAGCGGGCAACTAGGTCAAGCATGTTAATCACGAAGGAGCAAGTCCATTTAGATAAGCGCAAAGAAGATGAACATCGCCGGGTCGGACCCGAGCGATTTGGGGATGATGCAGCCGAAGGCGCCCCAACATGATAAGCTAGGAACATGAAGTAAAGGATACGCCCGCGAGGGCGGGCCACAGCGGCCTGGGAATAATGCAGCCACAGGCGCTCCCAGCTGAAATGAAACTTGAAAGATGTCTCTGATAGCGTTGAAGGCGAAAGGGTGTTGGTGCAGCGGACTCGGTGGGCTGCGGGAGCCGATCCTCCACGAGCCCCGAGGCTCGGGGCCTCGGGAGGCTCGGGCTGAGTGGCTCCTTGTGGACCATCTCCATCTCTGCCGGGCTGCGGGCGCTGGCCTCTTGAGCCTCTAGGATGCTCCTCCTGAGGCGATGGGCGTGGCAGCCCGCGTTCGGCAAGCCGTAAGGCATGCGAGCGTGGCTGTGGGGTGGACCATAGCGCCCCACTCGAGAGGGCGGGGCGCTCTGAGGCGGCTCGGTTGAGCCTGGTATTTCGATGCAGACCGCGCAGCCCACCATCCTCGCTGGATGGGGAGCTATGGCTGGTAGCGGCGGCTGCCGCTCATGACTCGACTCCTGCTGCTCTGAATGATCTTGGCGGCGAACTCCGAGGTTTGGCCCTCCTTGCCTTGCTCCTTCTTGAGAAGCGTGCTTGAAACACGCCTCCAAGTGGTGCCCAGCGCCTCCCTCGTGACCTTAGCAAGGTCGGTGGCCCTCGAGGGCCCGAGCCTGCCTTAGGAGGCGCAGGCGCTTTCCTATGCGATAGAAGGAGGTTCCCCCAGGTGGCGCGGACCACGAGGGCGGGCGGACGATGTCTTCTTCTTCTTGAGGCGGTCTCGGGAAGCCTCCTGCTTCCGCGATCAGGTCTTCGGTGATGCGGCTGAAAGGCTCGCCCGAGGAACACACGCGTCTTTCTCTTCGCGAGGCACCGTGATGACTCCGCCACTTCACGGCATCTTGAGGGCGTTGTAGCCGTGGTGGAGTTCTGACCATGAACTTGGCAGTCTGGGTACCGAGGATGGCATTGTATGGCGGCGAATGTGGGCGATGTCGAAGTCGATGAGCTCGGTGCGGTGGTTGTCGTAGCGCCAAAGGTGACGAGGGCGAACCTAACCAATCGGGACCGTGGAGCCGTCGGTGACCCGAGAGAAACTTGGTTGGCTGGAGCTGATTGTAAGGCACTTGGAGATTGTTGAATGTTTCCACAGACGGGGCGTTGAGCCCTGCCCGCCATCGATGAGGTCTTGGTGACTATGCGTTCTTGATGATTGGGGAGCAAAGCATCGGGAGGACTCGGCTGTGGCCGCACACTTGAGCTGATCCGCTGAGCTGAGCGTGATGGCGCATGCCGACCACCTAAGGGGCATGTGGCCGAGCTTAGGGAGGACTGCATTCACCCGGGCGAACTGCTTGAAGATGCGTTGAGAGGTGAGGCTTGAGCTCCGCCCGGGATCTGGGAGCGATCGCGGCGGCTCTGGAAGCCCCAACCCCTCGTCTGATGATGGTATTCATTTCTCCTTGGCTGCGGCGAGAGGAGGAGGCCTGCGCTGCCTTGTGGGCGATCCTCGCGAGGCTGATCCCTCCGGCCTCCCTCGCGAGTGGGTCCCTTGGCGATCCTCGCGAGGTTGGTCGTGCCACCCTTGGCGAGGGCGCGGTCTTCCAGCGTCTGTGTTCCTTCCTCCTCCTCGGCCATAGCCCGGTCGCTGCGGTCGGGCGTCGGCGATCCTCCCTTCTCGCGCGGCTCGGAGCTCTTGACATTCGTTGGTGTTGTGGGTGTGGAGGTCGTGGTACGCGATCTTGGCTTCCCTTGGAAGACTCGGGCTGATCTCTGCCCGCTTGGTGTGCGGGTTACGCATGAGCACGGCAGCCCCTTGCGCTTCACATCCTTGGCCTTGGGCTTCTTCTCTTCGGAGTGCGTGGCGAGGCGGCTCGAGGAGGAGGCGCCCCTCCTCGTACTGGCGCGCGGTCGCCAAGTTAAACAACTCAAGGAAGTGCACAAGTCTTCATGCATCGCCAGCTCCTCCTTCATCTTGACGTCGCGCACACCATCGAAGAAAGCGGAGATGATGGCCTCCTCGGTCACCTTAGGAATCTTGAGGCGTGCGTTCTTGAAGCGTTGGATGTATTTCTGCGAGGTCTCCTGGTTGCTGCTTGATCGGCGCATGTCACTCCGGCGGGTGGCAGTCCACGAGTACCTTAGGAGTTGGCGATGGGCGGGTGCGCATCTCGTCGAGAGGAGATCGTGCGGAGGCAGGTTCGAGAGCAGCGGCGAGCCCGTCCTTGGCGCCATGGGAAACCAGTTCGCCATGACCTTCGTCTCCATTGGCTGCTTGATGCCCAGCTCGTGAGCTGGAGGAACTCTTGAGGTCGGCCGTGCCGTCGTAGCAAGGAGGCAGGTCAGGCTTGAACTTGCCGGAACCCCGCGACGCTGCGCAGCTTCGATGGTGAAAACACGGCAGCCTCTTTGTAGCCATGGCGAGCCTTGGGTGACGAAAGCTTGGTCTTGTGGGTCCCCTGCGCTGCAGCTGGGAGCAGCGAGGTCTTAGCGTCTTGGAACAGGGCGTGGTCGCGGCGAGCTGGAAGCGGGAGCACTCGGGCAGCTTCTTGCGGGCGAGGACTTCTGGCAGTTCTGCTCTTGCGCTGGCGCCGGACGGGCGGGTTCGCCGGGACCACGCGCCCAGGGCAGGCGCCTTCTTGAGGGGGCGGCCAAAGCGCCCGAAGCTTCGTCGCCAGCGAAGCGGGTGCGGTGCAGCGGGGCGGACGGCGCGGAGCCCCTGCGGCGCAGACGAGCTTCGGCGGCGTGGTTGAGCCACTCTTCGTGAAGCGTCGTCGGCAGGGCGGTAGCGCAGGAGCTTCGTTTGCGCGATGGCGCAGCTCGAGCCTCCATGAAGCGGAAGCGCGGGCGAAAACCAGCGGGGCAAGTGAGGGGTGGCGGTGCGGCCGTCTTGCCTCATGGAGGATCTTTGGGGCGATGCTTGCTTTCGTTCCCGCCGGGCGATGGCGGCGTTTGGCGGCGGACGAGGAGCGGCGAGGAGCCCGCCGATGGGAGCCGTCTAGGCGGCAGGAAGCAGAGCGGCTCGGCGCTTCGGGCGGGCCAGCGAGCATCGAACATGAATGCGGTGGTCGACGGAGAACGGCGGCGGAAGGCGAATTCGGTGCACCTACAGCGCGCCAAATGTTGGATTCGGGTTCAGGCAGACCCTTGAGTTCGAACACTTTGGGTGTGCGGAGATCTCGACCTCTACCTACCTGCACCCCGCCGCCTCGCTAGGATCTAAACTACAAAAGGAACAACACAAGAGACACAAGGTTTATACTAGTTCGGGCCACCATTGTGGTGTAATACCCTACTCTAGTTTGTGGCGTGGTGGATTGCCTCTTGAGCTGATGGTGATGAACAATACAAGGAAGAACAGCCTCGCGAGGGTCTGTTCTTGGCCGAGGCGATGAACTGCTTGGAGGAGTTCAGTTGCTCTTTCTCTCTCTCTCTAGATTGCTTGGCCTCTAGCTCTGTCTATCCAAGATGCCCGATCCAAGATGCCCGATCCAGGATGCCTCTACCCTGTGGGAGGCTAGTCCTATTTATAGACAGAGGCCCTGGGCCTCTTCCCAAATATTGAGCAGGAAGGGCGCCAACAATTGGCCATTTTGAAGGGGAACATCTGGTACACTTATCCTGACTAAAGTTGGTCCTCGCATGTCAAAGGCTCTGGTGGTGACGCCGGCTTGGGCTCCACAATGACTTCCTTCCTGCCGTTGGGCTGGTCTTGGTCTTGTTGCACCAAAATGGGCGCCTTTGGTTGATGCTCTACTTTGCACTTGCTCCCTTTGCAACAAAGAGGAAAGGAGGACCTTTGCGGGGTGGCGCCCGCTGGCGCCCTTAGTCGTCATGGCTTGCGTCATGGGCACCTCGTGAGGTACCCGCCTTGATCTCTCCGCCTCCTCGCGAGCCCGGCTGATGAGGCCGTGCACGAGAAGCTTCTGTTGTCCGCCCCGCAATCTCAGCCCCTCGCGAGGTCTTGAGCTTGTGTTGATGAACATGGGCGTGATGGGCCCCCTTTGAAGCCACGCCCGCAGGCGCAGGCGAGCAAGTCAGGGACCCCGTTGCCAGAACACCGACAGAGGCTGCTAAGAAGGCTAGGGCTGTCGAGAAGGCCGCTAGGAAAACCGCCAAGAAGACCAGCAGGAAGAAAAAGAAACCCAGCGCCGCCGACCTGCTCAAGCTCGATGATACCTTTGAGTCAGAGGTAGCCCTTGACTCTCTTGGCTTATTTTTCAACCATCTTATTGACACTTATTATTATCAGGCTGAGACGAGAGCCACCCAAGCAGCTGAATAAGAGGTAACTATTATTTCCTCCGGCTCAGAATCTTTGCCAAGACAGAAACTTCGACAAGTAACCCGAAAAGTAAGGTTTTCACACCTTTTGGCTTATTTATATCCTCACTTTCTTTTGAAACGACAGCAACATGAAAGCCATCGCCAGACCCGGACCAGTGGAGGTGACGAATTATCCTCCGGCTTACCGAACACCCCTACTCCTCGGAAACGCCGAAACGAGGTACTCTTTAAAAAAACGTTGTAAAATTCTTCTCATCTGCTGACGGGTCTTACTTATTTGTCACTTAACTCTTTTAATGATCATTGACCAGGAACTTGCTCATTCTTCTTCTGACGGCTCATCACAAACTGAAATGCCGGCTTTCAAGACTTCCCCTGGGTGACAACAACTAGCTTTACTCTATGACTTCATATATTCTTATATTAATACTAACTTATCATAACCTCTGTAGCGGCCAGGCAAAGCCAAATAAGAAGGCTAAAGTGATCAAGCCAACAGAAACACCTGAAATCACTGAGTCAGAGCAACAAGTCTCTGTCCCTGAGGCTTCCGATAAATAGCCGGAAGAACCTGTCATTGTCACCCCTACTGAGATTCCAGATCTTAGCATCGGTGGCACTGCTATTAATCCTTCAACTTCTGCCCCCTCGGGTTCGTCTAAGCCGTCAGAGCCTCAAGATGATGATGTGTTGATTACTGGCACCAGCTTTGTAGAGCCGGGAAATCCAATAGCTCTGGCAAAACATACTGCCAATCAAGAAGTGATTGAGAGGGGGAAACAAAAGTTTAATATTTCTCACTACTCGCAACTGAGCAGCAATGAGATCCTCTCGGGCTATCTCAGCCAGGTCCACTCCAGTCGTGACCTCGAAATTGATATGGTGAAGCAGGTGCACCAAAAATACAAGGTGTGACTTCCAGCTTTTAAGTAATTTGTATACATATCCTGCCAGCCCCCAAGTCTACTGGCTATGATAAGATTGAATAGGTTGTAGACTTTAGAAAAAATCCATAGCTTCTGTCCTAGAATCCCTCCTTGGCCGGTTTAAATGTCGGATATTTGTACGAGTTGAGTTTTCCATCCGTAACCCCCAAGGGCCGGTTTAATCCATGGGCATGAACTGGTCCTAATTCGTCTTTGTATAAGAAGAAAGATCTTGACTACATAGCCCCCATGAGTCGGTTGGGACAATTACATCACTTCCAGCTCATGATGATGAAAAAACAAACGGTATGCATTAGCCCCCAAGTGCCAAGTAGTCTTGCTTGCAAAGTACTTGGGACTTTATTCTTTAAAGTCATTGCCTTGAAAAATTTGCTTCGACAGACATTATCCCCCAAGTGTCAAGTGTTGCTGCTAGCAAAAGACTTGGGACTTGTAATCTGATAAACTTTATATTTGACAATGCTGTACCTTATGCAGGCTGCTACTGTTGAACTTGGGTCCCAATTAAATGATGCCAAGACCCGGCTGGCGACTCAGGAAACTGAGACCCGGAAGGCTGAGTCAAAATTCCAATTTAGCGTGGTTGAGTCGTAAAAACTGAAGACTGGCTTTGAAGCAGAGAAAAAACTTGGTTGGATGAAAAGACGGCTTTGACCCAACATGCTGAGAAGGCAAAGGCAGCACTTGAAGAAGTGACCACTGAGTTTATCGGTTTAAAACACTGGGTAAATCAGATGGTGTTAGCTATCTTTGGTGAGTCGCCTTACCAAGCATCAGAAATGAATCATTATTTTTTATCATATAACCCGCCATTTAATCATTCTACGATATATCCAGGTCCCAGGAGCGGCAATCTCAATCAAGACATGCTTGTGAAGCTTAAAGTTGTCTACACACTTGTTGAGCAGCTGTATACCGGGACTCAACGTACATTAGCCGCCATATCACCAGCAGGTCAAGTACCAACTTTGTTGATAGATGTTTTGAAGAAACACTTTGTGCTTCTTGTAAGATTTCAGGAGATAAAGCGATCATCTGCCAGAGCCGGCTTTAAGCTTCGACAGAGATTGACCCGTCTGAGGTAGCCACTGGTTACCCAAGCTTGAAAGAAGATGGAATGCCTTCCGATCAGAAAGACTTCTCAGCCTGCATAAAGGAAATCCGTCCAATGGCCAGTCTCATTGCCAATGACTCGGACCTCTCCAAGTATCATCTGGCTTATGACCAGGAGAATAAGAATATGCTAACTCCGTCTTACAAAGTGATGGACTTAATCCCACCAATCCGTAAGCACACCTTTGCTCCTGAAGTCGATCCATCTGAGCTTATAGATGGTGAAGCTGAATTTGAAGCTTTATCTGGCATCGATTGGTCATCACCAACTTTTCAGCCAGCAAAAGAAGACGAAGAGCCGGCAAAGGATGACGCAGAAGACTCCGAGCGGCAAGGCCAAGAAGATTGAACCGCCGGGCGGCTCTAAACTTGAGCTTTAAAAAAACACTTTGATCTTATTCAGCCCATGGAGGCATGTAATAGGATAGTGAAATTTTGAATCTGTCGTGCCATCGTGCACGTTCCGCGTTGCATAAGACTACCAATTGAATATCTGCCACTGATGTTTACAATAGTAGCTTTTAAATCTGTTCGTGTATGAAAAAATAGATCACAAGTGTCTCACGGTTTACCACATGACGGGTCATAATGCCCAATACATAAACACTCCTATAATCAGGATTGACTTAAGTGTAACAAAACATGTCATACCTATGATATTTGATCACACAGTTGGTTTACCAAGTCAGTAGAATAAGCGCAATAACCCAAAGCTTGAGCATTAGTAATCATCATATATTGCCGGCTTATGAATATAGCCAGGCCAGGTTAATAAACACCGTGTAGCACATTACCTTATATTGGTGACTTATAGTCAAGAACCAGGCCGGGTTAATGAACATCGGTTAATGCCATATATGACTCATAAGGTATTATAAGCCTTATTGCTTTTCAACCATGTAGTATTATGTTATAAGAAAAATCAAATCAACAGAAAAATTCAAGGCTTTCATAGGCCGCCAAGCCAAAATATCTTCTTCAATGAAACTAGCATTAGCCACTGGAAGGTACGCGCTTTCCGTGAGCCGGCCCTCATTTACCCAATCGACTTGTAACCTGGATAAGTTCAGTTCTTATTTAAAGATAGACTTATCAGGAGTATGCGGGGTTAGAGCAGCATCGTGCATCACATGCCGATTTATCCAAGTTTCAAGGAAGGCGACTTTATCAGCCTAAGCTTCTCCTTGCTATCCGTAAGCTGTGCCCTCTCATGACAAACCGGCGTTTTAACCTTAACGAGTTCAGGGTCTTTTAAAAGATTGACTGTTAAGAGTTCGATGGGTCAATCAGGATTACCTGATGGAGAAGCATCTGGCATACAGGTAGGATAACTCGGGGTTTTAGGTGAATACACCTGGCTTCCAAGCCTGGCTTTTAAGCCTATCACCAGGGTTATAGCAACTCTTGTTCTTTAGAACAAAAGAGCCCCCAAGCAATATTTCTGAGCTATGCTCAATGGGCACCTATGTTTGAGTTGTGCTTTTGCAACATACTCTCTTTGGTCCCTTTAACCTAGGTAGCAAGCCCCCAACATTTTTTTGTGGCCTATAAGCCGGATCAAAGGGTAATCATAACTTTGCTCAATAAAGCAGAAGCCCCCAAGTGACCAAAAAACTCATGATTTAAAGAGAAAATGATAGAGGCCCTCCTTTGACAGGCATGCCGACCTTATTATATTGATCATAATATATACATTATTATAATATCTACATCAGAAGAGCCTGTGGCTTAGGTGTAATAAGGCCGCAGATGAGCAATATTCCACGGCCGATGGGTCTCCTCCTCTGATTTACGTGAGCCTTTGTGCTCTCGAACATCGATAAGGTAGTATGACCTGTTGTTCAGATTCTTGCTGACCACAAAGGGTCCTTCCCAAGGTGGGGATAACTTGTGCATATCGGTCTGATCCTGGATGAGCCGGAGCACTAGATCGCCTTCTTGGAAAGTTCTGGTTTTAACCCGGCGGCTGTGGTAACGACATAGATCTTGCTTGTAAATCGCCGAACGAGCCGCCGCTATGTCCCGCTTCTCATCTAACAGGTCCAGTGCCTCTTGACGTGCTTGTTCATTGTCCGCTTCAACATAAGCCGCCACACGAGGTGAGTCATGACATATGTCACTAGGGAGAACCGCCTCTGCTCCGCAAACCATGAAGAAAGGCGTGTAACCCGTAGATCTGTTGGGGTAGTATTAATTCTCTATAACACGGAAGGTAACTCCTCCACCCAACAACCCGGCGTCCTCTGCAAAGGAACCATAAGCCGGGGCTTGATGCCTCTCAGGATTTCTTGATTAGCTCTCTCAGCTTGACAATTAGATTGAGGGTGAGCCACTGACGACACATCAAGCCGAATGTGCTCACATTGACAAAAGTCCTTCATAGAACCCTTAGAAAGGTTCGTGCCATTGTCTGTTATAATGCTGTGTGGAAACCCAAAACGGAAGATTACTTTCTTCATGAATTGAACTGTCGTTGCTGCATCACACTTACTGCCTAGCTCCGCCTCTATCCACTTAGTGAACTTATCAACCGCCACCAAAAGGTGGGTCTTCTTATCCTTGGACCTCTGAAAAGGTCCCACCATATCAAGCCCCCAGGTTGCAAACGGCCAAGTGATTGGAATCATCCTCAGCTCCTGAGCCAGAACATGAGCTCGACGTGAAAACTTCTGACAACTGTCACATTTTCTGACCAAGTCCTCAGCATCAGCATGAGCCGTCGGCCAATAGAAACCATGATGAAAAGCCTTGGCTACCAGAGATTTACAGCCGACATGATGACCACAATCTCCTTCGTGGATCTCACGCAGAATCTCACAACCTTCTTCAGGAGAAACGCAACGCTGAAACACCCATGTAACACTACAATGGTGCAGCTCCCCGTTGACAATTGTCATTGACTTAGACCGTTGGGTTATCTGCCTGGCCAAGGTCTCATCCTCAGGCAACTCGCCCCGGGTCATGTAAGCTAAATAGGGAACTGTCCAGTCAGGAATAACATGAAGAGCCGCCACCAATTGTTCCTCCGGGTCAGGAATAGCAAGGTCCTCCTCCGTAGGCAACTTGACCGAAGGATTGAGTAATACATCCAAGAATGTATTCGGTGGCACCAGCTTACGCTAAGAGCCTAGCCGGCTTAAATTGTCAGCCGCTTCATTCTTCCTTCGATTGATGTGTTCAACTTGGTAACCCTTGAAGTGGCCTGCAATGGCATCAACCTCTCGACGATTAGCCGCCACAAGCGGATCCTTTGAATCCCAAGTACCAAAGACCTGTTGGGCCACCAGATCTGAGTCGCCAAAGCATCTCACCCGGCTTAAATTCATCTCCTTAGCCATCCGAAGACCATGGAGCAGGGCCTCATACTCAGCTGCATTGTTAGTACAAGGGAACATTAATCGGAGGACATAGGAAAATTTATCACCTCGTGGGGAAGTCAAAACAACTCCAGCCCCCGAGCCCTCCAGTTGCCTAGACCCGTCAAAGTGAATAGTCCAATACGTGTTATCCGGCTTTTCCTCTGGTGCCTGCAACTCTGTCCAATCATTGATGAAATCCACAAGCGCTTGAGACTTGATAGCCGTACGAGGCATATATTTTAGCCCGTGCGGCCCAAGCTCAATGGCCCACTTAGCAACCCGGCCAGTTTCTTCCCTGTTTTGGATGATATCTCCCAAAGGAGCAGAACTAACCACAGTGATCGGATGACCCTGAAAATACTGCTTAAGCTTCCGGCTTGCCATGAAAACTCCATACACAAGCTTCTGCCAATGTGGGTACCTCTGCTTGGACTCAATGAGCACCTCACTGATATAATAAACCGGCCGTTGAAACGGATATTCCTTGCCTGCCTCCTTCCTTTCTACCACTATAGCCACACTGACAGCTCGGCTGTTAGCAGCCACGTATAACAACAGAGGCTCTTTATCAACAGGGGCAGCAAGCACGGGCGGCTCAGCCTACTGTTTCTTCAGATCCTCAAATGCTTGGTTAGCCGCATCACTCCAAACAAAATGATCTGTCTTCTTCATAATTTGATAGAGGGGGATAGCCTTCTTACCCAGCCGGCTGTTGAACCGGCTCAAAGCGGCAATACGACCCGCCAAATGCTGAACATCATTAATGCACGCCGGCTTAGCCAAAGAAGTGATAGCCTTGATTTTCTCCAGGTTAGCTTCAATGCCTCTGTTAGAAACCAAAAAACCCAAGAGCTTGCCTGCAGGTACACCAAAGACACATTTAGCCGGATTAAGCATCATCTTGTAGACCCGGAGATTATCAAATGTCTCCTTCGAATCATCAATCAGGGTCTCCTTCTTTCTTGACTCCACCACAATGTCATCGACATAAGCATGAATATTACGCCCAATCTGATTGTGAAGTCAATTTTGCACACACCGCTGATAAGTCGCCTCGGCACTCTTGAGCCCAAAAGGCATAGACACATAGCAGAAGGCTCCAAACGGAGTAATGAAAGTTGTCTTCTCCTGGTCCTTAACTGCCATCTTGATCTGATGATAACCAGAATAAGCATCCAAAAAACTCAGACGCTCACAACCCGCCGTAGCATCAATGATTTGATCAATACAAGGGAGAGCAAACGGATTAGCCAGACAAGCCTTTTTCAAGTCCGTGTAATCCACACACATCCGCTAAGTGCCATTCTTCTTGAGTACCAGCACCGGGTTAGCCAACCATTCAGGATGGAAAACTTCAACGATAAACCCAGCTACCAAGAGCCGGGCCACTTCCTCTCCAATGGCCTTCCGCCTCTCCTCGTTGAATCGACGAAGAAACTATTTGACCGCCCTTGTTTGCAATTATGGAGTGCCATATCTTGAGTCAATCGAGCTCTACTTTTGCTATAAAATGTTTCCTGGCAGATTGTTTACATGTTATTCAATTTTGCCAAGGTTGTTGTAGTTGATCCGTGTATGCTATGATGTTGTTCTTGCCATTTATAGCTTATATGACATGTCTTACTGATGGATATATGCTTAGTTTATCATGAAATGCTCTGTAGTGAGTGCATCGAGCTCGCGAAGATGCCTACTTAATTCTGTCAATGTCATGCCTGTTTCTTTGAATCATTATGAAACTTGCTATGTTTACATGGGTGCTATTATATTTTATGATCCTTTTTGGCTTATGGTCAGTAAGGGACTTTTGTTCTATGATTTGAGTAGATTCATGTCATGCCTTGTTTTGCTATTATAAGTTACTGTAGCATGCTATTTGCTTGCTCTGAACATTGCTTCCTGATGCTGATCTTGCCATGTTCAGTAATTTCACCAAGTCTGTGAAGTTGATATGTTTTGCACTTTTGTCATGCTTGTTTGGACCTGTTATGTTGTGATTTAGCCGTAGCTCAGTGTTCATCTTTTGTCAAGCATCTTGAGTAGATCACTGCCATATGCTTTGTTGATACGTTTGGGTGCGTAGCTTAATTTCTTGTTGCTTGCTATGTGGCATCATCTTTGTTAATGGCAGATTTGTGCCATTCTTGTTTTGCTTGTCATTTGCAAACCGTGCATCCGATTCGGTGATCTTTATATCGATTTAGACCGAAATCATCTCATATTTCAGCGGCATACTTGGTTTTCCAAGTTGATGCCTGGTTCATCATTTTCCTTCGGAGCACGCATCGCATTGCATATCCCATCTCGCATATCATGTCATGTTTTGCATCATGTTGCTTGTGCATTGCACGTGATTTATTATGGTTCCATTGTTTGTGTTCTTGCTTTGGGTAGAGCCGGAGGCGAGTACATGAACGAGGAACCTGATGAGAACGCTTACGAGGATCAAGCTTTCGACAACTCTGAGAACTTTGCAGGCAAGATGACCATACCCTCGAAATCACTTCTATCTTTGCTATGCTAGATGCTCGCTCTTTTGCTATGCCTATGTTGCGATGCCTATCACTTGCTATATCATGCCACCCATATTGCCATGTCAAACCTCTAACCATCCTATCGTAGCAAACCGTTGATTGGCTATGTTACCGCTTCGCTCAGCCCCTCTTATAGCGTTGCTAGTTGCAGGTGAAGATGAAGTTTGTTCCTTGTTGGAACATGGAGATGTTGTTCCTTGTTGGAACATGTTTACTTGTTGGGGGTATCACAATATATCTGCTATAATTAATGCATCTATATACTTGGTAAAGGGTGGAAGGCTCGGCCTTATGCAGTATTTTGTTCCACTCTTGCCGCCTTAGTTTCCGTCATACGGTGTTATGTTCCTTGATTTCCCGTTCCTTACGGGTGGGTGATTTATGGGACCCCTTGACAGTTCGCTTTGAATAAGACTCCTCCAGCCAAGGCCCAACATTGGTTTTACCATTTGCCACCTAAGCCTTTTTCCCCGGGTTTCGCGAGCCGAGGGTCACCTTTATTTAACCCCGGACGGTGCTCCTTGAGTCTTGGCCCGAACCGAGCAACTTCTTGGGGCCACCAGGGAAACTTCGAGGCTTGGTTTTACTCGTAGCTTGACTTATCCGGATGTGCCACGAGAATGAGATATGTGCAGCTCCTATCGGGTTGTTGGCTGTCAGGCGGCTTTGCTGGTCTTGTTTTATTCTTTGTCGAAATGTCTTGTAGTCCGGGATTCGAGACTGATCGGGTCTTCTGGTAGAAGGAATATCCTTCGTTGACCGTGAGAGCTTATAATGGGCTAAGTTGGGACACCCTGCGAGGTATTATCTTTGAAAGCCGTGCCCGGTTATGAGGCAGATGGGAATTTGTTAATGTCGGTTGTAGAAAACCGAAGTTGACCTTAATTAAAACACATCAACGGCGTGTGTAACCGTGATGGTCTCTTCTCGGCGGTCAGGAAGTGAACACGGTGTTGGAGTTATGTTTGGCGTAAGTAGTTCGGGATCACCTCTTGATCGGTACTAGCTTCACGACCGTGCCTTGCTTCTCTTCTCGCTCTCTTTTGCGAATGTAGCCACCATATATGCTAGTAAACTTGCTGCAGCTCCACCTCACAACTCTGTCCTTCCTATAAGCTCAAATAGTCTTGATCTCGCGGGTGTGAGATTGCTGAGTCCCGTGACTCACAGATTCTACCAAAACAGTTGCAGGTGCCGGCGATGCGGTCAGGTGATGCAACCGAGCTCAAGTGGGAGTTCGATGAGGCGTGGTCGTTACTATGTGTCTTTTCACGATGATCGATAGTGGAGCCAGTTGGGACGATCGGGGATCTGTGTAGCATGTGGGGTATCTTCTTTTATTTTGGTTCCGTAGTCGGACCTTGAGTGTAATCTGAATGATGGATGTTTATTTATGTATTGTGTGAAGTGGCGACTGTAAGCCAACTATGTATCTCTTTCCCTTATGTATTACATGGGTTGTGTGAAGATTACCTCACTTGCGACATTGCTTTCAATGCAGTTATGCCTCTAAGTCGTGCTTAGACATGTGGGAGATATAGCCGCATCGAGGGCGTTATAAGTTGGTAATCAGAGCCATCCCCGACTTAGGAGCCCCCTGCTTGATTGTTTGCTGGCGTGTTGAGTCTAGAACAAAAATGTTTTGAGTCTTAGGATTATATATATCGGAGAGTAGGATTCTTTTTACTCCCGGTCCTTAAATCGCTCTGGTGAGGTCTCTGACGTAGAAGTTTTGACTCTCCTCTCATAATATTTCACTAAAAAATTTTAGGATCACGTGGGTATCTTGGAATCGTTCGATGGTTTTGTAACGAGAACATTGTTCTTGGTGCCTCGACATTTAGGGGTTGTGGCGGTGTCCCGGGAGTTGAGCTCCGAGGTGTTGTCGTCACAATTTTATCGTTGCAGATTCGGAATACGAGCTTTGCCGACATCGAAATCTCTTTTATGCAGTTGTTGGTGAGATAACCCGATAACCCTTGATCTTTGGGCGAGCTCGGGAGTATTGCCATGACTCATATAACGGATGCTTTTCAAAGGTCGAGGTACCACGATTTACGAAGGTTTCTTGGTTATGTGTTGTGAGATGGATACAAGCTGGATCTAGGTATTGTTAGTTTGGGTGATATATTTTGTGTCCCTGTATCCCCAATACCAGATTGCATAACCAGAAAGTTTGGGAGTTTATAGGTGGGATTCAAGTAGCTCTTAGCATTTCTTCCATGAATATTTGGTTTGTGATTGGGTAATCCTTACCACTTATTTGTTCGATCGTACCTTGTTATTTTTCATCAACCCTTAATCAAGTGGCTTCTCACCTTAATGGGCGTGTGATGTTAACTTTGGAATTCATTCGTTCATCCTTGTTGAATGTTTATTGTGAAGACTATATGTTGCAATTTCTATCCGTTGATTCAACTTGACTATTTGTCTATCAAGTGCTAACGGATGTCACCCTCTTCAGGATGGCTCCGCCAGCGTCGAATCCGGAACATGATGATGGGAGTCGGTCGAACCCTCCACCTCCACCTCCGCCTCCGGAGGCATGGCAACTATCATGGCAGCCACCAATGCCAATGCTCGAGATGACTTTGCAACTCTTGCAAGAAGCGTACCCAAGGGCAAGGCGGTCAAGGAAATCAAGGTCAAGGCAACAACCAGCCGCACTTTGCTACCCTCAATCGGTTCCTCGCTAATCAGCGAAGTCTTTCGGTTTACGTAGCCGAGGCCACAGGCGCCGACGATTGGCTTGTGGACATCTGCAAACATTTTGAATGTAGCAATGTCGGACACGAGGACTTTGTCAAGTTTGCTTCGTTTCAACTCAAGGACCAAGCTCTTTGAGTGGTACCGACAATACAAAGATTCGAGAGGAGGTCGTGTCATTACTTGGGATGAGTTCGCCGAGACTTGAGCTCACCACATTCGAAAAGTGTTGTTGAGAGCAAGCGTGAGGAGTTCCGCAATCTCAAGCAAGGCAACATGTACGTGTATCAATACAATATCCAGTTCGAGCTTCGCTCGCTTTGCTAAGCAAGGCGTCCACGATGAAAAGAGTATGATCTATCAATTCAGAGGTGGTCTCGGAGAAGATCTGCAATTAGCTCTCGTGCTTTTGAGCCAAAAAGTATGATGAATTCTACAACATAGCCTTTGAAGCAAGAAGCTGCCCAGCTCAAATGTGAGGCTTCTAAGAAGAGAATCGGGGATGCAGTTCAGTCTTCTTCTTCCTCTCAAGTGGCAGCTAAGCAGCAGAAGTTCTACCTTCCTCCTCCTCCGTTTTCGTCGGCCTTATCGTGAGAAGAACTCAGGTGGTCGTGGATCTTCCCACCCACCCAACCCAGGCTATCGAGAACAAGTCTAATTCTCAAGCTCCAAGGTCAAATGCTCCTTACCACCGTCCGCTCTCGGAGGTGACTTGCAACAAATGTCGGAGAAAGGTCACTATGCGAACAAGTGCTTCAACCAAAGCGCCTTCGCCTCCTCCTCTGTGGGATCTTCCAGCAATGCGGTGGTCAAGCATAATCCAAAGCATGCCAAGGTGAATATGATGAATGTAGCTCAAGCGGAGAATCTTACGATGTGATAATGGGTAATCTTCGATTAATGATATTCTGCAAAAGTTTTATTTGATCTTGGTGCATCGCATTATTTCATGTCAAGACCGTTTTTGCCAAGCATGAATTCACTTCTTCACATTTGGGTAAACCCATGGATGTCATTTCTCCGGGTAAGCGGTTGAGCTCAGTTTGGTGGTTCGGATACCACAATCAAGATGGGCGACTATAGATTTCTGGCTAAACCAATTGTTCTTGGTGACTCGGATATTGATCTAATTCTCGGGATGGTGGCTTTCTCGGCACAAAGCTCAGCTTGATTGTGCTGCTAGGGAAATTCAATTGACTCACTCTTCTAATGATGTGATCATCTATGCGCTTCGTGATGAAACCATTGGTTGTTTTCTCTCAATGAGAAAGGCGAATTGGATGCTATCTCTCGATTCGGTCGTTTGTGAGTACCAAGATGTCTTTCGGAAGAGCTTCGGGTATGCCTCCTCACCGGCGATTGAATTAGTTATCGATCTTGAGCACCGCTTGAACCCGTTTGCAAGCGTCCATACAAGCTTGGACTGATGAGCTGAAGGAATTGAAGAAGCAGCTCGATGAACAAGAGCGTCTGGGTTTGATCGGACCGAGTTCATCTCCTTGGGGTTGTGGTGTTCTTTTGTCCAGAAGAAGGATGGCACGGACCTACTTTGCGTCGATTACCGTCCATTGAATAAGAAGACTATCAAGAACAAGTATCCACTTCCCAACATCAATGAGCTTTTCGAGCAACTCAAATGTGCTAAAGTGTTCTCCAAGCTTGACCTTCGTATGGGTTATCATCAAATTCGTATTCGTGAACAAGATATTCCCAAGACAACATTCAGAACAAGCTTTGGTTCTTATGAATATACTGTCATGTCTTTCAGCCTTGTTAATGCTCCTCCAACATTCGCTCGGATGATGAACTTCATATTCAACCCCTACACCAATGAATTCGTCTTGGTCTATCTTGATGATATTTTGGTCTTCTCCAAGAATAAGAAGGATCATGCCAAACATTTGCGATTGGTGCTCGACAAGCTTAGAGAGTATCAATTCTATGCAAAGTTCTCCAAATGTGAATTTTGGCTTGATGAAGTGCTTTACCTTGGTCACATCATCTCCGCCAAGGGCATCGCTGTTAATCCCGAGAAGGTGTCTGCAGTTGTGAATTGGGAACCTCCTCAGAATGTCAAGCAACCGCGATTTTCTTGGACTTGCAAGCTATTGCGAAGATTCGTTGAGAACTTCTCTAAGATTGCAAAGCCTCTTTCCAACCTCCTCGAAGCATGTGAAGTATATACGGTGTCACGAGTGTGGCGTTGCTTTCAATACTCTCAAGAGAAACTCGTCACAGCTCTGTCTTGACTCCTCTGATGAATCCAAGCCATTGAAGTTTTACGTGATGCTTCTCTTCAAGGTCTCGGTCTTTGTGTTAATGCAAGAGAAGAGAGTTGTGGCCTATACCTCTCGTCATTTGAAGCCCAACGAAAAGAACTACCCCACTCACGATCTTGAGTTGGCGGCGTTGTCCATGCATTAATAACATGGAGACATCTCTTGTTGGGAAGGAAAGTGGACATTTTCACCGATCACAAGAGTCTCAAGTATATCTTCACTCAACCCAACCTCAACCTCGAGGCAGACTCGATGGGTGAAATGATTCAAGAGTACAACCCAAGTATTGAATATACTCCGGGCAAGGCCAATGTGATTGCAGATGCTTTGAGCGGGAAGGCTTATTGCAGCAGTTTAATCCTCAAGCCCTTCAACGGATCTTTGTGAAGCTTTCCATAAGCTGAATCTTCAAGTTGTTCCTCAAGGCTTTCTTGCCAACCTCATAGTCTCTCCTACTTTGGAAGATCAGATTCGTGAGGCTCAACTCTTGGATACCAAGGTGAAAAAGGTGAAACGTGGTATCAACAATGGCATTTCCAAGTACAAGTGCTTCCACATTGATGACAAAGATACTCTTTTCTTCGAGGACCGGATTGTGGTTCCAAAGGGTGATCTACGTAAAGTCATTATGAACAAGGCACACAATTCGCTTTTATCCATTCATCCTAGAAGTACGAAGATGTACCATGACCTCAAGCAGTCATATTGGTGGACTCGAATGAAGCGAGAAATTGCTTAATTCGTGAATGAGTGTGATGTCTGCGGAAGAGTGAAAGCAGAACATCAACGACCAGCTGGTCTCCTCCAACCTCTTGCCATTCCAGAATGGAAGTTTGATCATATTGAAATGGACTTCGTGACTGGATTTCCAAAGTCCAAGCGTGGAAATTATGCTATCTTTGTTGTCATTGACAAGCTTACTAAAGTGGCTCATTTCCTTCCAATCAAAGAATCTATCACAGCAGCTCAGTTGGCAGAGCTATACACATCGAGGATTGTCTCCTTGCGGCATTCCACAATTGATCTCTTGGACCGTGGCAGCATCTTTACCTCCAAGTTTTGGGATTCTTTTGAGAAGGCCATGGGCACCAACATTCGTTTCAGCACAGCTTTCCATCCTCAAACAAGTGGCCAAGTCGGCGAGTAAATCAAATCCTTGAAGATATGCTCAGGGCTTGTGTCATTTCCTTGGTATGAAATGGGAAGATTGTATTCCATATGCGAGTTCTCCTACAACAACAACTTCCAGCGAGTTGGGCAAGGCCCCATTCGAAATTCTCTATGGCGAAAGTGTCGTACTCCTCTCAATTGGTCGAGACAGGTGAGCGCCAACTTCTTGCAGCGACTTGATCACGAAGCGAAGAAATGTGCAAAGTCATTCGTGAGAATCTCAAAGCCGCATAATCGCGCGGAAAACTATTATGATGACAAGCACCGTGATGTGGCTTTTGAAATCGGAGACCATGTCTACCTCCGCGTCTCTCAATGAAAGGCACTCGTCAACCCGGTATCAAAGGAAGCTTTCCCTAGATCGTGGGTCCTTTCAAGATCATTGGCAAAAAGGCGATCTCGCCTATCAACTCGAGCTTCCGTCCAACCCGCGAGCGTGCGATGTGTTTCACGTGTCACAACCGCCAAGTGCTTCAAGACTCTGGCGCACCATCAACTTGAAGAAATTGACCTCCAAGAAGATCTCTCTTATCATGAGCACCCGTTGCTATTCTTGAAGAAATCGGCGCAAGACTCGCAACAAGTCAATCAAATTCCTGAAAGTGAAGTGGTCACACCATTCCGACCGAGAAGCCACACAGGGGCGCGAGGATCACCTCCATCCGAATATCCGGAGTTCTTTCGGTCCTAGATCTGGGGCGAGATCCTCTTGTAGTGGTGGAGTGTTGTAACACCCCGGATGTAACTTTCCATATTTGTAACTCCAACTCTTGCCATTTTCGGCATTGTGATATGATATTCCCTCCGTGGTTGGGTTTTTGTCTTTCGTTTTTGCATTTTGTCCATTTCATGCATTTTCATATCATGTCATCATGCGCATTTCTTTTGCATACGTGTTCGTCTCATGCATCCGAGCATTTTCCCCGTTGTCCGTTTTGCAATCCGGCACTCCTATGTCCCCCGGCGTCCCCTTTTACGTTTTTCCGTGTGCGGGTACTAAACTTTCTCGGAATGGACGAGGTTTGTCAAGTGGCCTTGGTACACCACGGTGACCACTGTCAAGTTTGGGTCATTTGGAGCTCGTTTGGTACTCAGCAGTTAACCGACTCTCGCAAGGCCTCTTTTAAGTTGCAGCCCAACACCCCTTCAAAACAGCCCAATAACCCATCTAAGTCACTTCCATGCTCTCCGTCGTTCGATCACGATCGTGTGGTAACTACACTCCATTTGGAGCTTCCTAGCTCCTTCTACCTATAAACACCCCTCCCACGAAATCCGGATCACTCCACCCTAACCCTAGCCCGCTCTCTCTCGCCCGGACGTGTCCGATTCGGGCGGACACGTCCGCCCGCCGCCCGCCCAACAGGGCGCGCCACGTGTCCCGGCCGCGCCCGCCGCCACCTCCGCGCGGGGCCGCAGCAGCCCTCCGGCCGCGGCGCGCCCCTGACCGCGCCCCAGCAGCGCCGGCCTCGCGCCTCCGCCGCCCGGCCGCCGCGCGCGCCGCCGCCGCTCCGCCACCGCCTCCGCCTCCGGCCGCCGACCCGCCCGGCTCGCCGCCGCCCGCTGTGGTCGCCCGGCCGCCCTTGCGCCGCCGCCCAGGCGCCCGGCCCTCCTCCGTGGCGCCCTCTCCTCCCCGGCCCCGAGCTCTGGCGAGCAGCCGCTCCGGCCGGCCCGCTCGACCTCGAGCCGGATCCGATCCGGATCCAACGGGCGGTTGACTTTCTCCTTCCCCCCCCCCCCCCCGCGATTCCTCTAAGTTTTATTCTGTGATATATTTTGTTGCATTTTCATCATGCCATAACTCTCTGCATACTGCTCAGTTTCGTGCGTGTAATATGTCAAAGTGTTCGTCTCGATGAGTAGATCATTTCATCACATTGCATCATTTTCATTTGAGCTCATCTTGATGCCCGAAATTCTGTTAGAAGAGGGCTATGTGATGTTAGTTTATGTTTCTTAACAGAACATGCACTTTTGTCATTTTTGCCATGATTGATGTGTGCATCCTATGAACTGGAGTCCTACACGTGTTTTGTAATATGCCATGCCATCTTTACAGTGGTGTTTTCCATGTATTTTTTTGATCTCTGTGGTGACTAGCAAAAGCATGCAAACTAGGCTTCATGATGTTGCTGATTTTAGCCCCTGTTTTGCTGATATTTTTATGCCATGTTAACTTGATGCTACCGAGAGATCCATGCATATTTTGAGATACTTCAGTAAGGATGTTTTGAACATATGGTTATGCTCTATCCATCCATGCCCTTGTTTGCAATTATGGAGTGCCATAGCTTGAGTCAATCGAGCTCTACTTTTGCTATAAAATGTTTCCTGGCAGATTGTTTACATGTTATTCAATTTTGCCAAGGTTGTTGTAGTTTATCCGTGTATGCTATGATGTTGTTCTTGCCATTTATAGCTTCTATGCCATGTCTTCTTGATGGATGTATGCTTAGTTTATCATGAAATGCTCCGTAGTGAGTGCATCGAGCTCATGAAGATGCCTACTTAATCTGTCAATGTCATGCCTGTTTCTTTGAATCATTATGAAACTTGCTATGTTTTACATGGGTGCTATTATATTTTCCGATCCTTTTTGGCTTATGGTCAGTAAGGGACTTTTGTTCTATGCTTTGAGTAGATTCATGCCATGCCTTGTTTTGCTATTATAAGTTCCTATAGCATGTTGTTTGCTTGCTCTGAACATTGCTTCACGATCTTGATCTTGCCATGTTCAGTAATTTCACCAAGTCTGTGAAGCTGATACGTTTTGCACTTTTGCCATGCTTGTTTGGACCTGTTATGTTGTGATTTAGCCGTAGCTCAATGTTCATATTTTGTCAAGCATCTTGAGTAGATCACTGCCATATGCTTTGTTGATACGTTTGGGTGCAGTAGCTTAATTTCTTGTTGCTTGCTATGTGGCATCATGCTGTTAATGGCAGATTTGTGCCATTCTTGTTTTGCTTGTCATTTGCAAACCGTGCATCCGATTCCGGTGATCTTTATATCGATTTCGACCGAAATCATCTCATCTTTCCAGCGGCATACTTGGTTTTCCAAGTTGATGCCTGGTTCATCATTTTCCTTCCGGATCACGCATACGCATTGCATATCCCATCTCGCATATCATGCCATGTTTTGCATCATGTTGCTTGTGCATTGCACCGTGATTTATTGTGGTTCCATTGTTTGTGTTCTTGCTTTGGGTAGAGCCGGGAGATGAGTACGTGAACGAGGAACCTGTTGAGAACGCTTACGAGGATCAAGCTTTCGACAACTCTGAGAACTTTGCAGGCAAGATGACCATACCCTCGAAATCACTTCTATCTTTGCTATGCTAGATGCTCGCTCTTTTGCTATGCCTATGCTACGATGCCTATCACTTGCTATATCATGCCACCCATATTGCCATGTCAAACCTTTAACCATCCTTTCCTAGCAAACCGTTGATTGGCTATGTTACCGCTTTGCTCAGCCCCTCTTATAGCATTGCTAGTTGCAGGTGAAGATGAAGTTTGTTCCTTGTTGGAACATGGAGATGTTGTTCCTTGTTGGAACATGTTTACTTGTTGGGGGTATCACAATATATCTGCTATAATTAATGCATCTATATACTTGGTAAAGGGTGGAAGGCTCGGCCTTATGCCTGGTGTTTTGTTCCACTCTTGCCGCCTTAGTTTTCGTCATACCAGTGTTATGTTCCTTGATTTCGCGTTCCTTACACGGTTGGGTGATTTATGGGACCCCCTTTGACAGTTCTCTTTGAATAAGACTCCTCCAGCAAGGCCCAACATTGGTTTTACCATTTGCCACCTAAGCCTTTTTCCCCCGGGTTTTCGCGAGCCCGAGGGTCATCTTTATTTAACCCCGAACCGGTGCTCCTTGAGTCTTGGCCGAACCGAGCAGCCTCTTGGGGCCACCATGGGGAAACTTCGAGGCTTGGTTTTACTCATAGCTTGACTTATCCGGATGTGCCACGAGAGCGAGATATGTGCAGCTCCTATCGGGATTTGTCGGCTGTCGGCGGCTTTGCTGGTCTTGTTTTATTCTTTGTCGAAATGTCTTGTAGTGCAGGATTCGAGGCTGATCGGGTCTTCGGTAGAAGGAATATCCTTCGTTGACCGTGAGAGCTTATAATGGGCTAAGTTGGGACACCCTGCAGGTATTATCTTTGAAAGTCGTGCCCGCGGTTATGAGGCAGATGGGAATTTGTTAATGTCGGTTGTAGAAAACCGAAGTTGACCTTAATTAAAACACATCAACGCGTGTGTAACGTGGCGGTCTCTTCTCGGTAGTCCGGGAAGTGAACACGATGTTGGAGTTATGTTTGATGTAAGTAGTTCAGGATCACTTCTTGATCGGTACTAGCTTCACGACCGTGCCTTGCTTCTCTTCTCGCTCTCTTTTGCGAATGTAGCCACCATATATGCTAGTCGCTTGCTGCAGCTCCACCTCACAACTCTGTCCTTCCTATAAGCTTAAATAGTCTTGCTCTCGCGGGTGTGAGATTGCTGAGTCCCGTGACTCACAGATTCTACCAAAACAGTTGCAGTGCCGGCGATGCGGTCAGGTGGCGCAACCGAGCTCAAGTGGGAGTTCGATGAGGAACGTGGTCGTTACTATGTGTATTTTCCTGATGATCAGTAGTGGATCCCAGTTGGGACGATCAGGGATCTGTGTAGCATGTGGGGTATCTTCTTTTATTTTGGTTCCGTAGTCGGACCTTGAGTGTAATCTGAATGATGGATGTTTATTTATGTATTGTGTGAAGTGGCGACTGTAAGCCAACTATGTATCTCTTTCCCTCATGTATTACATGGGTTGTGTGAAGATTACCTCACTTGCGACATTGCTTTGAATGCGGTTATGCCTCTAAGTCGTGCTTCGACACGTGGGAGATATAGCCGCATCGAGGGCGTTATAAGAGACAGTTGAAGAATTTGTAGCAATAGAAGCATTTGAACTTTCAGGTGAAGAATTAGTAGATTCATGTTCAATGCACTTCAAACATGGTGGAATGAATTCTTCCTGAGCAGCATTGATCTGTTGAGCAAGCAATGAATCACGCTCCTTCTGAAGATCTTCATAACTCACCCTTAGCTTCTCAAGATCTTGCTTTCTTTGAAGAAATTCATAAGCAAGCTTATCATGATCAGATAAGAGTGTGTTATGATGACTCTGAAGGTTATCAAACTTGGACTGGAGTCTCTGAAGATTATCAGTCAAGGTTTGAGTGCGATCCATTTCTTCACCCAACGGGTCATCGCTTTTGTCTAGCATATTTTGAACCTTTTGCAAAGCTCTTTGTTGTTTAGTGGCAAGGGAAGCAAGTTTGGTATAGCTGGGACTAAATTCATCACCAGATTCATCATCACTGGACTCAGATAGGTAGCATTCAGTTACCTTGGCACCTTTTGCCATAAGGCAAGGTGCATGACGACTCCGGTTCGAAAGTCATTGCCTTGAGCGATTCCTTGAAATCCTCAAACCAGGGATCATGACGAGTTTGATGACCTTCATAGAACTCAGAGAGTCGGTCCCAGATAAGCTTCGCATGGCTGAGATACATAATGTTCCTGAACTGATTTTGAGATAGACAGGAGCAGATGATGTCCTTTGCCATGAGGTTAAGAAGAGTGTACTTGCAAATATCATCAGCTTCTGCCATCTTGCACAGATCGGTAAGACCAATCTCAGTGACGGTCCACAGCTCGTTGTTCATCGCCATGAGGCGCTTCTTCATCATGGCCTTCCATTTGGGATAATCATGACCGTCAAACATGGGGCAAGACACAGTCTTCATTCCTGCGGTTGACATAACTGAAACTCGAGGAGCTTAAACTAAAATCACACAGAACAAGGGAGTACCTTGCTCTGATACCAATTGAAAGTGCGTTAAGTCGACTAGAGGGGGGTGAATAGGCGATTTGTACAAATTCATCACTGAGGAATTTTTGGGTGAGGAAATTCCTAAGTCACGAACGACTAGCAGCGGAATAAGTACTCAGATGCAAGCATAATAGAACAGAAGCACAGTCATCATGATGAAATGAATACAAGCACAGAGTATAGAAAGCGTAAACACAAGATAAGCAGGCTGAAGACAGACATACTAAAGAAATTGAACTAAGGAAATAGAGAAAGTCTTTAATCAAAGTCTTCAAACAATGACAATCAAGAACAACAACACAGTAATGAGGAAATGGAAGGGTTGAGGAAATAGAACCAGTTAGCTCGGTGAAGAAAATGATTGGTAGACCAGTTCCAACTGCTGTGACATTCGTACGTCTGGTTGGAGCAGCTAGGTATTTAAACTTGAGGACACACAGTCCTCACCGTATTCTCCTTGAGCTAAGGTTACATAGACCTCGCCCAATCACTCGTGGTAAGTCTTCAGGTGACTTCCAAACCTTCACAAACTCGGTCACTCGGCGATCGACAATTTCCTCTTGGATGCTCTAGACCATGATGCCTAACCTTCTGGAAGCTGCACAGTCTTCAAAGGTAACAAGCGCTGGATCCACACAGGAAAAATCTCTTCAGTGATGCTCAATCACTTTGAGTCTGTAGGTGTTTGGGTTTGGGTTTTCCTCACTTGATGATTTTTGCTTAAAGTCCTCAGAGGATGGGATGCTCTCAATGGCAAGTGTCTGTTTTTCTCGGAGCAGCCAACCAGCTAGTGGTTGTAGGGGGCGGCTATTAATAGCCTAGGGAGCAGCCCGACATGATAAGACATAAATGCCCTTCAATGATATGACCATTAGGTGGATAAGATATTTTGGGACAGCTGGCGCATAGCACAGCAATGGTCGGAAATTTGAGGTTCAAATTCCTCAGGGCTATCATGTCCCTCACTTGTAGGCAATCCGCACTGGCGAATTCCTAACTCCTCAGTCAGGAAAAATTCCTCAGAGACCAGAAGATCTTCGTCTCTGTCACTGAAGAAATTGACTGAACTGTATGAGATTTCCAATGGCTTCACTCGAAAGGATTGGGTAGGTGTAGGATTTTGAGATGTGCATCACTTGGAAACTTTTCCTTAATTTTTCCTCAACCCCCTTTATCAGTATGATGTTTCCTATGACTCAAGAAAGATAAAAATGAAACTATGAAAACAAAAGTCTTCACGCTTCATATTCCTCGCATGATTATCAAGTCTTCAGGATCACACCAATTTCTTCATTTTCAAAGTCTTCAGAAAGCCGAAGTCTTCAATTGAAGACATTCATTTTTGGGGGTCGACTTTCT
This sequence comes from Aegilops longissima, assembly GCA_021605205.1. Lineage (NCBI taxonomy): Eukaryota > Viridiplantae > Streptophyta > Magnoliopsida > Poales > Poaceae > Aegilops > Aegilops longissima. Next base: position 175,825,436 of record CM038681.1, on the reverse strand, counting down.
CTGTAAATATCAAACTCCTCATAGACTTATAGACCTGTGTACACTCACAAACGCATTAGTCCCTTAACCTATAAGTCTTCAATACACCAAAATCACTAAGGGGCACTAGATGCACTTACACAAAGTAGCGAACGCGAATCATATGAGCACGATGAAAACTAAGTTGATGATAATTCCCATGTGGCCTCGGGAGCACTTTGCTTTATGTAAGAGTTCGTCCAGGCTTGTCCTTTGCTAAAAAAGGATTGGGCCACCTTGCTGCACCTTTGTTGCACTTGTTACTTGTTACCCGTTATGAATTACTTTGCTACCAAACTATTTGTTACCGATAATTTTAGTGCTTGCAGAGAATACCTTGCTGAAAACTGCTTGGCATTTCCTTCTGCTCCTCGTTGGGTTCGATACTCTTACTTATCGAAAGGACTACGATTGATCCCCTATACTTGTGGGTCATCACATCCCACATAGTGAATCCAAGCCACATGTTTCCGTTTGTGTGTACATCCCACATAGCCAATCCAAGGAATACATTTTCATTCGTATGTACATCCCACATAGTCAGTCCAAGAAATATGTTTCCGTTCGTATGTACATCCCACACGGTGAACCCCAGACAAACATTTCCGTTCTGACGTACACAGAATTTTCCCCATCAAATCGTTTGTGATAGCATTGCCATTGCAAACGATATTAACAATTTTATCGTTTGCGTTATTGAATGCATCACGCATGGTGCCTAGAAGAAACTATGTGCATAGCTGTCCATCACACACACTTTTTATGTGGCAACGTTTGCGCAAGGTGGCCTAACACAAATAGTTTTCCAGGGGATGTTCATTGATCCAACACGTTTACTTCTAAGAAACTGTGTGGGTTGTCTGAGGTCATCGCCCACGGTGTTGTCTCAACAATTGTTTGCAATAGAAAAACCCAATAAGTAGGCTAATTGGCCTATTTTTATTAATCCATCTATTAATCAAATTGACATTTCATATTAAGCACATAATATATTTCATTTTTTTATTACGGAACCAGGATTTCATAATTGAAGTACATCAGAGTACAACATCATATAGCTTCAGCACTCAGTTACACCATATAGGCATATAGCTAGCTACCCCATTACACAACTGCACCAGCACCAAGTTTCACATGAAACACCTATAACCTTTGGAAATTAGCATCATAGAAGGTAGATAGACAGAGGAATCTCATCTCAAAAACTGCTGAAGCGGAAGGAGAATATTGAGCCTTCAATGATGTTGAAGGTCCTTGCAACTTTAGGCCAGTGGATGTGGATGATTGACCGTCCATCCTTTGTCCTCTTGAGGAAGACTTCAGTATTGTACCATGGGTGTTGTATGAATACCTTCCTCGCCTCCTGACCATACAGGTAGTTTGAGACGTAATCATTAGTGAACTGCTTAGGAAAGGCCTGAAAACACATATATGCATAAATATCTTCTCTAAATTTGGAAATGGTGCAAAGGAAAAAAGACAAGGTATAAGAGTTAGTACCATCCCGTAGTTAACTAATGTCTTCTTCATTGTGCAAAGATCTTATTGTTTTTTGTCGCTAGTTTCTTTATCCTAACAATCTTTCTGAGTTTCTTGACTTGACTGATATTCATGGACAACTCATTTCCCCATATGCAAAATGGGTCGAACAGTGGGTCAAAACCTCTGACAGCAGGACCTACATGTGCATGACCAAATTGTTAAAACCTAAATATTAGAATGGTTCCTGCAATTGCACAATAATATGCTATTAGACAAAGGACCATGCATGTGCAAACCTCGATTGTAAACCTTAGTGCTTCCCACTGTTTCCCTGCAACACATATAAGGTAGTTATGATCAGGTTAAGTGAGGGTTGGCATACTATCAGAAAAATATGTTGATGAAAAAAAACACCACATTGCAGATTCAGCAGATTAATTCGAGCCACATGGAAAACCCATTTATCCAAAGCAACCATGATTAAGAACTAGGAAATATAGCAATTTTATATGTTTCTCATGTATTTAGTAGAGCCAAATTTTATTTATTCCTCACATGCATGACAATACAAAATTGTACCCATAACAATTGAACATCGCATTGCAGAATTAAACCAAACAGTTAACTAAACACCACAACAAATGAACCAAACATTAATTGAGCACCACACTGCATAATATATCACATACTAGAAGATCAGACAGTTAACCAAACCAATCATGCTTAATAACTTGGAGATATAGTAATTGTATTTGTTTCTCATGTATTTTGTATAGCCAAATTCGATTTATTTCTCACATGGAAGACAATACAAAATTGCACCCACAACAATTGAACATCGCACTGCAGAATTGAACCAAATAGTTAACTAAACACCACAACAAATGAACCAAACATTAACTGAGCACCACTTTGCACAATATATAACATACTAGAAGATCAGACAGTTAACCAAACCAAGCATGCTTAACAACTAGAAAATATAGCAATTGTATTTGTTTCACATATATTTTGTACAGCCAAATTCGAGTTATTTGACAATACAAAATTGAACCCACAAGAATTGAACATCACATTGCAGAATTGAACCAAACAGTTAACTGACATGATAACAAATTGACCAAATAGTTAATAAGTGAGCACCACATTGCACGACATATAGAACGTATATACTAGAGGATCAAATTGCATGGTAACAGTACATAGGACAATTCACTAGAATTTGTTAAGGAAAGGCAGGAGTAGAATATGCAATAGGTAAACCAAACATGCTTAACTGGCGTATCTAGCTAGCTGAACATAGGTCCTTACAGTGAGCTAATAAGACAAGCTACTCCTCATTGTCATAGATATCGATGATGGTTGGCTCCTTAGACTTGGAAGAGGGTGACGCCTACACATCTTGGGTGCCCTCCTCGTAGTGGTGAGTTGCCTGAGCCGCTCCGGGCACCAACCTGCTGGCTCTCGAGTTGACGTAAGCACAGGCACGCTGGGAAAAAACCTTGTAGTCTTCGTCGAAGGCACCAACGGTGGCCTGGAGAAAATGGCATGAGCCGTCGTTTAAATTAGCCAACCGCGTGGCGGCGGCGGCGCGCACGGCGTCGAAGGTGGCCTCGACAGTGAGGTGCTCCTCCAAGATCTGGGGGTCAACATGAATGACATCTATCGGGACCTCATCCGCGCGTGTGGCCGCGATTTGCTTCTTCACTGTCAAATGCTCCTTGAGCTCCTGGCTATACTGCGTGCACCATGGCTTAGGGCAGCGCTTATTTGGAGGATGGGTCGGTGATTTGGGTGGAAGGTGTCGTGCCGGCGGTCGGGACATGTGGTATGTATAAGGAGGAGGAGGATGGGGTCAGGTGTGGATTACCTGCCTAGATCAACGAGGCCGAGCAGCGGGAAGGAGCGTCACCAGCGAGGAGGCGGAGCTGCAAGCAAGCGGTGAAGGTTTGAACTTGGAAAGGAAGGCAGAAACAGGGGAAATGTGGCTTTTGGTTAGGAGGAGGGGGCGGGGGAGGTAGATATTTCCGCGAAAGCTGAAATTTTTGGCTTGATGCAGCGAAAAACTGGCACGCAAAGTGTCATCAGACACGGTCCCTTATTCAACACTGTGTATGATATGTGAACATCACAAATGATTCATATAGCTTACCCCGTGTGTCATGAGTTTGTATGTGCAAATTTTGGTCCGAATTTCCCTAGTTACAGTGGTCATCCACGTCATTGCATAATTTGGGAACATAAAAGAGCCTACAACACACCCACACTTCTTAATCGATTAAGTGCAGCAATTAAACAGAGCTAGCTGACCTAAACATTACTCTAACAAAATATTGGCGCTCTAAACAAAGAGTACTACTCCAGCTGGCGCTTGTCGCTCCACCGCCTCCTCAATGTCCAGCTCGTGCTCGAGGATCTCCTGGGGAAGGGGATCCATGGCATCCATCACAACATACTCGCCAAGCATCTCGCCATCCACGTCCACCATCTCTTTGGAAAGACCGCCACGAGCTGGGCGTGGGCGACCATGGTCTGGGCTTGGACGGGCTCCATCATGGGCCCCACTCCTCATCCCATGTAGGCCTTCGGGGCAGGTGCGACCCACTGTTGGACCCCCCAAACCTTCTAGAACCTTTGATACAATATCAAAAAAATTCTGAACTTTTCCGGAACCCTGAAAAAACACTTTCCATATATGAAACTTTACTCCTGACCATTCCGAAGCTCCTCGTGATATCTTGGATCTCATCCAAGACTGCGAACTATATTCGGTCTCACCATTATTAATATCCCATTACTACCCTAGCATCACTAAACGTTAAGTGTGTCACCCTACAGGTTCGGTAACATGCAGACATGATCGAGACAACTCTCTCATCAATAATCAATAGCGTGACCTCGATGCCCATAATGACTCCTACATATTCAACGAAGATCTTTATTGGTTTGAACCACAAGGTCGAGGATTCAGATAATCCCATATACAATTTCCTTTGTCTGGTGATATGTTACTTGCCCGAGATTCGATCCTCGATATCACCATACCTAGTTCAATCTCGTTACCGGCAAGTCTCTTTACTCATTCCATAACACAATATCCCCGTGATTAAACACATTGGTCACATGCTTGCAAGGTACTTAGGATGTCGTATTACTGAGAAGGGCCAAAGATATCTCTTCGTCACATGGAGTGACAAATCCCAGTATCGGTTCATGCCAACCAACTAGTACCTTCCGAGATAACTCAAAAGCACATTTATGATCACCCAGTTATGAAGTGATGCTTGATACCCACAAATATTACTCTGGCATTACGGACTGGCATAATCTCATGGTATAAGGAATAGACACTTGACAATAAGAAAGTGTAGCAAATAAAACTAAGTGACATGATCAGATGCAGATAACCCACAAGTATAGGGGATCGCAACAATTTTTGAGGGTAGAGTATTCAACCCAAATTTATTGATTCAACACAAAGGGAGCAAAAGAATATTCGCTAGTATTAGCAGTTGACTTGTCAATTCAACCACACCTGAAATACTTAATATCTGCAGCAAGGTGATCAGTAGCAAAGTAGTATGGTAGTTTTATAGTAACGGTAACAGTAGCAATACTAACAGTAGCAAGAACAGTAGCAGTTTTGTAGTGATTGTAACAGTACCAATGGCAAAAGTAACTTAGAAAAGATCAATATATGAAAATCATAGGCATTAGATCAGTGATGGATAATTGCGTTGGATGATATTCATCATGTAGCAGTTATAACATAGAGCGACACAGAACTAGCTCCAATTCATCAATGTAATGTAGGCATGTATTCTGTATATAGTCATACATGCTTATGGAAAAGAACTTGCATGACATCTCTTGTCCTACCCTCCCGTGGAAGTGGGGTCCATAAGGAAACTAAGGGATATTAAGGCCTCCTTTTAATAGAGAACCGGAACAAAGCATTAGCACTTAGTGAATACATGAACTCCTCAAACTAAGGTAATCACCGGAAAGAATCCCAATTATTGTCACCTTGGGGTTTGCGGATCATAACACGTAATAGGTGCATATAACTTGCAAGATTGGATCAATAACACACATATATTCAAGAAAATATAATAGGTTCATATCTGAAATCATGGCACTCGGGTCCTAGTGACAAGCATTAAGCATAGCAAAGTATAGCAACATCAATCTCACAACATAGTGGATACTAGGGATCACGCCATAAAGAAACTAACTAGATTACATGATAAATCTCATCCACTACATCACTGTCCAGCAAACCTACGAAGGAATCCCAGCGATGAGCATTGATACGTCTCCAACGTATCTATAATTTTTTATTGTTCCATGCTGTTTTATTATCAATCTTTGATGTTTTGTAATCATTTTATATCATTTTTTGGTACTAACCTATTGACATAGTGCCAAGTGCCAGTTGTTGTTTTCTGCATGTTTTTACATCGCAGGAAATCAATATCAGACGGAGTCGAAATGCAACGAAACTTCACGGAGATTTTTCATGGACCAGAAAGAAGATATTGGGCCCTGGTTGCACAGGGGAGTCAGGAGGACAACCCACCGGCGCGCCAGAGGCCAGCAGCGCCACGGTGGGTTGTGCCCACCTCGGGTGCCCCCCGTACCGCCTCTTTGCTCTAAATACCCCAAAACTCCCAGAACCCTAGGGGAGTCGACGGAATATTCATCCAGCCGCCGCAGAGTCCAGAACCACCAGATTCAGTCTAGACACCATCTCGGATGGGGTTCACCACCTCCATTGGTGCCTCTCCGATGATGCGTGAGTAGTTCTTTGTAGACCTTCGGGTCCGTAGTTAGTAGCTAGATGGCTTCCTCTCTCTCGCTGAATTCTCAATGAAATGGTCTCTTGGAGATCCATGTGATGTAACTCTTTTTACGGTGTGTTTGTTGGGATCTGATGAACTTTGAGTTTATGATCAGTCATATCTTTTTATATCCATGAAAGTTATTTGAGTTTCTTTGATCTCTTATATGCATGATCTCTTATAGCCTCGTATTTCTTCTCAGATATTTGGGTTTTGTTTGGCCAACTTGATCTATTTATCTTGCAATTGGAAGAGGTGCACGGTAGTGGGTTCGATCTTACGGTGTTTGATCCCAGTGACAGAAAGGGAAATGACACGTATGTATTGTTGCTACTAAGGAAAAAATGACGGGGTCTATCTCTACATAGATAGATCTTGTCTACATCATGTCATCGTTCTTATTGCATTACTCCATTTTTCCATGAACTTAATACATAAATGCATGCTGGATAGCGGTCGATGTGTGGAGTAATAGTAGTAGATGCAGGCAGCAGTCGATCTAATAATCTTGGACGTGATGCCTATGTAATGATCATTGCCTGGATACCGTCATAATTATTTGAGGTTCTATCAATTACCCACCAGTAATTTGTTTACCCATCGTTTGCTATCTTTCTCGAGAGAAGCCACTAGTGAAATCTACGGCCCGCGGGTCTTCTTTCTCATATATTTGCTTTGCAATATATTTTATTTGGACTTTTTATTCAGATCTATTAAACCAAAAATACAAAAATACTTTGCTGCACTTTATTTTATTTGCGATCTATTTATTTCAATCTATTACAACTTTCTCCTGTCAACACGCAATTTCTGGCGCCGTTACCCGAAAGGGATTGACAACTCCTTTAACACGTCAGGTTGCGAGGTGTTGTTATTTGTGTGCAGGGGTTGTTTACGTTGTGTTGCTTGGTTCTCCTACCGGTTCAATAATCTTGGTTTCATATATGAGGTAAATACCTACCGCCGCTGTGCTGCATCATCCCTTCCTCTTTGGGGAAATACCGATGTAGCTTCAAGCGACATCAAAAGGAATTTCTGGCGCCGTTGCCGGGGAGGATCTTCAAGATATACCAGGGTCCTAATCACAAATCTCATCTCCTTGCAATTTACATTATTTGCCATTTGCCTCTCGTTTTCTTCTCCCCCACTTCACAAAAATTTGTCGTTTTATTCACCCCTCTTTTCCGTTCGCCGTTTTCTTGTCGGATCTATTTTTGAGTGCAATCTTGTTGTGTGGTCATCATGAATCAAGAGAACACCAAGTCATGTGATTTCTCAAATACCAACAACAATGATTTTATTGGCACTCCGCTTGCTCCTCCCGCCACTAGTGCGGAGCCTTGTGATATTAATACTGCTTTGTTGAATCTTGTTATGAAAGATCAATTTTTCGGTACTCCTAATGAGGATGCCGCATCCCATCTTAATACCTTCATGGAATTATGCGATATGCAAAATAAAAAAGATGTGGACAATGATGTGGTGAAGATGAAATTATTTCCGTTTTCTTTGCGTGATTCTGCAAAAATTTGGTTTTCTTCTTTGCCTCGCAATAGTATCGATTCTTGGAATAAGTGCAAAGATGCTTTTATCACTAAGTATTTTCCGCCCGCAAAAATTATTTCCCTTAGAACCCAGATCTTGAATTTCAAGCAACTTGAACATGAACATGTTGCACAATCTTGGTAAAGGATGAAAATGATGCTAAGGAATTGCCCAACTCATCGGTTAAATCTTTGGATTATCATAAAAAAATTGTATGCGGGGTTGAATTTTGTTTCTCGTAATCTTTTAGATTCCGCCGTGGGTGGTACTTTTATGGAAATTACTTTGGGTGAAGCCACCAAATTGCTTGACAATATCATGGCAAATTGTTCACAATGGCATAATGAAAGAGCTCCTACTAGTAAAAAGGTTAATTTGGTTGAAGAAATTTCTTCTTTGAGTGAAAAAGTTGATGTTCTTATGAAAATGGTTGCTTGTAAAAGTGCTCCTATTGATTTTAATGATATGCCTTTGTCTACTTTGATTGAACAAAATAGTGATGCCATAGATGTGAATTTTATCTCTCGAAATAATTTCAATAACAATGCCTATAGAGGTAATTTTAATCCTAGGCCTTTTCCTAGTAATTCCTCTAATAATTATGGTAATTCCTATGGAAATCAATCTTATAATAATAATAGGAACACCTCTGATCTTGAGAATAATATTAAAGAATTTATCAACATGCAAAAGTTTTCAACACTACCATAGAATAAAAGTTGAATAAGATTGATGATTTGTCTAGAAGTGTTGATAGAATTGCTCTTGATGTGGAAAATCTCAAGTTGAAAATTTTGTGCCTAAAGTTTATGAATCAATTAAAGCTCTTTATGTTTCTATGGATGAAAGTAATTAAAGAACTGCTATGCTTAGAGCTAAAAGAGAATTTTTAGAAAAAGCTTTTTCTAGTGATTACTTTCGCAAAAGTGATGAAGATCTTACAATGATTGGTGTTTCTTATATTGATTCCTTGTTTAGTAAAGTTAAGATTGATGAAAAAGGGACTGGATAATAGTCAACTTTAGGTAGAAGGCGTCCCAATATTTCGGAGGGTGAAAATCTTATTGAGAAAATTGATGAAAGTGTGTTTGAAGAGGTCAAAACTTTAGCTAGTGATGCACCCACTCTTTTGTATTACAAAGACTTTAACTATGATAGTTGCTCTTTGATTGATTGTATTTCCATGTTGCAATCCATGATAAATTCACCCCATGCCTGTGAACAAAACAAAGCTTTTACTAAACATATTGTTGATGCTATGATGAAATCTTTTGAAGAAAAAATGGAATTAGAAGTATCAATTCCTAGAAAATTGCATGATGAATGGGAACCTACTATCAAAGTCAAGATTAAAAATTATGAGTGTTTTGCTTTGTGTGACTTGGGTGCTAGTGTTTCCACAATTCTGAAATCTTTAGGTGATGTGCTTGGTCTTACCAATCTTGAAGAATGTTCTTTGAATTTGCACTTGGCGGATTCTACTATTAAAAAGCCTATGGGAAGAATTAATGATGTTCTTATTCTTGCAAATAGGAATTATGTTCCCATAGATTTTATTGTTCTTGATATTGATTGCAATCCGTCTTGTCCTATTATTCTTGGTAGACCGTTTTTACGCACTATCGGTGCCGTGATTGATATGAAAGAAGGCAATATTAAGTTCCAATTTCCCTTGAGGAAGGGTATGGAACACTTTCCTAGAACAAGAATTAAGCAACCTTATGAATCAATCTTGATGGCATCTTATGGATCTCGAACCAAAGATGACAAAACTTAGATCCTTGCCTTATGCCTAGCTAAGGGCGTAAAACTATAGCGCTTGTTGGGAGGCAACCCAATGAATAAAATTTATTTTTGCTTTTTGCTTTATGTTCTTCAGTGTTTTCACAATTATGCTACTGTTATGATTGTGTTTTTTGTATTTTAATTAGTGTTTGTGCCAAGTAAAGCCTATAGGATCTTCTTGGGTGATAGTTGTTTGATCTTGCTGAAAAACAGAAACTTATGCACTCACGAAAATAATTTTCATAAATCACAGGGAAGTGATTTTGCCCTGATTCATTTTGCAAAATATTAATATACAAATTACCTTGGTTGTCCTATTTTTTCAGAATTTTTGGAGTTACAGAAGTATTCGAAATAGTCAGATTGCTACAGGCTGTTCTGTTTTGACAGATTCTGTTTTCTTTGTGTTGTGTGCTTATTTTGATGGCTCTATGGTTTTCTTTGATGAGTTTTTGCCATAGAAAAGTTGGAATACAGTAGATATAATACAAAAACAAAATATTAATTGGTTTTATACAATACTTATAGTAGTGGTTTGGTTTCTTATACTAACGGATCTCACGAAGGTTTTGTTGAGTTTTGTGTGATTGAAGTTTTCAAGTTTTGGGTTATCTTACGATGGATGAAGGAAGGATGGAAGAGCCTAATCTTGGGGATGCCCCGGCATCCCAAGCTATTATCCAAAAATGAGCAACCAACTAAGCTTGGGGATGCCCCCGAGTGGCATCCCCGCTTTCTTCCAACGACTATCGGTATTTTACTCGAAGCTATATTTTTATTCGTCACATGATATGTGTTTTGCTTGGAGCGTCTTGTATGATATGAGTCTTTGCTTGTTTTATTTTGTGTTTTAAGTCATCAATCCTTGCTGAACACACTTATTTGAGAGAGTCAAATTTATTTTATGACTTGTTAGAATTGCTCTCTGTGCTTCACTTAAATCTTTTATGAGCTAAGACTTGCTCTAGTGCTTCACTTATATCTTTTTGAGCACGGTGTGCTTAGTACTTTTGGAGAAAAGCTCTCTTGCTTCACTTAGATTTATTTGAGAGTTAGTAAAATTTTAAAGAAATTCTCTCTTGCTTCACTTAAATTATTTTGAGAGAAACAAAAAAAATTATGCTCGTCATCTTCACTTATATTTGTTTGAGCATATGAAAAGCAACACACCAAAATTAGTCCCAAAATGATAGATATCCAAGAAGGATAAGTAAAAAATTTCATGAAGATCATTGGACAAAATAAACTTGATTCTTGGTAATAGTTTTGAGATATGATGATGTGATATGTGAGTTATGTTGATGAGTAATTATGCTTTAGTAAGAATATTGGTGTTAAGGTTTGTGATTCCCTATGCATGCACGAAAGTCAATAGTCATGCAATGAAATTATATCCTACTTGTGGTGCACTATTCGGTGTTAATTATGCTTAATGCTTGCTTATAAGATTATTCGTTTCTTGGTTGGCCGCTTCTCAATCTTTTTGCTAGCCTTCATTTTGCACCAAGTATGACCTCTACTTTTGCATCCAAAATCCTTTAAACCAGTTTTGCCACATGAGTCCACCATATCTACCTATATGTGGTATTCTTTTGCCGTTATAAGCAAATTTGCATTTGCCATCTCTAATTTTCAAAATAAACTTCTCTTTTGTGTGTTTGTTTCGCTCGCGGAACGGTAATGGGTAGCACTACTGGAATCAGCTACTTTGCCATCTGCCAGATCTTTGCCGTTTGCTAGCGGACGGCAAATAAGCTCTTTGCCATCAGCTACCCAAAAAGCGGACGGCAAAGAAGCTGGCTGATGGCAAAGACCAAGGTTACCATCAGCAGTTCTTTGCCGTCCGCTCATGGACGTCAAAAATTCGTTCTTGTCTCGCTAGCGGACGGCAAAGAGGAAGGCCCCAGACGAGTTGCAAAAAAAAAACCTAACGGGGGCCCTCTTTGCCGTCCGCTAGCGGACGGCAAAGAGGAAGAAAGCGGACGGCAAAGGGTGGCGGACGGCAAGAGGAAGGCCCCACGTAGCGTTAACGGCGCCCCACCCCCTCTCTCTCTATCTTTCTCTCCCACCTCTCGCTGCCCCTTCGCACCACCCGCCGCGCCTTGCCAGCCCCCCTGTCGTCGCCCCACCACCCGCCGCCCCCCGGCGCCCGGCCGCCAGGCAGCGCGCCCCCCTCCTCCGCCCCCAGCCGCACCGCCCCCTCCTCCACCCTACGCCGCTGCCCCTTGGCGCCCGCCCGCTGCCCCGCCTGCCGGCTGGCGCCGCCCGCCAGCGCCCGGCACCTCCGCGCCCGCCGCCCGGCCGGGCCGGCGCCGCCGCCCGAGCCGCCCGCCCCCCTCCTCCGCCGCCCAGGCCGACCGCCCCTCCTCCACCCTCGCTGCGGTGAGTATCTTCTTCCTTTTTTCCTTTTTCTGTTTTTTTAGTTTTAGGTTTATGTTTAGTTTTAGGTTTATAGGTTTAGTTTTAGTTTAGTATTAGGTTTATAGGTTTAGTTTTAGTTTAGTATTAGGTTTAGATTTAGTTTAGTATAAGAAGAAGAAAAGAGGAGAGGAGGAGAAGAAGAAGAGGAAAAGGAAAGGAGGAAGAAGAAGAAGAAGAAGAAGAAGAAGAAGAAGAAGAAGAAGAAGAAGAAGAAGAAGAAGAAGGAGAAGAAGGAAAAAAGGAAGAAAAGGAAAGGAGGAAGAAGAAGAAAAGGAAAAAAGGAAGAAAAGGAAAGGAAGAAGAAGAAGAAGACACCCGACCCGAGACCCCGACCCGACCCGACCCCGACACCCCGACCCGACCCGACCCGACACGGTACCCAGACCCGACCCGGCACCCGACACGACACCCCGACCCGAGACCCGACCCGACCCGAGACCCGACCCGACACCCGACCCGACCCGACCCGACCCCGACACCCCGACCCGACCCGACACCCCGACCCCCAAGGCTGACCCGACACCCGACCCGTCACCCGACCCCGAGCCTGACCCAACACCCGACCCGAGCCTGACCCGACACCACAGCGCCGACACCACACCCCGACCCGAAACAACACCCGACACCGACACGGCACTACCCGACATCGACACGACACCCCGACCCCGACCCACAAACAGCACCCCGACCCCGACACGGCACCCCGACACCGACAGGACACCCCGACCATCGACATGAATGGCTAGTACTGGCAGAACTCAGCTATTTCTTCCGTGTTCTTTGTGCGAAAGAACTATCGCTGGCGTGCTAGAAGAAATGGAAGAGTTGGCGCGGAGTTGATCTGCAAGTTAGAAGATCTTTCCACGGGCTTCTTTAATCAATGCAGCATTTGATTTTGCATCTCGGCCGAGGCAAGATTGGGGGCCGTGCAAAATCGTTGGTGCTACCCAAGCGAGAGAATGCGAAGGCGCTCGACAAAAATGTAAAATAAGCGTAGAATTGAAGCATCGATGGCTGAGGCATTCATCACAGAGGAGGCGGCAAACTTCGTAACAGCGCACTCTGAAGCCAAAAATCGTCATTTGCATAATCCGAAGCCTCGGTACAATCTTGTGAGCCTAAAAAGGTGGATCAACCTCAGCCTATTCAAAGGGAATCTCGCACCAGCTAGTGTTTCACATCCGGTATCTTTGAATAACGAAGAATGGCGGACCATTTCGTTGTATATCTTCAACAACTTTGATAGAAGTGCGGCCGTACATCGAGTAAGTTCTCGGTACATTGTTTCGCAACTTCTATTTCCTTTGAACTACTCTTATTCCTGGATATGTCATACGATCGATCGTCGCCATATTCTCGTATGGGCGGAGATCCAAAAGGATTCCGTCGAAGAGTATGAGCTTCTCGCAAAGCAAGGAGGTGGCTATCCGGTTTCATCTCTTGGTTCAAACAAGCGGTAATTTCTATTAGACAATTTCATTTCATTAAGCTAATTTGTGCATAATGCAACAATCCTTTCATATTAAACTTGTAGGCTAATTCAGAGTCTATGGACGCGAATTGAGACAAATCGCTAATGGTTTTGACTATAAGGTCCGTTCATTTGACAAATACGACATCAACGGGTATCGCTTTCGTACCTATGGCAAAGAGCTATCTATAGCCGACGAAAGTCAACAAATTGTTGTGTATCTGCTATCGCGAAGGAGGTACCGAGTATTATGGGAGAGTTGAAGCAATTTATGAACTTTGTTCTATGGTGAAAACTCACGAATGTCGTAGTCTTCAAATGTTATTGGTTTCAGCCGAAGGAGACTAGAAGGACTCATGAACATGTAGGGCTAGTTGAAATCAACCAAAGCACTCATTTAGATGTTCTGATGTCTATATTATGGCTCAACAGCGACCCAAGTATTCTATCTACCGTGGGCCTGCCAAACTAATCCAAATCTGAAAGGTTGGGATATCGTTTATGAAGTGCCGCCACGTGCTAGACTTTCTCCCCCAAAGGAAGAGGATTATGAACCTCACATTAACCCAGACACATATGAAGGAGAATTCTTCCAAGAGACACGTCTTTCCAAAAGCATTTCAAGAACCGCTATACTTCACCCCAAAACATTGAAGTAGACAGCGACAATGAATCCGACATCACCCGGAGGAGGAACAAGAAGAGCGGAACAAGAAGAGGTTCTTGCTGCGGATGACTGTCAATGCTTGACCGATTACGTCAAGGTGGCCTTGCACATGTTGATGCCAATGAACCCTATGAGCCCGTCATTGATTATAGTGATGATGATGATTATGCATTTATTGATGATCTTGATCCAGTTATTAGTAGTGTCGGTATTACATTTTTTATGTTGTACTTGATGATGATACATAAGTGATACACATATTATTATTCATGTCGGTCTTTTTTATGTTGTACTAATTTTGTTTACTGTTTGTCATGGCAGGTGTTGAAAGATGGTGGGCGCTGGTCGGGGGCGTGGTGCGAGGTCTTCCATTCCAGACGCACCTCTCCGCCGGCGTTCTTTGGACAATATGGCCACACCGCGGGCCCTTCTTCGTCGACCGCAGTGCCCAGCAGGGGACGAGGTAGGAAGAGAGGAGGTAGGGCACGTGGTCGTGGGAGAGGAGGTAGGGTGACTGCTCTGGCGCCTTCCTCGCCGCCACCCCAGCTGTTTCACCGAGCACGTGATTGCTAGGGTGGACTCGTCCGAGGAGGAGGCTACGGACTCGGTCCACGAGCCTGCGGTCCACGGGTCTTGGGCCTCGAGTTCGCCCACGTGACCCGGAGGAGCACACGTCCGGATGGGGTACTGGCGGATCAGCCCGAGGAGCCAGTGGCCATGCTGATGATGGCGGGAGCCGGTGATCTTGAGGAGGAGGGGCACCGTCTACCAGCGTGGTGCTACGGCTCCCGTCCGTGCCGTGACCAGCGGGAGGTGGTTGATTTTCCTGATGGGGAGAAGTGCGTAAGTGCATTTAATATTTTTGTACCTTGTGCATTCACGTTTTTCAAATAACTAATCGTTGGCCTTGTCATCTGCAGAGGTTGGGACCACCATCATAGTGTCCGCCGCCCAACTCCGTCCTTGGAGTTCTTTGCCGCAAAACTTCCCGGGTTTGTCACGTTGCACGGTGAGGTCGGCTTCGAGCTTGGATTGAGCTGGGAGCACTCGTGGCTGCCCGGCCCGCCGGATGAGATTATCGGCGGTGTCGGTAATGCGACACGAGGCGAACATGGTGATCGAGAAAGTTCGGGTAATTTCTCCTACACATTTAAAAATCTTCAACTAGCTAGTTATTAATTGTACTAATCAATATTGTCTCATTTGATTGCAGACATTCTACAGGTGTGAGGAGGGATACGAGGAGGGCGCGGCACATGTTATCGAGAACGTCGCAGCGCCTACTCAGAACTTACGACACGAGGCTCGGGTGCAGGCTGTTCGAGACTACTACGCCTGCGTGGTATCAAGAAGACCAAGCGGCGTGCGCGATAAGTTCTGAGTAAGGAGCAGTACATGAAGGTAATTCTTAAGGCCTTCTCTACTTAAGTTCCTTCATTTAGTAATTCTTAGCCGTGGCGCTCAAGTTTCTATTTGCTAACTTAGGCGCCTCCGAGATGGTGTGCGGATCGGATGGATTGTTGGGAGGTGTTGGTCGATGAGTGGTGCTCAAAACAATGGCTAGCCCTCCACAACGAGGCCAAGGACAAGCGTGCCCAAATGGAAGGTGTGCCACACCATCAAGGCAGCTCCAACTTATATCAGTTCAGGCATGGCCTGGGTATGTGGTTTGCTTCATGATTCATGCAATTCATTCATCATGCTAGCTTGAGCCCTTTAATTACTAATTTTCATTGTTTCTTTCTTTCGGGCGCGCTACAATAAGGCGGATAAGGTGCGGAGGTGTACGACCTGTATGCCATGGCCCACACTTGCCTCTTTCAAGAAAGTCAAGGCTTTCTCTCGGTCGACCTCGATGATGCAAACAACTTCACCAACATCTCCTCCCACAACAAGCTCGTGAGATATAGAGATGAGGGAAGGCGAGGAAAGGGAGGACTTTAACCCGAGCAGGGTCCCATTGATCCAGAGCTGTTGATGATATCTGGTGGCGGGAGGTCCCATGGCTCCATAGCCATTGGAGATGGACTTATCCATTGTCCTAGCACTCTCTCGGAGATCAAAGGCGCCGGATCGAGCTCCGCTCTGAGATAAGGCCTCGTGAGCGGCCGGTGCAACTCGCCATCAAGGTTAGTGATACATACTCAGTTATCTTTCTCCATTACATTGTGTGCGCTTCCATCAATGATTACAAATGGTCATGTGAGTGGTGTTGCAGGCTGCTATCTGAGTGAGAGAGATAGAACGGAGAAACTTTGGCGGAGGCGGAGAGGCAGCGGGAGTTGGAGGAGAGGGCGACAAAGATGATGGAGGAGGAGAGGCACGGAATGACATGCAGGCAAGGGCCATGTCTGAGCTCCTTGTGGTAAGTTTCTTCTGCAGATTAGCCAAAACATTCATGTAGTGTTTGTCTCATTACTAACTAGTATGGTGAGTCGTCAAAACCAAATGTGCGATGCGTAATGCGAGAAGGCAGGTCGAGACCGCTCCGCCGATGCCGATGATTGCTCCACAGGACCACGGTGAGTTTTATTTGAATGGACATTACTTGCTAGTCTTAACATTTGAGTGTCATCATGCTAACAAGACATTGGAAATGATCTTTGGTGCAGCGTAACTCGAGACAAGCATCGCACGATCCTTCTCCGACTACCGACACGAGCCACCCGCTCCTACACCTCCTGGATCTTGGTAAGTTTATCTAGTGTTTTGCTTAACACATGCATAAAGACCTAGACTTAGCTTTATTTCCTCCAATGCTTACCATAATGACCTAGACTTAGCTTCTTCTCCTCCAAAATGACTTAATAAGCTCATGACCTCCAAAACCATCCATTTTACCTAAGTTAGCTCTAAAGCGATCATGACTTAGCTTACTTATGTCAAAAATTGCATAATTAGCTTAGTTAGCTCATAGACGATCCATTTTACCTAAGTTAGCTCTAAAATGACCCATTTTACCTAGGTTAGCTTATAAATGATCCAGTTCATCCAAGTTAGCTCAAAAATGACCCATTTCACCTAAATTAGCTCTTAAATGATCCATTTCACCAAGTTAGCTAAAAAACGATCCATTTCACCTAAATTAGCTCTTAAATGATCCATTTCACCTAAGTTAGCTCAAAAAGATCCATTTCAACTAAATTAGCTCATAAATGATCCATTTCACCTAAGTTAGCTCAAAAGCGATCCATTTCAACTAAGTTAGCTCATAAAGATCCATTTCAACTAAATTAGCTCGTAAATGATCCATTTCAACTAAGTTAGCTCATAAATGATCCATTTCACCTTAGCTAGCTCATAAGCGACCCATTTCAACTTAGTTAGCTCATAAATGATCCATTTCACCTTAGCTAGCTCATAAGCGACCCATTTCAACTTAGTTAGCTCATATATGATCCATTTCACGTAAGTTAGCTCATAAATGGCATACTCTTCTTGTTCTAGTCTTCTTCTTGTTCTACTCTTCTTGTTCTAGTCTTCTTCTTGTTCTACTCTTCTTGTTCTAACTTTCTTATTTTTCATTTTGCAGATTTCATTCACTTGTGAAAGCTTGCATAGATGGAGTGCTCCTTATCCCTTTCTCTGTTTCTTTTGTATCGTTGAACTATGCATGTATCGTTGGATGAAACTATTGTAATATATATGGTTGGATGCCTCTATGTTGAACTTGTTATGTATGATGGAACTATGCATGTAATATATATGTTTGGATGATGAAGTTATGTGTTGGATATCTTATATGTTTGCTCTGTAATGGCCTTTTGAAATATATCTATATATGTCATATATAATTGTGATGAAAATTGTTGGATTTAATAAAAACAGATAAAAGAGCCAATATGCAGGCTCTTTGCCATCGCCACCGACAACAGCGCTCTTTGCCGTCATCCGTGACGACAAAGAAGACACGTGGCATCTAGCTGTGCTTCACGGAAGCTGACCCATTTGGTCGATTTGCCATCGATGCCGACGGCAAAGAACCTGCACTTTGCCATCGGTGGCGACGGCAAAGAACCTGCACTTTGCCATCGATGGCGACGGCAAAGACACTAGAAATTTTGCCGTCGCGGCGGACGGCAAAGGCCTGCCGTTAGACACTTAGCGGATGTGACGGCGCAATTATTACCGTCGCTCTCTTTGCCGTCCGTCGCGGACGTCAAATGCCCTACCGTCGGCCGCTGAAGCGGACGGCAAAGTAGATGTTTACCGTAGCCTACTTTGCGAACTGTTGCCGTCCGCGGTGACGGCAAAAGATTTTGCAAATCCGCCATTCGTGCCTTTGCCGTCCGCCACGGCAGACGGCAAAGTAGCTGATTCCTGTAGTGTAGCTAATATTTTCCATGCTGGATGTGTTATTCTCACGATGAGTGTTTATTCACTTGTCGTTGCACAAGAGTAAGGCAAATGTTTTAGGGATGCCCAGTCCCGAAATGCAAAAATGAATTTACTTTATGTTGTCAAATGATAAATTCCTTGGAAAGTGTTGGTATGGAGGGAAACTGTGGATACGGCTAGCCATGGAAAGTAAAAGAATTATGGAAAAAGGAATAAACTTTATTTTCTGTTTGGGAACCGTCTATGGCATATCTAGCATGGAAAGTGTTCGGAACTCTAAGTTTTTTTCGTTGGTGGGATGGATACACCTCCCAAAATGTTTTTATCTCTAATTTTTCGCTTTGAGCTCTGGCACCTCTACAAATCCCTACTTCCCTCTGCAAAGGGCCTCTCTTTTACTTTATGTAATTTTTATTTTTGAATTTGAGTCTCCATCTTCTCTTACAAAAGCACAACTAAGAGGCAATATGACCGTACTTAAGTATTGAGTGTGTCTAATATTCGAGTGTGTTTCATGAGTGGATCAATGTTTGAGCATGATGGGCTGGGGATAACTTATTTTAGCGTGGATATTTTGAAAGACATGGTTGCTTGTTGATATGCTTGAGTGTCGGTGTACTAGAGTAGGGTACCACATGCCCCGAACTTCGTCTGCAGACGATCTTGACACCATGGCGGGGCTGGCCTGGTGATCGCCAAGATCCTCGGCGTCTCCTTTGGAGCCATTCAAGAACAAAGTAAACAAGACCCGGCAAGAGGAGCTTGCGGGAAGGCTGGTGGCGACAAGCTCCAGTAGCGACAAAGACCTTGCAGCGGCAAAGGCGCTTGCTTGACTGGTAACCTCTCTTCATCTCCACTCTAGCTCATCCTTGACGTGTCACCATGGGGCTTTCCCAAGCACGCGTGTCAATGGGCTGTGCAGCCAGCGGGAGGCGGCGATAGCGGCCGACAAGCTACCATCGTGGCACGGAGGCGCGCCAGCGGTCCTGTTACCTTTGTTGAGGCGGCCGAGGCGGGCATTTATGACTCTTGTCCCTTGCCGTCGAGTTAGGTATAGATCATTGTACCTTTGTACAAGCGGTGTACCAACCTCTATTTTTACTATTCTACCCTTATCTACTTGCCACCTGTGGTGACCCCTCGTGCCTATAAGAGGAGGCCCAAGTGCAACGTAGAAAGGGTTCGGTTCGGCTCCGGCTTAGTTCATCCGACTCATTCGAGACTTCATTTAGGTAGGTTTTGTAGCTCCCATTGCTCCCTAGCAAGAACACAATATAATCCACCAAGCAGCAGTAGGAGTGTTATCTCTCCGGAGAGCTCCGAAGCTGGGTAAATCTGCTCGTGTGCATCGCCTCGATCCGCTCTTCGTGCATTCCCCGCCCCCCTCCGAACCACAAGGGACCCGGTCCCATAGGTGTTCGTGGGCACGATCAGCTTCCCCGACATCTTTGGCGCGCCAGGTAGGGGGCGTCGAGGCTGTGCGAACCCGATCCGGCGTTCACACGAGACGACAGTGCGAACCCGATCCGGCGTTCACACGAGCGGCTCCTTCAACATCTTCGTCAATATGCCACCGAAGAAGAAGGCTTCGGTGGCAGCAGAGCCGTCGCGTCAAACCCACCACCACCGGGCTGGCGAGTGGTGGGGAAAACGTAAGCGGAGGAACGGCGTCGTCGAGAGAGCCCAGCGGCGCGCCAGATCCAGAGACAAAGCGGTGCAAGCTTGGCGTCGAATCCGCACCGCGCCCTTCTCGAAGAAGCGGGACCGACAGCGTCATGATGCTCGCAGCACCATCGCTCGTTGGATCAAGGCCAAGCTGGAGGATCCCGAGGCCCTCGAGACCCGCATGCACGCCAGCATGCCGGTGCGAGTGGGGTATGGTCGCTTGGGCGGGATGCTTCTCCTCCTAACTTGGTTAGGAGTCCGAGCACATCCCGTTCTTCGCTCCTTACGCCGTTGCCACCCACCACTCCAGCGGAAGCCTTGGCAAGAGCTCAGCTACTTCTAGACTACCCTCCAACGGCCGACAAGGTCGACGAATGGAAGGCCACAATCGAGTCTCATTGGCTTTGCCAGCGGAGGCGTTCATGACAACCAACAGCGTCCTTGCATGGCGGCGACAAAACACGAGCGGTGGCGGCAGAGACCTGCGGGGGTGACACCACCATGCACTCCCCTTCTCGAAGGCCAAGATAACCAGCTCCTCGGATCCACATCGACAGCGACTCCACCGCATCGTCGGATCCACGAGCTCGCCGTGATCAGCGCCAAGTTCTTAAGGAACGGCAACAAGAAGATGGTCGAACCCGCATCGAGCGCCGAAGAGAAGCACGGCGTCAGTCCGACCAGCGCGCTGGGCCCACTGTTGACATGCATGCGCCAGGGGAACCAGGCGATTTGCCGTACGCGGTAGGTTGTCCTGCGTTCACTCGTGAGCTGCGGCAAGTCCAGTAGCTCGACAAGAAAAACTTCAAGCCAGATGTGCCCGAGAAGTATGATGGCAGGACACACCCATCGGAGTTCCTCATCATCTACACCATCGCGGTGCAGCCTGCGGGGGGACGAGACGACAAGATCCTCGCCAACTACTTCCCTCTGGTGCTCAAGCCAAACGTCAGATCTTGGCTCATGCACTTGCCGGACAGCTCCATATCTTCTTGGGCAGATTTGTGCCATCAGTTTGTCGGCGCCTTCACAGGCGGCCACAAACCTCATGGCCAAGAGAGTGACCTTCACCTGCTTGCCCAGAAGGAGGGAGAGTCCCTGCGCAAGTTTATCCAGAGATTCAGCCATGTGCATTACAACATCCCGGATGTCCACCCTGCCGCGGTGATCAGCGCATTTCATCAGAATGTGTGTAACCGCAGGATGAGGGAGGAGATGGCGATGTGCAAGGTTAAGGACTTCAGTGAACTGTATGCTTTGTCCGACAAGTGTGCACGGGCTGAGGAGGGAAGAAGACTCCCAGGAGAGAATGTGGGAGCAGAATCTGACAGTGAGGAGACCGCCCCGGCAAGGAAGAGCCGGCGGCGAAACAACAGGAAGAAGAAGAGCCAAGAAGTACTAGTTGTCGAGCAGTCCGGCAAAGATGGTGCCGCCAACAAAGCCAAGTCTGGTGGCTCCGGCAAGGAGGTTGCCGCTGACACCGACCGCCAAGCTGTGGCGGCCGCCGACAAGCCGACAGCTCAACAAAAGCGATCTTGCAAGATTCACCGCACCAAGGGCCACGATCTCGAGTTGCAAGAAAGTCGAGCAGCTTGTTGAGCTCTGAGAGGGCTGAATCTGGCGGCAAGACAAGGAGAAGGCCGGGAAGGTCTGGTGCAGCTAGTAAGAAAAGACCCGGCCGGGGAGGGCGCTTGTGCAAGGCCAAGCAGCGGCAAGAGACAGACCTCCCAGCGGCGCGATAAGGACGAAGAAGAAGAAGATGATGATGAAGACATGGAAGACGATGAAGCTGATGAGCAGGAGTTTCAGAAGGCAACAGAAGTTTCGTTGACGGTGGTGCTTCTCTGCATACCTCGCACCGCCAACTCAAGCAATGGATGCGAGAAGTCAATGCAGCGAGAACCATCTGTGGAGTCACGTAAACCTTTGAAGTGGTCCAGCCGCCCATCATTTTGATATTGAGGACCACCACGATCGCATAAGCTGCGGTCGGTGCTTGCCGATGTTGGTCTCACCAACTATCCACAACCTCAAGGTCACTAAAATGTTGGTTGTGGCGGGGCGGCCTGAATCTGATCTCTCTGCGGTGCTCCGAAGCTTCAAATCCACGACAATGAGCTCGAAAAGCGGCACTTTCAAGGAATCAACCACGGAAGGAGCAAGCGAAAGGAAGATCACATTGCGGTAACATTTGGCGTTGAGTTAAATTTCAGGGCTGAGAGGGTCACATTCGGCGTTGCTGATTTCCCATTGCCCTACAATGGGTTACTTGGCCGTCCAGCACTCGCCAAGTTCATGGCAGCCTCTCACTATGCCTACAACCTTCTCAAGATGCCTGGCCCGATAAGCGTCATTTCTGTTCAGGGCGACAAGAAGGATGCGCTTATCTGCGCCGACAAGATTTACCGGGATGCAGCAGCTGCGACAGATAGCAAACCACTTGCCGCTGAAGCTCCCGGGGGGAAGAAGAAGACCAAGTCCAGCAAGAGCTCTGATTCCCACTCCGGCAAGCGCACCTCTTCGGAGTGCTGCGCTACCGTCGAGGACACACCATCGAGCTCCACCGGCAAGTGCAAGAAGATGATGGCAGCTCCGCCGAAGACCAAGAAGGTGCCGCCAAGGAGGGCGGCACTGGTGGTACCTTCACCATCGATGCCACGCTTGACCCTAAATAGGAAGGCGAGCTCGTTGCTTTCTGCGGGCGAATGTCGATGTGTTTGCATGGCAACCATCGACATCCCGGTGTTCAGGAAAGTAATTGAGCACCACCTAGCTGTCTGTCCTCACTGGCGGCCCGTCAAGCAAAAGTTAGGAAGCAGAGCGGTGGAGCGCCAAGAGTTCATAGCGAAGAGATCAAGAAGTTGGAAGCAGCAGGCCTTGTCGGAGGTGCTCCATCCCGTGGTTGGCCAATCCGGTAGTTATGCATAAAGGCGAATGGGAAATGGAGACTTTGTATTGACTTCACGGATGTTAATAAAGCTTGTCCCAAAGACCCATTTCCCTTCCAGCGTATAGACCAGATTGTTGACTCCACAGCTGGATGTGATTTGCTTTCATTTCTTGATGCATATTCAGGATATCATCAGATTTTCATGGCGAGAGGAAGATGAAGAAAACGCATTCATTACACCATGTGGCACATCTTGTTTCATACGGATGCCTTTCGGTTTGAAGAATGCTGGTTCAACGTTTGTGAGAGTAGTCCATGATGCCTTTGAGCCACAAATACACGAAATGTAGAAGCCTACATGGATGACATAGTGGTCAAAAGCAAGGACAAAGCAACTCTGGTTCAAGACTTAGATGAGACCTTTGCAAATCTGCGCAAGATCAACCTCAAGCTCAACCCGAGAAGTGCGTGTTTGGAGTCCCTTAAGCAAGCTTCTCGGGTTCTTAAATCTCGGAGGGAATTGAAGCCAATCGACAAGATCAAGGCCATTGAGCAGATTGAAGCACCAAAGCGCGTCAAGGATGTAAGAAGGCTTGCGGTTGCGTAGCTGCTCTCGGCAGGTTTATCTCTAAGTTAGCTGAGCGCCTACCATTTTCAAAATTTTGAAAAAGCAGGTCAATGAAATGGACTCGAAGCGAAGGCTGCGCTGCTGAGACTTAAAGAGGTACCTGTCCTCCACTCCAATACTTGTCGCACCTAGGCCACAAGAGAAGTTGCTGCTGTACATAGCGGCAACCAATCAAGTGGTTAGTGCTGCGTTAGTAGCGGAAAGGGAGGCAGATGAGGAGCCGGCAACCGAGGCAGATGCATCCAGCGACAAGCAGGGGGCTTCGCCGTCAAGCTCTGGTCCCGACAAGGACGGATCTGTACAGGATTGCGACAAGATACAGAAAAGGATGGTGCAGCGCCCAGTCTACTTTGTCAGCTCCCTTCTGCAGGGGGCTAGGTCAAGGTATTCCGGTGTGCAGAAGTTGCTTTTCGGCCTCCTCATGGCCTCGAGAAAGCTGCGCCATTACTTCCAAGCACATGAGATAACAGTTGTCACTCGCTTTCCGCTGAAGAGGATATTGCAAAATCCAGAAGCAACAGGCAGGATTGTTGAGTGGGCACTGGAAATGTCAAGCTTTGGCCTTAAGTTTGAAAGCACTTCAACTATCCAAAGCGAGCATTGGCGAGTTTATAGCAGAATGGGCGTAGCATAAGATGAAGAAATCGAGCGAGCATCCCGTCAAGGAAGCAAGTAAAGAGTGGCTGATGTACTTTGATGGTGCCTTCGTTGCAAGGCACGGTGCGGCGTGCTACTTATCGCACCACGGAGAGCTCCTCAAGTACATAGTCGGATGCACTTTCCCAAGGAACAAGCAACAAATAATCTGCAGAATATGAAGGTTTGCTTGCGGCCTTAGAATGCGGTGGACCTTGGGATCAAGAAGCTTATCATCGGGGTGACTCGCAGCTTGTCGTCCGCCAAGTAAACAAAGATTATCAGAGTCCGTTGATGGAAGCCTACGTTGATGAAGTGAGGAAGCTAGAAGAACACTTTGAAGGCCTGCAAATGGAACATGTTCCAAGAGCTCGAGAATGATATTGCGATGGCTTTGTCAAAGTGTGCTGCACTCAAGTTACTGTGGAACCAGGAATTTTTGTGCTCAGGCTAACTCAACCAACTGTAACACCATCAACAGTCGAGCAAGAAGAGGAAGTTGGTTTCGGTGACTACTTTCCGCAGAGCTCCACGAAGCCGCCGCCAAGAAGGTCCCCAAAATCAGCATAAATACGCTGAGGAGCGATCTGCTCCGACAAGCCCTAGGGTTTGTTTCGTTGAAGCAGACGCTCCCGACAAGTTTTGCTCCGGCAAGCTTGCCGGGGATCATCAAGCTCCGGCAAAACCGCAGGTTCTTGCCGTAGAAGCTGATGTTCGCGCAGCGACAGATGTGCCTTTAGTCCTTGTTGTCGAGCCGCAAGCTCCAACATGGGCGCAGCAAATTTTCCATTTCCTTCAGACAGGAGAACTTCCCGAAGAGCAAGAAGAAGCGGAAAGAGTAGCCCGGCAGTCAAGTATGTACCAGTTTGTTGACAACATCCATGCAGAAGAAGACTCAGCGGAGTGAAATTGAAGTGTATTTGCGGGAAGATGAATGAAGCTGTTGGCGGAGATACGGAGGCATATGTGGTCACCACATTGGCGCAAGAGCACTTGCCGGCAAAGCTTTCCGGCAAGGTTTCTTCTTGCCAGAAGCCCTCCAGGATGCAACTGCACAAGTAACCAAGTGTGAAGCGTGCCAGTTCCATTCAAAACAAATACACCAGCCAGCTCAAGCTCTCCAGACAATCCCTTTATCCTGGCCATTTTGGTGCAGGGGCTCGACATCCTCGGCCCCTTCCCCGAGCTGTCGGGGCTTTGAGTACTTCTACGTCGCAATCGACAAGTTCACAAAGTGGCGGAAGTGGAACCAGTGAGGAAGGTGACAGCCGATCGGCGATCAAGTTCTTGGTCAATTGTTTGCCGTTTTGGGATACCTAACGGATCATCACCGACAACGGCACCCAATTCCGAGTCGCACCTTCATGCGATCGTCCAAGATCTTGGCGCCAAGGTATGCTTTATACATTGCTCACCCAGAAGCAGCGGTCAGCGAGAGGGCAAATGCTGAAGTGCTGCGAGGACTCAAGACCAGAACTTTTGACAGGCTGCACAAGTGCGGAAGAAACTGGATTGAGGAGCTGCGGTGGTTCTTTGGTCGATCGGGACGGCCTTGAATCGAGCCAGCGGCGGACACCTTCGCTCTAGTCTATGGGCGAGGCAGTTCTCCCCACGGAACTTCGTATCACGGGTCGCCTCGAGTACTCGCTTATGATGAGCTTGAGCAAGAGCAGCTGCGACAAGATGATGCGCTGCTCCTCGAGGAAGATCGTCTTGAGGCTCTTTGTCGAGCTGCTCGTTATCAGCAAGCTTTGCGCCGCTATCATAGCCGCAAAGTTAATGCGAAGCTTGAGGAAGGCGACCTTGTTCTTGGCGCGTTCAATCCGCCAAGAATTCCAACAAGTTGGCCTTGAAGTGGGAAGGCCCTTATCGGGTGAAGCGAGTCACTAGGCTGGCGCTGTCCGCCTTTGAGACCGAAGATGGCATTCGGTGAGCAACTCCTGGAATATAGAGCATCTTCGTAAGTTTTACCCATAGAGGCGCGGTTGCGGAACCGTTCGGCAACCACCCCTAATACAAGTCTTGCCGCTGTTGCATGTAATCCTTTGTACAAAGCCGGGCGCAGACCCCGTGCATCAGTAAAGCTCACGTGTTGCGCACAAAGTGGCTAAGTTTAAGCAATCAGTTTTTAAATTTTTAAGTTATCTTCCTCGAACGATAGTACTTTGTATGGAAAACTCGTGCGCGGAGGAACCAACTCGTAGCTAGTCGCACCCTTACTTTGTTTCGAGTCCGCTCAACAACTTAAGTGCGCTGCAACTAGTTGCGACAAGGTTGCTTGTCGGGCGGCATCGCCCGACGAGGCTCTTGACGTTCGCACTCAGCGCTTCATGATAAAGGTGCCTGCGCCGACAAGTTCCCTAAAAGCGTAGGGCACAAACATACAAGGGAAGAAATCAAGTAAAAGGAATAACATTGCAATTGATGCCTAAGATAGAGTATATTACAGAAATGACTTGTCGCGGATCTAATAAATTGTTCTACTAAACATGATTCTGCAGCGACAAGGAAAAGATAAACTTGGCGGCCTAGTCCACGGGATCGCCATCAAGCCTCTTAACTTTGCTCACCCTGTCCACGATGGGTGCGACAAGGGCCTTGAGCGCTTCGAGGTTGGCAGATGGAGGCAGGGACTTGAGGACGTTGGTGAAGTTGACGCCTGGGTTGCGGAAGGCCACCTTCATCGGCACCTTACGGAGAGCAGCGCGAACTTGGCGCGACTCTTAGGCCGATTGCTTTGGGATATCCTCCGGAGCAGCTGGAGACCGTCAACACGCCCTTGAAGAATAGGCTGAGCTTGGCGCTGGGTTGGAGGTTCTCATCGATGGGTACCCAAGATCCACCATTCCAGCTCCATCAACTCACTATGGATGGCGGCGGCGGTGTCCACAAGACCTTACATCCGATGCATTATGCTATCTACGAGATCATTCAGGCGATCGCGGCATTCGCCAACAGCTCCTCGTTGGCCTTAATCTTCTCCGAGCCCGTTTCCGCTCCTTGGCGCCGTTCAGCGTCTCCGTCGGGGTGGTCGATTTCAACTCCAGATCCGCCTTGGAGTCCTTGGCGGCGTCGAGCTCCTTGATCTTCTCGGTGAAAGCGACCCTGCAGCTTCGCCAAGTGTAGGCGTCCTTCTCGCGTTCGTGTTTCAGCCGGTGACCTCCTCGGCGCTCTTATGGAGGTGCTCTCCGGCTGGGCCACCTCGTTTCCAATTCCTTCTTGGCGGCCTCGGCAGCTGCGGCGGCGTCCTTTGCCTCTGGGTGGCCCGCCAATTGATTGCTTTCAGCGAGATCTTCCTCATAGCTGTCGAGGTTGATCTTCCGCTGCGCCAGCTCACCTTCTTCTTGCGGAGAGCTTCGCGGCAAGCCTTTGCTGCTCCTCGACCTCGGCCTTCTCCAAGATGAAAGCCGTGCGCTCCTCGACAAGCTGCTCCAGCGCCTCTGCTATATCTCGGAGAGTTTCCTTGTTGGCGGCGCGGAGCTCCTCTGCGCGCTTCTCCATGTCGGCTCCGCCCTCGCGACAAGAGCTTCCCGCGACTCGATTTGGCTTGTCGAGGCGCGGTAGAAGCGACAACAACCTCTTCAACAACTGCTCCTCCTCGGGCTCGCCCTTTGCTGCTTGGCGCATCAACCAGCGACAGCCCAGCGGCGAGCAGCTCCCGTCGAAGGTCTCCCCTTGACCGGTGCCCTGAGCTTAGCGCCCACGGAAGCTTGATGAAGACACCTTCGCGGCCTTGAGATAGGCGCCGGGCTGGGGCTCTTGAGTGCAGTGCGGCATCGGTGGCGGGGGATCGGCGGTCGGTGCAGCGCTGGCGCTCCTGTGGCCCAGGGCCGTCGGTCGTCGCGGACCCCTCCCGGCCTCTGCGCCGGCAACCTTGGCGACCTCCTCGCTTGGCCAGGCCCATCGGCGCCCGGCCTCCTCCTCCATGTTGTGGCGTCGTCATTGTTGCCCTTGGCGTCCTCCTCGCCCGGCAGCCTCGATCTCCATCGGCTCTCGGCGGATGGATCGGCGATCGAGAGAAAGAAAGAACAAGTCAAGCAAATGTTGAAAAAGAAGAGCGAAGAAAAGAACCCAAGGGAAATTCTCAAGCAAGAAGATTACTGCAGTGGGATCTGTTGCGCGGTCTCCACCACGGAGGGTCGTCGGCGCTGCCCTTGTCGAGCTCCCCTTGTCGGAGGCCTCCCTTCTGGAGGCGCTCCTTGGCGGAGATTTCTCCCTTGGTGGCGTAGTTGAAGCAGAGCAGGACTTGAGGTGACCTGCAGGACCTCGATGAAGCTGCTCGCTCCTACACAAATCCACAAGCCAGAAATCAGTAAAGAAGGAGCACCCAAGCACACCCAACGTAAGAAATAAATCAAACACTTACGCTGGGGGCTGTCTTTGAGGGCTGTTCTGATGAAGGTTGCGGATCCGGCAAGGGAGTCCCAGGCGTGCCTCCACAGCCATTGTGGGAATAAATGCGAGGCGACAACTCACCGAGGTCTTGGCCCTCTTGGCGCCCTCGAGCCAGCGTCTGAAGAAGGAAAGAGCTCGAGAATGAAGCAAGTCGGATACAAGACAAAGCGATAAATTGAAGAATTACAAGTAGCAGCGACAAGATCTTACTCTTCCTCTTCTTCCTCGGGCTGAGGCGGAGAAGTCAAGTCGCTCGGTCTGACGAGCTGGAGGTAGACTCCCTCGAACACTTGGCGGGTGCGGTGGCCATGGCTCCGAAGGCCCGCTCCCGTTCTTGTGGCGGCATGAGGTGCTCAGCGGCAACCGTACTTGCAGCGGTGGATGGTCGGGCGGCGGAGGCGGCTGTTGGCCGTCGGCCGCCCGCCACTTCTCCGGCCTTGCGGGCGTCTTCTTAAGCGGGGCGCGGGCTCCTCCAGCGACAAGCTACTTGGCGGCGGAGGGCGCCCGGCAGGCTCGTTCGAGGTCGACGCCGGGCTCGGCCTGCTCCTCCTCACCGGCGAACTCCTCTCGATCGGCAAGACTTGCCGCCTCGGTATCTCTGCCTCCTCGGCAGTGAACCCAAACACGCCGGCGGCGGCAGCCTGCCGCCTCCTCCAACCTTAATGGCGTCTGCGCCATCTCTTGCTTTCGGTGGTGTCGCGGGTGAGCCGCTTCGCTTTCGTCGGCGCGGATCGGCACTTCTTCTAAGTCGTCGAAGAACTGCTGCTGCGGCGTCGTCGGCGAGCTCCTGCCAAGTTGGAACAATTCCGTGGGAATCGCTGGCGGCATCATCGCGTGGATGCGGTCAAGCGGCGAGTTGTTGCACAAGGCACGACTCCCTCGGCAACATGAACCACTCGGGGTGATCTACATCGAGCTTGAACAGCTCCCCGACATGCCATCTAGCTCCAAGGCTGTGAAGTTCCAATTCAGACCAGGCGCAACCTCATGATGTCCGCGCGTTTTGGAACTCCCAAGCAGGCCTCCCCTCTCCTGCAAAGGCGCAATGCGGCGGCGAAGGAAGTCGCGCCAAGCTGCTCCTCACGGTAAGCCCAGCATGCACGAGGCGCAAGATCCTAGTCACGGCAATCTTGACTTGGCATCCTCCGGCGCCAAGTTACTCCAATCATTGCCGTGCACTATGGGAGTTTGGCGCACGGCGGTGAAAGGCTGCGGGTCCTCCTCTAAGATCCAACACCAGTCAGCTCTCCACTCCTCCCACTTGCTGCGCAGCTCTCCGTCAAGATATGCTTCTTTCTTGCCGATCCTGGAGGTCCATGCAATTCCTCCGGCAAGCGGCTCTCCTCTCTCTACACGGGGCGTGAAGTAATGGTGGAAAAGTGCGACATTTGGGTGGACCCCGACAAAGTTCTCGCAGAGGTGTGCGAAAACAGCCATGGTGAGGACGGCGTTGGGGGTGAAATCAAGGAGGCGAAGGCCATACGTGTTCATGACATCGCAAAAGAATTCGGAAAAGGGCGGGCAGAGCCCGCAGTGGAAGAAAAGCGCGAAGAAAGGGTACCCGATGGACACCTTCTCGGACGTGGTGGCGGAGATTACCCTCGTGCGCGGATGCGCCCGCGTCGCCGTCGACTAGAAAAGGTAATACAGCTCCGCAGCTCCTTCTGTCGAACAGCGGATCGAAGGGCCCTCTCCTTCCATAGCGCCCGCGAGCGCTGCGCCTCGGCGATTCACCCTTTGCCCTTATCGGCTTTCGGACCATGGCGGAGGTGGTGGAGGAATTGACGGCGTTGGTGGCGCCCGGTGGCAATGGGGAGGGGCGGGCGTCGCTCTCTTTGGACTTGAGAAGAAGGGAGGAGGCGGTGGTTTCGATGTGACAGCAATGGCAAGTGGGCGTTCTACCCTGTTTCCCCGGCAAGGGGAGAGAAGCGGGCGTTCGATTTTTCCCATTAAAGAAAGTCCCACGATCTCTCCCACGGCGCCACGTCTAGAGCGTGCCGTTCGTGGGGGCGTGGTGGGTCGGCGAATAACTGCGTGATCCGGGCGCGCGTGCCGTGCCTGTTTTGGGCCTGGCCCATGAGCTTAGCGCCGTGTGTGGCCCAGCCGGGGCTCTGTCGGTGTACTAGGTAGGGTACCCTAGTACCCGAACTTCGTCTGCAGACGATCGCAACACCAGCGGCGGGGCTGGCCTGGTGATCGCCAAGATCCTCAGCGTCTCCTTTGGAGCCATTCAAGAACAAAGTAAACAAGACCCCGGCAAGAGGAGCTTGCCGGGAAGGCTTGGTGGGCGACAAGCTCCCGAGCGCGACAAAGACCTTGCAGCGGCAAAGGCGCTTGCCATGGCAGGTAACCTCTCTTCATCTCGCTCCAGCTCATCCACCGGCGTGTCACCATGGGGCTTTCCCAAGCACGTGTGTCAATGGGCTGTGCAGCCAGCGAGGGGCGGCGATAAGCGGCGGCAAGCTACCATCGTGGCACCGGAGGCGCGCCAGCGGTCCTGTTACCTTTGAGGCGGCGAGGCGGGCATTTATGACTCTTGTCCCTTGCCGTCGAGTTAGGTATAGATCATTGTACCTTTGTACAAGCGGTGTACCAACCTCTGTTTTTACTATTCTACCCTTATCTACTTGCCACCTGTGGTGACCCCTTGTGCCTATAACAGGAGGCCCAAGTGCAACGTAGAAAGGGTTCGGTTCGGCTCCGGCTTAGTTCATCCGACTCATTCGGGACTTCATTTAGGTAGGTTTTGTAGCTCCCATTGCTCCCTAGCAAGAACACAATATAATCCACCAAGCAGCAGTAGGAGTGTTATCTCTCCGGAGAGCTCCGAAGCTGGGAAAATCTGCTTGTGTGCATCGCCTCGATCCGCTCTTCATGCATTCTCCGCCCCCCTCCGAACCACAAGGGACCCGGTCCCATAGGTGTTCGTGGGCACGATCAGCTTCCCCGACTTTGAGTATCTAAATTATTATGTCAAAACTAGACTATTGCTTTGAATCGCATAAAAGTCCAAATGTCCATGGTATAAAGAAAAGAATATGATATGACATGATAAACAACACTCCACATAAAAAATTCTTTTTTTATCACTTACCTACTCGAGGACGAGTAGGAGTTAAGCTGGGGGATGCTGATACGTCTCCAACGTATCTATAATGTTTGATTGTTCCATGCTGTTTTATTATCAATCTTGGATGTTTTCTAATCATTTTATAGTCATTTTATATCATTTTTTGGTACTAACCTATTGACATAGTGCCAAGTGCCAGTTGTTGTTTTCAGCATATTTTTTACATCGCGGGAAATCAATATCAGACAGAGTCCAAATGCAACGAAACTTCATGAAGATTTTTTATGGACCAGAAGGAAGATATTGGGCCCTGGTTGCACCTAGGGAGTCGAGGAGGGACAACCCACCGAGGCGCTAGGAGGCCAGGCGCCACGGTGGGTTGTGCCCACCTCGGGTGCCCCCCGGAACGCCTCTCTGCTCTATAAATGCCCCAAAATCCCAGAACCCTAGGGGAGTTGACGAAATATTCATCCAGCCACCGCAAAGTCCAGAACCACCAGATCCAATCTAGACACCATCTCGGATGGGGTTCACCACCTCCATTGGTGCCTCTCTTATGATGCATGAATAGTTCTTCGTAGACCTTCAGGTCCGTAGTTAGTAGCTAGATGGCTTCCTCTCTCTCGTTGGATTCTCAATACAATGGTCTCTTGGAGATCCATATGATGTAACTCTTTTTGTAGTGTGTTTGTTGGGATATGATCAACTTTGAGTTTATGATCAGTCATATCTTTTTATATCCATGAAAGTTATTTGAGTTTCTTTGATCTCTTATAGCCTCGTATTTCTTCTCTGATATTTGGGTTTTGTTTGGAAAACTTGATCTATTTATCTTGCAATGGGAAGAGGTGCCCGGTAGTGGGTTCGATCTTACGGTGCTTGATCTCAGTGACAGAAAGGAAACGACACGTATGTATCGTTGCTACTAAGGATAAAACGATGGGGTCTATCTCTACATAGATAGATCTTGTCTACATCATGTCATCATTCTTATTGCATTACTCTGTTTTTTCATGAACTTAATACACTAGATGCATGCTGGATAGCGGTCGATGTGTGGAGTAATAGTAGTAGATGCAGGCAGGAGTCGGTGTACCATTCTTGGATGTGATGCCTATGTAATGGTCATTGCCTGGATATCATCATAATTATTTGTGGTTCTATCAATTGCCCAACAGTAATTTGTTTACCCACCGTTTGCTATCTTCCTCGAGAGAAGCCACTAGTGAAATCTACGGCCCCCGGGTCGTCTTTCTCATATATTTGCTTTGCGATCTATTTTATTTGCACTTTTTATTTAGATCTATTAAACCAAAAATACAAAAATACTTTGCTACACTTTATTTTATTTGCGATCTATTTATTTCAATCTATTGCAACTTTCTCCCTTCAACACACAATTTCTGGCGCCGTTACCCGAAAGGGATTGACAACCCCTTTAACACGCCAGGTTGCGAGGTGTTGTTATTTGTGTGCAGGGGTTCTTTACGTTGTGTTGCTTGGTTCTCCTACTGCTTCGATAACCTTGGTTTCATATCTGAGGGAAATACCTACCGCCGATGTGCTGCGTCATCCCTTCCTCTTTGGGGAAATACCGACGTAGCTTCGAGCGACATCAAGCATCATGAAATTGGTGGTGAAGGAAGGTTGATGATGTCGATGATGACAGATTCCACCCTCTGGAGCCCAGAACAGACTCCAGATCAGCCCTCCCGATGAAGAACGGGAGGTGGCGGCGGCTTCATATCGTAAAACGCGATGAATCCTTCTCTCTGATTTTTTTCTTGGCAAATAGGTATATATGGAGTTGGAGTTAGGGTTGCCGGAGGTCTAGGGGGCCCACAGCTTGCATGGCGCGCCCTGGGGGGTGGGCGCCCCCCTGATCTTGTGGTTCCTCGGTGGCCCCCCTCTGGTATATTATTCCACCAGTATTTTTTATATATTCAATAAAAAAAATTGTAAATTTTTAGGTCAATCTGAGAACTTTTTTCTGCACAAAAACAACACCATGGCAATTCTGCTGAAAACAGCGTCAGTCCGGGTTAGTTTCATTCAATCATGCAAATTAGAGTCCAAAACAAGATCAATAGTGTTTCGAAAAGTAGATACGATGGAGACGTATCAACTCCCCAAGCTTAACTCATTGCTTGTACTCAAGCAACTCAGTTGATAAACTGAAAGTGATAAAGAAAAACTTTTGCAAACTCTGTTTGATCTTCTTGTCGCAAATATGTCCAACAAATGTTCAGGTTTTCAGCAAAGATTATGAATTAACCATATTCACGATAGCATTTAAGTATCACATTTACTCGTATCAATGGCATAACCAACTAGCGAGTAATAATGAGATATCTCGGATGACAACACTTTTTTTTCAAAACAATAATGATATAATATGACATAATGGTATCTCGCTAGCCCTTTCCGAGACCGCAAAACATAAATGCAGAGCACCTATGAAGTTCAAACACTGACTAGACATTGTAATTCAAGGTAAAAGAGATCCAGTCACACTCATACTCAACATCAACTGAACACAAAGCATATAAATGACAATAGTGCTCTCCAGCTGGTGCTTTAATGAGAAGATGATGACTCAACAATAAAAGTAAATAGATAGACCCTTCGCAGAGCGATGCAGGGATTTGCAGAGGTGCCAGAGCTCGAAGCTTCTAAAATAGAGATGAATATAATTTTGGGAGGTATGCTTTCATTGTCAACGTAGCAACCGAGAGTTTTCAACATCTTCCATGCTAAACACATTATAGGCAGTTCCCAAACAGAAAGGTAAAGTTTTACTACCCCTCCACCAACAAACACAAACCATGGCTAGCCGAATCCTCGGGTGCCCTCCATACCAACAATAATCCGAGGGAGTTTTGTTTCATTATTATATTTTGATTTTCATTATAGGAATGGGCATCCCAATTACCAGCCACTTTCTCATGAATGACAAGTGAATAAACACTCACCATGAGAATAACCAACCTAGCATGGAAGATACTGACCACCCCCTGTCGCTTCGTGAGCGATTCGGGTATACAAAACAGATTATTATTTGAAGATTTAGAGTTTGGCACATGCAAGTTTACTTGGAACGGCAGGTTAATGCCGCATATAGGTAGGTGTGGTGGACTCATATGGAATAACTTTGGGTTTGAGGATTTGGATGCACAAGTAGTATTCCCGCTTAGTACAAGTGAAGGCTAGCAAATAGATTGACGAGCGACCAACCAGAGAGCAACAATGGACATAAACATACATTGAGGTTAATCAACACTGAATACTGAAGGAAATTTTCCCTAGAGGAAGTAATAAAGTTGTTATTTTATATTTCCTTATTCATGATAAAGGTTTATTATTCATGCTAGAATTGTATTGATCGGAAACTTAAATACATGTGTGAATACAAACAAATACCGTGTCCCTAGTAAGCCTCTACTAGACTAGCTCGTTGATCAAAGATGGTTAAGGTTTCCTAACCATAGACATGTGTTGTCATTTGATAACGGTATCACATTATTAGGAAAATGATGTGATGGACAAGACCCATCCGTTAGCTTAGCATATTGATCGTTCAATTTATTGCTATGCTTTCTTGATGACAAATACATATTCCTTCGACTATGAGATTATGCAACTCCCGGGTACCGGAGGAATACCTTGTGTGGTATATAATGTCACAACGTAACTGGGTGATCATAAAGATATGTTCTACGGGTATCTCCGAAGGTGTTTGTTGAGTTTCATAGATCGAGATTAGGATTTGTCACTCCAAGTATCGGAGAGGTATATCTGGGCCCTCTCGGTAGTACACATCATAAGAAGCCTTGAAAACAAAGTAACTAAGGAGTTATTTGCAAGATGATGTATTACGGAATGAGTAAAGAGACTTGCCGGTAACAAGATTGAACTAGGTATGAAGATATCGACGATCGAATCTCGGGCAAGTAACATATTGATGGACAAAGGGAGTTACTTATGTTGTCATAAGGTTCGACCGATAAAGATCTTCATAGAATATGTAGGAGCCAATAAGGGCATCTAGGTTCCGCTATTGGTTATTGACCAGAGAGGTGTCTCGGTCATGTCTACATAGTTCTCGAACCTGTAGGGTCCGCACGCTTAATGTTCATTGATGATATAGTGTTATATGAGTTATATGATTTGGTGACCGAATGTCATTCGGAGTCCCGGATGAGATCACGGACATGACGAGGAGCTCTGGAATGGTCAGGAGGTAAAGAATGATATATAGGATGATGATATTCGGACGCTGGAAGAGTTTTGGAGTGCACCGGGTAGTCAACGGGTCGCCAGAAGGGGTTCTTGACACCCTCGGTAGGTGTATGGGCCTAATGGGCCAAGGGAGGCACAGACCAGCCCACAAGGGGCTGGCGCGCCCCTCTCCCTGGCCTCCGGTCCTAGGGAAGGAAAAGGGGGAGGGTTAGCCCCTCCTTCCTTCCCCTCCACATGGTAGAAAGTAAAGGGGGGCGCACCCTCCCTTGCCTTTCCCCGCTGACCTAGAAAGGAAATGTGGGGGGCGCGGCTTGGGGAGGACCACAAGTAGGATTTGGCCTACTTGGGGTGCCTCCTTGGCTGCTCCTCCCTCCCCCCACCTATATATATGTGGGAGGGGGGTGCCACACATAACCACAACAATCTCTTAGCCGTGTGCGGTGCCCCCTCCACCGTTTACACCCTCGATCATATTTTCATAGTGCTTAGGTGAAGCCCTGCGGGGAGAGCATCACCGTCACCGTCACCACGCTATCGTGCTGCCAGAACTCATCCACTACCTTGCTGTCTTCCTGGATCAAGAAGGCGTAGATGTCACCGAGCTGAACGTGTGCTGAACGCGGAGGTGCCGTGTACGTTCCATACTCGATTGGTTGGATCTCGAAGAAGTTAGACTACATCAACCGCATTACTAAATGCTTCTGCCTACAGTCTACGAGGGTACATTGACACACTCTCCCCTCTCGTTGCTATGCATCTCCTTGATAGATCTTCCGTGTGCGTAGATTTTTTTTCCGTGCAACGTTTGCCAACAGTGGCATCCGAGCCAGGTTTATGCGTGGATGATATACACGAGTAGAACACAAAGAGTTGTGGGTGGTGATAGTCATACTGCTTACCACCAACGTCTTATTTTGATTCGGCGGTATTGTGGGATGAAGCGGCCCGGACCAACCTTACATGTCCGTGCACATGAGACCGGTTCCACCGACTGACATGCAACTAGTTTTGCTGAAAGGTGGCTGGCGGGTGTCTGTTTCTCCTACAGTTGAATCGAATTTGACTACGGCCAGTCCTTGAAGAAGGTTAAAACAACAAACTTAATGAATCACCGTTGTGGTTTTTGCGTAGGTTAGAACGGTTCTTGCTAGAAGCCCGTAGCAGTCACGTAAAACTTGCAACAACAAAGTAGAGGACGTCTAACTTGTTTTTACAGGGCATGTTGTGATGTGATATGGTCAAGACGTGATGTGATATATGTTGATTATGAGATGATCAAGTTTTGTAATATCGACAACTGGCAGGAGCCTTAGGGTTGTCTCTTTATTGTATGAAGTGCAAACGCCATGTAATTGCTTTACTTTATCGCTATGCGTTAGCAGTAGTTGTACAAGCAATAGTTGGCGAGACGACCCCGACGCAATGATGCAGATCAAGGTGTCGAGCCGGTGACGATGGAGATCATGACGATGCTTCGGAGATGGAGATCAAAAGCACAAGATGATGATGGCCATATCATGTCACATATTTTGATTGCATGTGATGTTTATCCTTTATGCATCTTTTTTTTGCTTAGAACGGCGGTAGAATTATAAGATGATCCCTTCACTAAATTTCAAGATAAAAGTGTTCTCCCCGAGTATGCACTGTTGCCAAAGTTTGTCGTTTCGAAGCACCTCGTGATGATCGTGTGTGATAGACTCTACATTCACATACAACGGGTGTAAGACAGTTTTGCACATGCAGAATACTTGGGTTAAACTTGACAAGCCTAGCATGTACAGACATGGTCTCGGAACACTAGAGACCAAAAGGTCGAACATGAGTCATATAGTAGATATGATCAACATAGAGATGTTCACCATTGATGACTACCCCATCTCATGTGATGATTCGACATGGGTTAGTTCATTTGGATCATGTATCACTTAGATAACTTGAGGGGTGTTTATTTAAGTGGGAGTTCATTAGTAATTTGATTAATTTAACTTAATTTATCATGAACTTAGTCTTATAGTTTTTCATATCTATGTTATAGATCAATGGCCTGAGCTACCGTTCCCCTGAATTTTAATGCGTTCCTAGGGAAAGCTAAGTTGAAAGATGATGGTAGCAATTACACGGACTGGGTCCGTAACTTGAGGATTATCCTCATTGTTGCATAGAAGAATTATGTCCTTGATGCACCGCTAGGTGACAAGCCCGCTCCCGCTAATCTAGACGTTGTGAACGCCTGGCAAACACCGTCTAATGACTATTGATAGTTTAGTGTGCCATGCTTTATGGCTTAGAACCAGGACTTCAAA
Organism: Aegilops longissima; assembly: GCA_021605205.1. Taxonomy (NCBI): domain Eukaryota; kingdom Viridiplantae; phylum Streptophyta; class Magnoliopsida; order Poales; family Poaceae; genus Aegilops; species Aegilops longissima. The sequence goes on along the minus strand of CM038681.1, from coordinate 175,787,039 downwards.
GATATTTTGAACGTCATGGAGCATATGAGATATTCTAAGAGTTGAGAAGTTAATATTTCAAGCAAATTCCCGGGTTGAGAGATATGAAGTCTCCAACAGGTTCTATAGCTGCACGATGGAGGAGAACAGTTCTGTCAGTGAACACATACTCAAAATGTCTAGGTATCATAATCACTTGACTCAGCTGGGAGTTGATCTTCCAGTTGATAGTGTTATTGACAGAGTTCTTCAATCACTGTCACCAAGTTATAAAGGCTTCGTGATGAACTATAATATGCAAGGGATGAACAAAATGATTCCTTAGCTCTTCGCAATGCTTAAGGCCGCGGAGGTAGAAATCAAGAAGGAGCATCAAGTGTTGATGGTTAACAAGACCACTAGTTTCAAGAAAAAGGGCAAGGGAAAGAAAGGGAACTTAAAAGAAGAACGGCAAGCAAGTTGCCACTCTCGAGAAGGAGCCCAAAGCTGGACCCAAGCCTGAAACTGAGTGCTTCTACTGCAAATGGAATGTTCACTGGAAGCGGAACTGCCCCAAATACTTGGGGGGTAAGAAGGATGGCAAAGTGAACAAAGGTATATTTGATATACCTGTTATTAATGTATACCTTACTAATGCTCATAGTAGCGCATGGGTATTTGATACTGGTTCGGTTGCTCATATTTCTAACTCGAAACGGGAGCTGCGGAATAAACGAACATTGGCTAAGGATGAGGTGACGATGCGCGTCGGGAATGGTTCCAAGGTCGATGTGACCACCGTCGGTATGCTACCTCTTCATCTACCTTCAGGATTAGTTTTAGACCTCAATAATTGTTATTTGGTACCCGCGTTGAGCATGAACACTATATCTTGATCTTGTTTATTACGAGACAGTTATTCATTTAAGTCAGAGAATAATGGTTGTTCTATTTATATGAGTAATATATTTTATGGTCATGCACCCTTGATATGGTCTATTCCTGTTGAATCTCGATCGTAGTGATACACATATTCATAATATTGATGCCAAAAGATGCAAAGTTGATAATGGTAGTGCAACATACTTGTAGCACTGCCGCTTAGGTCATATTGGTGTAAAGCACATGAAGAAACTCCATGCGGATGGACTTTTGGAATCACTTGATTATGAATCGTTTGATACTTGCGAACCATGCCTCATGGGCAAGATGACAAAAACTCCGTTCTCCGGAACAATGGGGCGAGCTAATAACTTGTTGGAAATAATACATACCGATGTATGCGGTCCGATGAGTGTTGAAGCACGTGATGGGTATCATTATTTCCTGACCTTCACAGATGATTTGAGTAGGTATGGGTATATCTACTTGATGAAACACAAGTCTAAAACATTTGAAAAGTTCAAAGAATTTCAAAATGAAGTGGAGAATCATCGTAACAAGAAAATAAAGTTTCTATGATCTGATCACGGAGGCAAATATTTGAGTTACAAGTTTGGCCTTCATTTAAAACAATGTGGAATTGTTTCACAACTCACGCCACCTGGAACACCGCAGCGTAATGGTGTGTCCGAATGTCGTAACTGTACTTTATTAGATATGATGCGTTCTATGATGTCTCTTACCGATTTACCACTATTGTTTTGGGGTTATACATTAGAGATAGCCACATTCAAGTTAAATAGGGCACGTCTAAATCCATTGAGACGACACCGTATGAACTGTTGTTTGGCAACAAACCTAAGTTGTCATTTCTTAAAGTTTGGGGATGTGATGCTTATGTCAAAGGCTTCAGCCTGATAAGCTCGAACCTAAATCAGAGAAGTGCATCTTCATAGGATACCCTAGAGAAACTATTGGGTACACCTTCTACCACAAACCCGAAGGCAAGATCTTTGTTGCTAAGAATGGGTCATTTCTAGAGAAGGAGTTTCTCTTGAAAGAAGTGAGTGGGAGGAAAGTAGAACTTGATGAAGTAATTGTACCTTCTCTCGAATTGGAAAGTGGCACATCACAGAAAACTATTCCCGTGATGCCTACACAAACTAGAGAGGAAGCAAATGATAATGATCATGAAACTTCAAATTAAGTTACTACTGAACCTCGTAGGTCGACCCGAGCACGATCTGCACCAGAGTGGTACGATAATCCTGTCCTGGAAGTTATGTTATTAGACCATGGCGAACCTACGAACTATGAAGAAGCTATGATGAAACCATATTCAGATAAATGGCTTGAGGCCATGAAATCTGAGATAGGATCCATGTATGAGAACAAAGTGTGGACTTTGGTGGACTTGCCCGATGATCGGCAAGCCATAGAAAATAAATGGATCTTCAAGAAGAAGACTGACGTTGATGGTAATGTTACTGTCTACAAAGCTCGACTTGTCGCGAAAGGTTTTCTGCATGTTCAAGGAGTTGACTATGATGAGACTTTCTCACCCATAGCGATGGTTAAGTATGTTCGAATCATGTTAGCAATCGCCGCATTTTATGATTATGAAATCTGGCAAATGAACCTCAAAACTGCACTCCTTAATGGATTTCTTAAGGAAGAGTTGTATATAATGCAACCAGAAGGTTTTGTCGATCCTAAAGGTGCTGACAAAGTGTGCAAGCTCCAGTGATCCATCTATGGACTAGTGCAAGCATCTCGGAGTTGGAATATACACTTTGATGAGGTGATCAAAGCATATGGTTTTATACAGACTTACGGTGAAGCCTGTATTTACAAGAAAGTGAGTGGGAGCTCTGTAGCATTTCTAATTTTATATGTGGATGACATATTATTGATTGGAAATCATATAGAATTTCTGGGTATCATAAAAGGATATTTGAATAAGAATTTTTCAATGAAAGATCTCGGTGAAGCTTCTTATATGTTGGGCATCAAGATCTATAGGGATTGATCGAGAGGCTTAATAGGAATTTCACCACATACCTTGACAATGTTTTGAAGAAGTTCAAAATGTATGAGTCAAAGAAAGGGTTCTTGCCTGTGTTACAAGGTGTGAAGTTGACTCAGACTCAAAGCCCGACCACTGCGGAAGATAGAGAGAAAATGAAAGTCATTCCCTATGCCTCAACCATAGGTTCTATCATGTATGCTATGCTGTGTACCAGACCTGGTGTGTGCCTTGCCATAAGTTTGGCAGGTAGGTACCAAAGTAATCCAAGAGTGAATCACTGGACAGCGGTCAAGAACATCCTGAAGCACCTGAAAAGGACCAAGGATATGTGTCTCGTTTATGGAGGTGACAAAGAGCTCATCATAAATGGTTACATCAATTCTAGCTTCCACATTGATCTGGATGACTCTAAGTCACAAACCGGATACGTATTTATATTGAATGGTGGAGCTGTCAGTTGGTGCAGTTCCAAGTAGAGCGTCATGGCGGGATCTACGTGTGAAGCGGCGTACGTAGCTGCTACAGAAGCAGCGCATGAAAGAGTATGGATGAAGGAGTTCATGTACGATCTGGGTGTAATACCCAGTGCATCAGGTCTAGTGAAAATCTTTTGTGACAACACTGGAGCAATTGCCTTGGCGAAGGAATGCAGGTTTCACAAGAGAACCAAACACATCAAGAGATGCTTCAACTCCATTCGTGAAAAGTTCAAGGATGGAGACATAAAGATTTGCAAAATACATACGAATCCGAATGTAGCAGACCAGTTGACTAAGCTTCTTCCGCGAGAAAAATATGATCAGCACCAAGACTCCATGGGTATTAGATTCATTATAATGTAATCTAGATTATTGACTCTAGTGCAAGTGGGAAACTGGAGGAAATATGCCCTAGAGGCAATAATAAATTTCTTATTTTATATTTCCTTATTCATGATAAAGGTTTATTATTCATGCTAGAATTGTATTTATCGGAAACTTAAATACATGTGTGAGTACATAAACAAATACCATGTCCCTAGTAAGCCTCTACTAGACTAGCTCATTGATCAAAGATGGTTAAGGTTTCCTAACCATAGACATGTGTTGTCATTTGCTAATGGGATCACATCATTAGGAGAATGATGTGATGGACAAGACCCATCTGTTAGCTTAGCATAATGATCGTTATGTTTTATTGCTATTGCTTTCTTCATGGCATATACATATTCCTTTGACTATGAGATTATGCAACTCTCGGATATCGGAGGAATACCTTATGTGCTATCAAACATCACAACGTAACTGGGTGATTATAAAGATGCTCTACAGGTATCTCCGAAGGTGTTTGTTGGGTTGGCATAGATCAAGATTAGGATTTGTCACTCCGAATATCAGAGAGGTATCTCTGGGCCCTCTCGGTAATACACATCATAAGCTTGCAAGCTAATGACCAAGGAGTTAGTCACGAGGTGATGTATTACGAAATGAGTAAAGAGACTTGCCGGTAACGAGATTGAACTATGTATGAAGATACCAACGATCGAATCTTGGGCAAGTAACATACCCATGGACAAAGGGAGTTACGTATGTTGTCATAAGGATCGACCGATAAAGATCTTCGTAGAATATGTAGGAGCCAATATGGGCATCCAGGTTCCGCTATTGGTTATTGATCAGAGAGGTGTCTCGGTCATGTCTACATAGTTCTCGAACCCGTAGGGTCCGCACGCTTAACGTTCGTCGATGATATATTGTTAGATGAGTTATATGATTTGGTGACCAAATGTTGTTCGGAGTCCCGGATGAGATCATGGACATGACGACGAGACCCGGAATGGTCCGGAGGTAGAGATTTATATATAGGACGATGATATTCGGACGCCGGAAGAGCTTCGGAGTGCACCGGTGATACGTCTCCAACGTATCTATAATATTTGATTGTTCCATGCTATTATATTATCTGTTTTGGATGTTTATATGCATTAGTATGCTATTCTATATTATTTTTGGGACTAACTATTAACCTAGAGCCCAGTGCCAGTTTCAGTTTTTCCTTGTTTTTGAGCTTCGCAGAAAAGGAATGCCAAACGGAGTCCAAACGGAATAAAATTTCATGATGATTTTTCTTGGACCAGAAGACACCCAGGAGACTTGGAGTTCAAGTCAGAAGAGCCACGAGGCAGCGGGAAGGGTGGAGGGCGTGCCCAGGGGGTAGGGCACGCCCCCTACCTTGTGGGCCCGTCGGTGACCCCCTGACCTAGATCTTCCTCCTATATATTCACATATATTCCCAAACCCTCAGAAACATCCACAAAAACACTTTTCCACCGCCGAAACCTTCTGTTCCCGTGAGATCCCATCTTGGAGCCTTTTCCGGCATCCTTCCGGAGGGGGATTCGATCACGAAGGGCATCTACATCAAATCTATTGCCCTTCTAATGAAGCATGAGCAGTCCACCTCAGACCTACGGGCCCATAGCTAGTAGCTAGATGGCTTCTTCTCTCTCTTTGTTTGTCAATACTATGTTCTCCTCGATGTTCTTGGAGATCTATCCGATGTAATACTCTTTTGCGGTGTGTTTGTCGAGATCCGATGAATTGTGGATTTATGATCAACTTATCTATGAATATTATTTGAGTCTCCTCTGAATTCTTATATGCGTGATTTGGTATCTTTGTATTTCTTTTCGAATTATCGGTTTGGTTTGGCCAACTAGATTGGTATTTCTTGCAATGGGAGAGGTGCTTAGTTTTGGGTTCAATCTTGCGTGATTTCACCCAGTGACAAAGTAGGGGTAGTGAGACACGTATTGCATTGTTGCCATCGAGGATAAAAAGATGGGGTTTTCATCATATTGCTTGAGTTAATTCCTCTACGTCATGTCATCTTACTTAATGCGTTACTTTGTTCTTATGAACTTAATACTCTAGAGCAGGCAAGAGTCAGTCGATGTGTGGAGTAATAGTAGTAGATGCAGAATCATTTTGGTCTACTTGACACGGACGTGATGCCTATATTGCATAATCATTGCCTTGGATATCGTCATAACTTTGCGCTTTTCTATCAATTACTCGACAGTAATTTGTTCACCCACTGTATTATTTGCCTTCATGAGAGAAGCCTCTGGTGAAACCTATGGCCCCTGGGTCTATTTTCTGTCATATTAGTTTCTGATCTACTATTTTGCAACCTTTTATTTTCAGATCTATAATCCAAAAAACCCAAAATTATTTTATCTTTGTTTAGTTCTATTTATCTATGTCTATCAGATCTCACTTTTGCAAGTGACCGTGGAGGGATTAACAACCCCTTTATCGCGTTGGGTGCAAGTGTTTGATTGTTTGTGCAGGTATTGGTGATTTGCGCGTTCTTCTCCTACTGGATTGATACATTGGTTCTTAACTGAGGAAAATACTTATCTCTACTATGCTGCATCACCCTTTCCTCTTCAAGGGAAAAACCAACGCAAGCTCAAGAAGTAGCAGGAAGAATTTCTGGCGCCATTTCCGGGGAGATCTACGCCAAGTCAAGATCTATATCAAGCCTACCAAGTACCCATCATAAAACTCTCATCTCTTGCATTACATTATTCGCCATTCGCCCCTCGTTTTCCTCTCCCTCACTTCTAAAATGATTTTCAAATAGATTTGCCTTTTTCGCCCTTCTTCCGTTCGTCTTTTATTTTTCTTTTTGTTTGCTCGTGTGTTAGATTGCTTGCTTTGTCACAATGGCACAAGAGAATACCAAATTGTGTGACTTTTCCAATACTAATAATTATTATTTTAGTAGTACTCCGATTGCTCCCGCCACTAGTGCGGAATCTTATGAAATTAATGCCGCTTTGCCGAATCTTGTTATGAAAGATCAATTTTCCAGCCTTCCTAGTGAAGATGCCGCATCCCATCTGAATAGTTTCGTTGAGTTGTGTGATATGCAAAAGAAGAAAGATGTGGATAATGATATTGTTAAATTGAAGCTATTTCCATTTTCACTTAGAGATCGTGCTAAAACTTGGTTTTCATCTTTGCCTAAAAATATTATTGATTCATGGAATAAGTGTAAAGATGCTTTTATTTCCAAGTATTTTCCTCCCGCTAACATCATCTCCCTTAGGAACGATATTATGAATTTTAAGCAACTTGATCATGAACATGTTGCACAATCTTGGGAGAGGATGAAATTGATGATACGAAATTGCCCCACTCATGGTTTACATTTGTGGATGATCATAAAAATATTATGCCGGATTGAATTTTGCTTCTACAAATCTTGATTCAGCCGCGGGAGGTACTTTTGTGGAAATTACTTTAGGAGAAGCTACTAAACTCCTAGATAATATTATGGTTAATTATTCTCAATGGCACACGGAAAGATCTTCTACTAGTAAAAAAGTGCATGCGATTGAAGAAATTAATGTTTTGAGTGGAAAGATGGGTGAGCTTATGAAATTATTTGGTAGTAAGAGTGCTCCTATTGATCCTAATGATATGACTGTGTCTACTTTGATTGAGAATAATAATGAATCTATGTGTCGGGGAACGACACCTATGGGATCATAGGGAATCCCTACTACGGTTGGCGGGGCGCGGGGCTGTGCAAAGAGCGGGTCTAGAAGATCAACGCGGGGGAGTTTTATCCAGGTTCGGGCCGCAAACGATGCATAATACCCTAGTCCTGCATTGGTGTATATTTGGTGTTCTTGAGTTCTTGAACTAGCTGCGGTGCATCCCAGTCCAAAAAGTCTGAATCCTTCCTCAGTACGCCTCGGGCCTCCTTTCATACGCCAAAGGGGTTGCCACAGTGGCACATAGGAGGTGGAAAGTATGTACAGTGTACAAGTCTATCGCCTGGCACGTAGGAAAAATGCATTTAATGCGTTGCCGACGTGCCCTCTTGCTTTATCAGGAACGACAAATAAGCTCGTCCCCTTTCGTCGCCGCCTCGCCTTGCTTCGACGCGCGTCCAAGCTGACGAGGCAAGCAGCGCCATGCTGGCTGGCTGGCTGCTGAGCTGGTGCGGTGGCAGGGTCTTCACAAAGATCTGTATGCCACCACGCAGGTGCTTGGCTAGTTGGCCTAGAAGATGCATGCTGCCACACAGGCGCTCGCCTAGTTGGCGGGCTGGCCGCCACGTCGGAACAGGCGCGGGGCAGCGAAACCTTGGTAGGTGTGGGCCTGGCTGCGGCCCTGCAGATGTCCCCGGCAAGACCGTGGGCATCCCCGGCAAGAGTCTTGCCGGGGTTCTTTGTCTTCTGGTTCTTATCTAGTCTTGCAGGCCTCTGGTCTTCACAAAGATCTGCAAGCTACCATGCAGGCGCCTCCCGAGCCTTGGTCTTGATGTTGTCGATGGTGTCAAGACTCCTAGGCTCAAGGGTGGTGGCCTTGCTGGTGTTGGGCAAGTCACCCCGGCAAGGCTCTTGCCGGGGCTGTGTAGGTCGCCCTGGCAAGGGCCTCGCCGGGGGAATCCACCTTGCCCCTTTGCTCTTCATGCTCCTGGCTTGAGTGTTGCCCTGGTAGTCTTGTTCTTTTCCTCCTCTGCCCTGCCAAGCGTGGCTGCAGGTGTGGCTACAACTGCCCGTGCACAAGTAAAGGGGTACAGAAAGGCCCCTACTTTTGTACACCGACACTATGGATGTGAATTTTGTTGGTAGGAGCAATTTTGGTAATAACGCGCATAGAGGAAATTTTAATCCTATGCCGTTTCCTAGTAATTCCTCTAATAATTATGGTAATTCCTGCAACAATTCTTATGGAAATTATAATAAGATGTCCTCTGATTTTGATAATAGTGTTAAAGAATTTATGATTTTGCATCAGAGTTTCAATGCTTTGGTTGAAAAAAATTTCTTAAGATTGATGGTTTGTCTAGGAACATGGATAAAATTTCCCTTGCGATTGATTCTTTGAAAATTAGATCTATTCCACCCAAGCATGATATTAATGAGTCTCTAAAAGCTATGAGTATTTCCATTGATGAGTGTAAAGAAAGAACCGCTAAGATGCGTGCTAAACGAGATTGGTTTGTAAAAGCGTGTTCTTCTAGTTTTTGTGAAAATAATGATGAAGATCTTAAAGTGATTGATGTGACTCCTATTGAATCTTTGTTTTACATTATAAATCTTGATAAATATGGGACTGGAGATGAGTCAACTTTAGTTAAAAGGCGTCCCAATGATTCAGAGTTTATAGATCTATATGCAAATATTGATAAAGTAGGATTGGAGAGGTCAAGACTTTAAGTATCAATGAACCCACTCTTTTGGATTTCAAGGAATTTAATTATGATAATTGTTCTTTAATAGATTGTATTTCCTTGTTGCAATCCATGTTGAATTATCCTCATGCTTATAATCAAAATAAAGCTTTTACTAAACATATTGTCGATGCTATGATGAAATCTTTTGAGGAAAAGCTTGAATTGGAAGTTTCTATCCCTACAAAACTTTATGATGAGTGGGAACCTACTATTAAGATTAATATTAAAGATTATGAGTGCCATGCTTTGTGTGATTTGAGTGCTAGCATTTCCACAATTCCAAAAACTTTATGCGATTTGTTAGGTTTCCGTGAATTTGATGATTGTTCTTTAAATTTGCATCTTGCGGATTCGACTATTAAGAACCCTATGGGAAGGATTATTGATGTACTTATTGTTGCAAATAGGAATTATGTGCCCTTAGATTTCATTGTTCTTGGTATAGATTGCAATCCTACATGTCCTATTATTCTTGGTAGACCTTTCCTCAGAACGATTGGTGCAATTATTGATATGAAAGAAGGGAAGATTAGATTTCAATTTCCGTTAAGGAAGGGCATGGAACACTTTCCTAGAAAGAAAATTAAGTTTCCATATGAATCTACTATGAGAGCTACTTATGAATTGCATAGCAATGATGACTGTCGGTGTACAAAAGTAGGGGCCTTCTGTACCCCTTTACTTGTGCGCGAGCAGTTGTAGCCACGCTTGTGGCCACGCTTGGCGGGGCAGAGGAAGCGAAGACACAAGACAACCAGAGCAGCGCCAAACCAGAGGCATGAGGAGCAAAGGGACAAGGTGGGCTTTCCCCGGCAAGAGCCTTCCTGGGCAACTTGCCCAATGCCAGTGAGGCCGCCACCCTTGAGCCTAAGAGTTCCAACACCATCACGATGTTGGAACCAAGCCTCGGGAGGCGCCTGCATGGTGGCATGCAGATCTTTGTGAAGACAAAGAACATACAAGGCTAGATGAGAACCAGAGGACGGAAACCCCCGGCGAGATCCTTGCCGGGGACGCTCACAGGACCTCCGGTAAGACCCTTGCCGGGGACACCTACGAGACCCCGGAAAGACCCTTGTCGAGCCCCCGGCAAGACCCTTGCCGGGGACATCTACAGGGCCGCAGCCAGGCCCACACCTGCCAAGGCTCCACCATCGTTCCAACACAGCAGTCGGCCCTCCAACAAGGCAGGCACCTGCGTGGCGACGTGTAGCTTCCAGGTGGGACGCTCACAGGACCTCCGGTAAGACCCTTGCCGGGGACACCTACGAGACCCCGGAAAGACCCTTGTCGAGCCCCCGGCAAGACCCTTGCCGGGGACATCTACAGGGCCGCAGCCAGGCCCACACCTGCCAAGGCTCCACCATCGTTCCAACACAGCAGTCGGCCCTCCAACAAGGCAGGCACCTGCGTGGCGACGTGCAGCTTCCAGGCCAACTCAGCAAGCACCTGTGTGGTGGCATGCAGATCTTCGTGAAGACTCTGCCACCACACCAACTCAGCAGCTAGCCAGCTAGCATGGCGCTGCATGCCTCGTCAGCCTGGACGCGTGTCGGAGCGAGGCGAAGCGGCAACGGACGGGACAAGCTTCCTTGTCGTCCCCGATAAAGTGAGAGGACATGTTGGCAGTGCATTAAATGTGTCTTGTCCTACGGTGTAAGGGATAGGTTTGTATACAGTGCAAACTTTCCACCTCCTGTGTGCCACTATGGCGACCCCTTTGAACTATAAAAGGAGGCCCGAGGCGTACTGAGGAAGGATTCAGACTTTTTGGACCCTGCACGCTTTGTAGATAGTCCAAGAACACCAGATAAACACAAACCAGCAGGAGTAGGGTATTACGCATCGTTGGCGGCCCGAACCTGGATAAAATTCCCCCGTGTTGATCTTCCAAACCCGCTCTTTGTATAGCACCGCGCCCGCCAACCATAGAAGGGATCCTCGTGACCCCATAGGTGTCATTCCCCCGACATCTTTGGCGCGCCAGGTAGGGGGCGCAGGCTATGAAAATCTGATTTGGGGGTCAACTCATCGATTTCTTCGTGGCGATGGCTCGAGAGAGGAAGGCGACGGCGATCAGCCACACTCCGGTGCCGTCCGCAGTCGCAACAACCATCTGCGCGGCCATGAAAAGCTAAGTCACGCAAAACTTTGGGCAATTCCTATTTAATATGAGGCTATTCCCCTCGAAAGGTCTTGCTCTTTGTATGGAAAACCTGCACGCAATGGGACCCTTCCGCTATTGACAACGCCCTTGTCCTGTTTCAAGTATGCTCAACAGTTCAAGCGGCCACGCTGAGAACGGCAAGGTGGCCTGCCCGCTATTGGCAACGCCCTTGCTCTGTTTCGAGTCCGCTCAACAGTTCAAGCGGTCGCGCTGAGAGCGGCAAGGTGGCTTGCCCGGTAGCAAGCGCCCCCCGGCATGCTGCTAAGGATCCGCCCTCAAAGCGCCATAGCATGGGTTTACGCGCCGGCAAACCTATCCCACTAGGCGTAGGGCGTTTACATACAAACAAAGATCAACACATGAAGATAGCATGCTTCATTTTAAAAGTACTGCAGAGTTATATTACATCAATAATTGTTGCGGTTCTAACTTAAGATAAAAATGTCTTGGTCATGAACTTGCAGCGGCGATGAGAAACGGGGTGCCTAGTCCTGGCGCTGGCCCTCCACCCTTTTGACTCCAGCGACGCAGCTGATGATGGGCTCGATTCACCTTTCGAGCGTCGTCAGGTCCGCATCCTCTGGCAGGCTCTCCAGCGTGTTGGCAAAGTCGACGGTGGGGTTCCAGAACGCCACCTTGGTGAGCACCTTGGTCAGGGCACCCCAGCAGAGCCTCTGGGCCTCGTTGGCCAGATAAGTTGCTCGATTGGAGCGGAGCTCCTCCAGGGCGTCGAGGATGCGCTCGAAGAATAAGGTCAGCCTGGCGTTGGGGCTTACGTTTGTCTCCTGGGAAAGCCTGACGTCCGGCATGCCCATAACTGCTAGCTACGTGGTGAGCTTCCCCGCGACGTCGACGAGGCGGCTGATCCGGAGGTCGACACTGGCCACATAGTCCTTGTGGTTAGCGGCGTCGTTCCTCCTCTGCTGTTTCTCCTCCTCGAGGGCCTTGGTCAGGGTCTCCTCACGGGCCCTGGCCTCCGAAAGCTTCCCCTCCAAGCCGTCCAGTTTCAGCTTAAGGTCATTGATGGAGTCGTTAGACTCGGAGAGCAGCTTGGCCTTGTCGGAGACTGCGGCCTGGGCATCCGCCAAAGTGCGGTTGGACGTATCCCTCTCCTCCGTCAGCTCCGAGGCCACCTTCTTCATCCCGTCCCGCTCCAGCTCCAGCTTCTCCACTTCGCCAGCGTGAACCCGAGCCAAAGCATCGAGCGTGTCCTTGTGCCTCTACTCCAACTCCTGGGTCTGCTGTGCGACGAGCTTCTCGACCTCCTCGTCCTTGCCGCGGAGTGTGGCGGCGAGCGCCTCCACACAGGCGGCGAGGTCTTCCTCCTGGGAGTTCAGCAAAGCCTGGTGTTGTTGCCGAGCAGCCTCGTCCTTGGCAGCCTGCTCCTTCGCCACCTCCTGGGCTTTCTCGACATCAGCCTGCTTCAGGATGAGCTCCCGCTTGCGCTCAGCCAACTTGCCCTGAGCAGCCTTCAGTTCTTCCTGAGCCTCTGTAACGACCAAACCTCGAAGGTTTTGAGTCTCTGTGCTTACCGTGCTAGTCCCTGGATCAAACTCGCTAGCACACACAGTATAGATGAATACCAGAATAGCAAGTGCATCATTTATTACAATGTATGATCCAGAGTATATAAAATAAAACAATCTGCATAGCACATGGCTAGCTTTACTCAATCAAACAGCGGAAAGTAGCAGAAAATAATGATGAGTCCCATCATAGCCCACTGGCGATGCTGAGTGCGGACTCACGACCCTAACGGTACCTTACTCTTTGTCTGAATATCCAGCAACGTGAGACGTTGCAGCCATATAGGTCAATACTTTGAATGTATTGGCAAGTTACATAGGAGTAATAATATAGCAGACCTACATGTATATGCATAGTAACAACAAAAGGAAGTCTTGGGGGTTTATTTTGCGGAAAGCTGATTTTGTCCTCGTAACTACCTAATAGTCAAATTTTTATTTAGTTCTTTTATTACTACGATTAAATACACAAGGTTGAGTTGGCAAAATCAACTCCAACCTACCCTTTATTAAGTTTTTGCATAAATATTATTAAGTGTCACATCTGTCAAGATCATCCAACAACTGTAATGGCATAGTGGCTCAAATTTACCCACAAGCGGGGGCTCGACTAATCATGATTTGTTTTAATACTCTGCAGAGTGTGATACGCTTTACCCCCTTGGACCCAATCCAAGATTGAGGCGAAGTCTTTGAGAAGAGGTTCCTTAACCACCGACGCCACATCCCACCTACATATGCTACATCATGTCGACATTATGCAGGCGGGGTTCCAACAAGCTGATCAACTAAGCGAGCCCATATAGCCGGTGGCGCACATGGAAGCTACTAGTCACTAAGTCTGCGATCTTTTTGAACACAGGCGGCATTCCACTTAGGGTGGACTCTCATGGGCACATGGCCTTAGAAAAGGTGCAAGACCCCATGATGCCTTCCCTCAACACCAAGCAATACCACTTCCGCCCAGAGGTGAGTTAAATCCTGAGTTACTACTCAATTTGTTAAATATATAATCCTCACATAAGCTCAATGAATACTCAAACCACCCCCGTCTACAAAGCATAGAAAACTACAATGACCACGATCTGCAACGACGGGAGATAGCTCAACAATATAGCAAAATAATATAATAATCCTATACATGCATATATTCATAGTGTGATATAACTACATGCATAGAAAACAATAGGTAAAGGATGATCAACATGTAACTTGCCTTGGTTCTGGTTCAGAAAGGCACACTCCTGACAATAGCTCACGTCGCCCTCCGGACAATCTACACGTTTCACACAATTCAACAAATCAATCACCGGAACACGAAAAGAACCAAAACAAAACCAACAGCAAGAAAACCATTTTTAAAACTCAACAACAGAAGCTTAACAACACCTAAATGCACTACGGTCACAATGCAAAAAGAAATAATCGATTCCGATGAATGGTTTGAAAGTTACGGCCTCCGGAAGGTTTAACTCAAATTCGAACGAATTTGAAAGGTGCAAACGTGTGAACCTTCGGTACTGTGATAAAGGGCTGGTTTTTGTGAGTTCACAGGAAAAAGAATTACCTAAATTGGAGCTACAGACTAAAAGATATAGCTAGTTGAAAATCTGAAAATAAAACAAAAAGAAAAGCAATGAAAACATATCGGGTCAAGGCGACTTACATAGCGACAACTCTGAGAAAGCGCCACGTGGCAGCGACTTATTGGGTGGTTAAGGGAACCTCTTCTAAAAGACTTCGTCTCAATCTTCGGATTGGGTCCAGCGGGTAAAGCGTACTAGACTCTGCAGAGTATTAAAATTATTCATGATTAGCCGTGCCCCCGGTTATGGGTAAATTTGAGCCACTATGCCATTACAGTTGTTGGATGATCTTGACAGATGTGACACTTAATAATATTTGTGGGCAAACTTAATAAAGGGTAGGTTGGAGTTGATTTTGCCAACTCAACCTTGTGTATTTAATTCTAGTAATAAAAGAACTAAATAAAAGTTTGACTACTAGGTAGTTATGAGGACAAAATCAGCTTTCCGCAAAATAAACCCCCAAGCCTTCCTTTTGTTGTTACTATGCATATACATGTAGGTCTGCTATATTATCACTCCTGTGTAACTTGCCAATACATTCAAAGTATTGACCTATATGGCTGCAATGTCTCATGTTGCAGGATATTCAAACGAAGAGTAAGGTACCGTTAGGGTCACGAGTCTGCACTCAGCATCGCTAGTGGGCTATGATGGGACTCATCGTTATTTTCTGCTACTTTCCGCTGTTTGATTGAATAAAGCTAGCCATGTGCTATGCAAATTGTTTTATTCTATATACTCTGGATCATATGTTGTAATAAATGATGCACTTGCTATTATGATATTCATCTATACTGTGTGTGCTAGCGAGTTCGATCCAGGGACTAGCATGGTAAGCACAGAGACTCAAATCCTTCGAGGTTTGGTCGTTACAGCCTCGTGGAACTAGGCCTGCGTCTGAGCGACGCGCTCCTCAAGATCCGCCTCCACCTTGTCCGCTACCGCCATCCTGGATTTCGCCTTGTCCAGGCAGGTGCAGTGGAGCGCCTGGAGCTTCTCGAAGTTGACGCTCATGCCCCGAAGAAGCTGCTCCTCTTGGGAACCGCCACCGCCAGTGCTTGGTTCATCAACAACCTGGAGCCCGGTGGTGGCGAGCGCCTCATCGTCAAACACCTCCTCCTCAGCTGGCGCCCTAGTGCTCGCCGTCCCTGGAAGGTGGACGAACAGGTCGTCGCCCACCTTCAAGTACTTGCCTGGGGCAGGGGCAGTAGGGGAGGGAGGTTGGTCGTCAGCCACCTCCTCCCCGGCAGGCCCCTTGCCGGCCTCTTCGGCAGCAGCCTTGCCGGCCTCCTCGGCAACGGCCTTGCCGACCTCCCCGGCAGGCCCCTTGGCGGCCTCCTCAGCGGCGTCCTTGGCGGCCTCCTCGATGACGGTGTCGATATCCTCCTGGTCCGTTGGGGGAGGGTCTAGAAGCCGAGAAGGAGAATGAGATGAAGCCAAAATCAAGGTTCAAAAAGAAGAAGAAGAAGAAGGAACAGGGACGAGGGGCAGGCCACTTACCCGTGACGAGCTGGGAAGAAGTGGTTCCCTCCCCGCCAACGTTTGTCACCGGGACGGAGCCACCGGCACCCAAGTTCGCATCCTCCTCCTCCGTGCGCATGGGCTCAGTGCTTGGTGCCCTTGCCGGGGACGCCCCTCTGGGCGGCGTGGTCGATGGGGGCGGCATGTTGGGGGTGGCCCTCAGTGGCTCCTCCTGCCGCCGCTCTCCTCCTGCAAACCAGGCAAGGTCAGCACCAAGTATTCGTGTCCCGATGCCCGTCAACAAAGAGTGAGTGATGAACTCATGCTGGGGGCTGAAGCGGGGGCTGTGCCGGGGGCTGTTGTCCGGGTTGATCTCAACCACCACCAGCGTGTGCGGAGCGCCAGCCGGGGGCCTGTCGCTCGTCGAGGCCCTGGCCCTCTTCGCCACCCTCTGGGCTAGCGTCTCCATGTCCCTGTGAAGATAACATCAAGTCAAAGGAGGATAACACAGGAGTGGGGTCAGGAGATGATGGGGGGCGAAGTACTTACTCGTCCTCCACCTCCTCCTCCACTGGCTTCCTCTTCCTCTTCGGGCTAAAGGACCCAAGGTCGAACTCGGCCTCCAGGGTGCTGTCCGAAGGAGGAGGAGAAGGGGATGGGGTCCTGCGCCGCTTGGACGAACAAGAGGAAGCCGCCGTCTTCTTCGCCATCGCGGCCTTTGCCGTCTTCATCGCTGCCGCAGCCTTCATCGCCCTCGTCTGGCGCACAGGATGCTCTTGAGCCAGTTTCCGCTGCGCGGTCCTGCCGGGCCTGACCGGCTCACTGGAGCTAGCCCGCCGCAGGACGCATTTCTTCCCTGTGGCCGGGGGGTCGTCTGTCTCAGCCTCCTCTTCGACCGACTCCTCGACCACATCTTCGACGAAGGGGGCCCCTGTGCCGACGCTGTTGGCCTCCCCAGCAGACTCCGCCCATCCAGCAAGCTCTTTCTCCTCGGCGGCAATGTCAGCCTCGTCCTCCAAGGTGCTGGCGCTGCCAGCCTCCTCAGCGAGTGCCGCCTCCACCGCCCGTGTGGCGATGTAGTCCAGCTCCTCCTTGGTTGTGTCGCGGATAAGTAGCGGCTCGTCACGGATATACTTCTCCGACAGATTTTTGAAGAATGCCTGCATCTCCTCCACTTTCGGCTCGTGCCAGGTTGGATCGAGGCTGTGCGCATTGAAGTTTGGCATCATGGCGATGATGGTGGTCTGGCGAGAGTTGTTGCTCAACGGGACCACTCCCGCCGGCAACCCAAACAGAGACGCCTTGACGGCCTTCTCGGCCCTGTCGGTCCTCCCAGCCCTGCCGTCTTCACCCACCTTGAGCTCGAAGAGCCTCTGGCCAAAATGAGCATGCCCCATCACCGTGAAGTTGTGCTTCAAGCCAGGGCGGAGCCTCATGATGTCGGCCGCATTCCTATAGTCCCAGGCCGGCCTCCCCTTATTGTGTGGTGGGGCAATTCGGCGGCGGATGAAATCGGCCCCAATCATTTTGAGAATGAGCCCGGCCATGGTGAGGTGATGGATCCTGGTGGTGGCGACCGAGAGCTTCTTGTCGTTGGCGTCGAGGTCGCTCCAGTCCTTGCGGCGGACCGGCGGACTCCGGCGGACCCGGCAGAACCCCCGTGGATCCTTCTCCTCGATCCAGCACCACCGGCTCCGCCACTCCTCCCACGTCTCCTTCTGGGCGCCCTCTAGGTACGTGCCCTTCTCCTGAGACCTCGGGATCCAGGTGATGCAGCTGCAGATGGCACCCCCTGGCTGGATGCGAGGGTAGAAGTAGTGGCGGAAGAGCATCATGCTGGGGAGCACTCCGACGAAGCCCTCATAGAGATGGGCGAAGAAGGCCATGCACGCCACGGCATTTGGTGTGAGGTCTAGAAGATGGAAGCCGTAGGTGTGCATGACGTCGTTGAAGAAATCAGAGATAGGGGGACAGAGCCCGCAAGAGAAGTAGTCGGCGAAGAAGGGGTACCGATTTGGGCTGGCCTTGGTGAAATCGGTAGGGACGATGCACGTGGCAGGGTGCGCCGTCGTCTCCCTCCCCCACAGGGGCCTGAAGTAGTCCCTGAGGTGGACCCCATCTACCGTCGAGGGGAAGTAGGCATGCTACGTCCGAAGCGCCTCCAACTGGCTCTCTGGCGCCTCCTTCTCCCCGGCATCCTTGGTCGCTCCCTTGATCTTGCCTGTCTTGGGCGCCATAGCAGCTCAGAGGGAATGAAAGTCAAGGGGGATGGGGGCGCGGCGGCGGTGAGCAGAGGCAAGAGTGCTACGTCTTGAGCTTGCGTTGGTTTTCCTCGAAGAGGAAAGGGTGATGCAGCAAGTGTAGCGTAAGTATTTCCCTCAATTTCGAGAACCAAGGTATCAATCCAGTAGGAGGCTCCTCAAAATTCCCACGCACCTACACAAACAAACTGAGAACTCGCAACCAGCGCAATAAAGGGGTTGTCAATCCCTTCACGGCCACTTGCGAAAGTGAGATCTAATGAAAATAGTATGATAAGATAAATATATTTTTGGTATTTTATAATATATATGCAAAAAGTAAAGATGCAAATAAAAGTAGATTTGGAGCAAATATGATAAGAGATAGACCCGGGGACCATAGGTTTCACTAGTGGCTTCTCTCAAGATAGCACAAGTATTTACGGTGGGTGAACAAATTACTGTCGAGCAATTGATAGAAAAGCGCATAGTTATGAGATTATCTAGGCATGATCATGTATATAGGCATCACGTCCATAACAAGTAGACCGACTCCTGCCTGCATCTACTACTATTACTCCACACATCGACCGCTATCCAGCATGCATCTAGAGTATTAAGTTCATAAGAACAGAGTAACGCATTAAGCAAGATGACATGATGTAGAGGGATAAACTCATGCAATATGATATAAACCCCATCTTGTTATCCTCGATGGCAACAATACAATACGTGCCTCGCAACCCTTTCTGTCACTTGGTAAGGACACCGCAAGATTGAACCCAAAGCTAAGCGCTTCTCCTATGGCAAGAAAGACCAATCTAGTAGGCCAAAGCAAACTGATAATTCGAAGAGACTTGCAAAGATAACTTAATCATACATAAAAGAATTCAGAGAAGATTCAAATATTGTTCATAGATAAACTTGATCATAAACCCACAATTCATCGGATCTCGACAAACACTTTGCAAAAGAGTTTACATCGAATAGATCTCCACAAGAGAGGGGAGAACATTGTATTGAGATCCAAAAAAGAGAAGAAGCCATCTAGCTAATAACTATGGACCCGTGGGTCTGTGGTAAACTACTCACAACTCATCGGAGGGCAAGGATGTTGATGTAGAGGCCCTCCGTGGTTGATTTCCCCTCCGCAGAGTGCGTGAAGGCTCAAGATGAGATCTCGCGGATGAGAAGGTTCTGGCGGTGGAAATTGTGTTTCGTGGTGCCCCGGATGTTTTTCGAGTGCGAGGTATATATAGGAGGAAGAAGTACGTCGGTGGCGCCGAGGGGCCCACGAGACAGGTAGCGCCTCCTATCTCATGGAGGCCTCGGCTGCTTCTTGACTTGCACTCCAAGTCCTCTCGGATCACGTTTGTTCCAAAATCACGCCCCGAAGGTTTCATTCCGTTTGGACTCTGTTTGATATTCCTTTTCTTTGAAATACTGAAATAGGCAAAAAAACAGCAATATGGGCTGGGCCTCCGGTTAGTAGGTTAGTCCCAAAAATGATATAAATGTGTAAAATAAAGCCCATAAACATCCAAAAGGGGTAATATAATAGCATGGAACAATCAAAAATTATAGATACGTTGGAGACCTATCAAAGAGCTTGAAGAAGAAGAGGGGAAAGCGGTTCTGAGATTGGAAAAGGCACCGAGGGTAAATGAGCAGCGCCCCTGCAGTTCTCCTTTTTATGGGGAAGACGCGGGTCGCCTCTTTACCATTTACCACGATGTGACACAAGCGTGCAGCAAACCGCTCCGCGCACGACCCCCATGTCAAGCATTCAACGCATGTCATCGGGAAGCGCAACTAGCGAAGGAAATACAGCAGTAAAGACTCTGCCACACATGCCCGCGCACCGTTCTAGGCCTGGCCCAACAACGCTCTGTGCTTATGTGTGGCCCAGGCCCGGGGGCTCCTGTCGTTGTACAAAAGTAGGGGCCTTCTGTACCCCTTTACTTGTGCACGGGAAGTTGTAGCCACGCCTACAGCCACGCTTGGCAGGGCAAAGGAAGCGAAGACACAGGACAACCAGAGCAGCGCCAAGCCAGAGGCGCGAGGAGCAAAGGGACAAGGTGGGCTTTCCCCGGCAAGAGCCTTGCCGGGGCAGCTTACGTGCCGGGCAACTTGCCCAACACCAGCGAGGCCGCCACCCTTGAGCCTAAGAGTTCCAACACCATCAACGACGTTGGAACCAAGGCTCGGGAGGCGCCTGCATGGTGGCATGTAGATCTTTGTGAAGACCAAGAACATACAAGGCTAGATGAGAACCAGAGGACGGAAACCCCCGGCGAGATCCTTGTCGGGGAAGCTCACAAGACCCCCGGAAAGGGACCTGTGAAACCCGGACAAGACCCTTGTCGAGGACATCTATGGGGCCACAGCCATGCCCACACCTGCCAAGGCTCCACCGCCGTTCCAACACACCAGTCGGCCCGCCAACAAGGCAGGCACCTGTGTGGCGACGTGCAGCTTCCAGGCCAACTCAGCAAGCACCTGCGTGGTGGCATGTAGATCTTCATGAAGACTCTGCCACCGGACCAACTTAGCAGCCAGCCAGCATGGCGTTGCACGCCTTGTCAGCCTGGACGCGTGTCGGAGCAAGGCGAAGCGGCGACGGATGGGACGAGTTTCCTTGCCATCCCTGATAAAGTGAGAGGGCACGTCAGCAGCGCATTAAATCTGTCTTGTCCTACGGTGCCAGGGATAGGCTTGTATATAGTGCAAACTTTCCACCTCCTCTGTGCCACTGTGGCGACCCCTATGAACTATACAAGGAGGCCCGAGGCGTACTGAGGAAGGATTCGGACTTTTTGGACCCTGCACGCTTTGTAGCTAGTCCAAGAACACCAGATAAACACAAACCAGCAGGGGTAGGGTATTACGCATCGCTTGCGGCCCGAACCTGGATAAAATTCCCCCGTGTTGATCTCCCAAACCTGCTCATTGCACAGCCCCGCGCCCGCCAACCGTAGAAGGGATCCTCGTGATCCCATAGGTGTCGTTCCCCCGACAATGACAATACCTAGATCTATGTTTTATGCCTAGCTAAGGGCGTTAAATAATAGCGCTTGTTGGGAGGCAACCCAATTTTATTTGTGTTCTTGCTTTTTGTTTCTGTTTTTCAATAAATAATTCGTCTAGCCTCTGGTTAGATGTGTTTTTGTGTTTTAATTAGTGTTTGTGCCAAGTAAGACCTTTGGGATGGCTTACGGTGATAGTTGATTTGATCTTGCTGAAAAAAAGAAACTTTTGCGTCCATAAAAATAATTTGCATAATTCACATAAGCATGATTTTGATCTGAATTTTGTACACAAGATTAACATACGAATTTCCTAGGTTGTCCTAATTTTTCAGGATTTTTGGAGTTACAGAACTATTCGAAGTTCTCTGATTACTACAAATTGTTCTATTTTTGACATATTCTGTTTTCTATGTGTTGTTTGCTTATTTTGATGAATCTATGGGTAGTATCGGGGGGTAGGAACCATGAAGGAGTTGGAATACAGTAGATATTACACCAACATAAATAAAGTATGAGTTCATAACAGTACCATAAAGTGGTGATTTGCTTTCTTATACTGACGGATCTCATAAGATTTTCTGTTGAGTTTTGTGTTGTGAAGTTTTCAAGTTTTGGGAAAATATTTGATGGACTTGGAATAAGGAGTGGCAAGAGCCTAAGCATGGGGATGCCCAAGGCACCCCCAAGGTAATATTCAAGGGCAACCAAGAGCCTAAGCTTGGGGACGCCCCGGAAGGCATCCCTATTTCGTCTTCGTCTATCGATAACTTTACTTGAGGCTATATTTTTATTCACCACATGATATGTGTTTTGCTTGGAGCGTCATGTATGATATGAATCTTTGCTTTTTAGTTTGCCACAATCATCCTTGTTGTACACACATTTTGAGAGGGACACGCATGAATCGTGATTTATTAGAATACTCTATGTGCTTCACTTATATCTTTTGAGCTAAAAAAATTTGCTCCAGTGCTTCACTTATATCTTTTTAGAGCACGGCGGTAGCTTTATTTTATAGAAATTGTTGAACTCTCATGCTTCACTTATATTATTTTGAGAGTCTCTCTAAACAGCATGGTAATTTGCTTAGGTTATGAATTTGGTCCTAATATGATAGGCATCCAAGAGGGATATAATAAAAACTTCATATAAAGTGCATTGAATACTATGAGAAGTTTGATTCCTTATGATTGTTTTGAGATATAAGGATGGTGATATTAGAGTCATGCTAGTGAGTAATTGTGGATTGGTAAGAATACTTGTGTTAAAGTTTGTGATTCCCATAGCATGCACGTATGGTGAACCATTATGTAACGAAGTTGGAGCATGATTTATTTATTGATTGTCATCCTTTGTGTGGAGGTCGGGATCGCGCGATGGTTAACTCCTACCAACCATTCCCCTAGGAGCATGCGCGTAGTACTTTGTTTCGATGACTAATAGATTTTTGCAACAAGTATGTGAGTTCTTTATTACTAATGTTGAGTCCATATATTATATGCACTCTCACCCTTCCACCATTGCTAGCCTCTCTAGTACCGCGCAACTTTCGTCGGTGCCATACACCCACCATATACCTTCCTCAAAACGGCCACCATACCTACCTATTATGCCATTTCCATAGCCATTCCGAGATATATTGCCATGCAACTTTCCACCATTCCATTTATTATGAAATGCTTCATCTTTGTCATATTGCTTTGCATGATCATGTAGTTGACATAGTATTTGTGGCAAAGCCACCATTCATAATTCTTTCATACATGTCACTCTTGAGTCATTGCACATCCCGGTACACCGCCGGAGGCATTCATATAGAGTCATTTTTTGTTCTAGTATCGAGTTGTAAGTAAATAAAAGTGTGATGATCTTCATTATTAGAGCATTGTCCCATGTGAGGAAATCAAAATAAAAGAAGTCAAAGAAGCCAAATAAAATAAAATAAAGAGGCCAAAGAAGCCATTCAAAAAAGGATAGAAGGGGCAAAGTTACTATCTTCATGATAGAGAGTCTCCTATTTTGTCACTTTCATATACTAGTGGGAATTTTTCATTATAGAACTTGGCTTGTATATTCCAACGATGGGCTTCCTCAAATGCCCTAGGTCTTCATGAGCAAGCAAGTTGGATGCACACCCACTTAGTTTCTTTTTGAGCTTTCAGAAACTTATAGCTCTAGTGCATTTGTTGCATGGCAATCCCTACTCACTCACATTGATATCTATTGATGGTCATCTCCATGGCCCGCTGATACGCCTAGTTGATGTGAGACTATCTCCTTCTTTTTGTCTTCTCCACAACCACCATATTCTATTCCACCTATAGTGCTATGTCCATGGCTCACACTCATGCATTGCGTGAAAGTTGAAAAGGTTTGAGAATACTAAAGTATGAAATAATTGCTTGGCTAAAACCGGGGTTGTGCATGATTTGAATACTTTGTGTGATGAAGATGGAGAATAGCCAGACTATATGATTTTGTAGGAATAGCTTCCTTTAGCCATAGTATTTTGAGAAGACATGATTGCTTTATTAGTATGCTTGAAGTATTATTGTTTTTATGTCAATATTAAACTTTTTTTTGAATCTTATGGATCTGAACATTCATGCCACAATGAAGAAAATTACATGGATAAATATGTTAGGTAGCATTCCACATCAAAAATTTTGTTTTTATCATTTACCTACCCGAGGACGAGCATGAATTAAGCTTGGGGATGCTTGATACGTCTCCAACGTATCTATAATTTTTTATTGTTCCATGCTATTATATTATCTCTTTTGGATGTTTAATATGCATTAATATGCTATTCTATATTATTTTTGGGACTAACCTATTAACCTAGAGCCCAGTGCCACTTTCAATTTTTTCCTCCTTTTTGAGCTTCGCAGAAAAGGAATACCAAACAGAGTCCAAACGGAAAAAAAACATCACGATGATTTTTCTTAGACCAGAAGACACCCAGGAGACTTGGCGTTCAAGTCAGAAGAGCCACGACGTGGCGACATGGGTGGAGGCCACGCCCAGTGGGGTAGGGCGCGCCCCCCTACCTTGTGGGCCCCTCGATGACCCCCTGACCTAGATCTTCCTCCTATATATTCACATATATTCCCAAAGCCTCAGAAGCATCCACGAAAACACTTTTCAACCACCGCAACCTTCTGTTCCCGTGAGATCCCATCTTGGGGCCTTTTCCGGCATCCTACCGGAGGGGGATTCGATCATGGAGGGCATCTACATCAACTCTATTGCCCTTCTGATGAAGCATGAGTAGTCCACCTTAGACCTATGGGTCCATAGCTAGTAGCTAAGATGGCTTATTCTCTCTCTTTGATTCTCAATACCATGTTCTCCTCGATGTTCTTGGAGATCTAGCCGATGTAATACTCTTTTGCGGTGTGTTTGCCGAGATCCGATGAATTGTAGATTTATGATTAGCTTATCTATGAATATTATTTGAATCTCCTCTGTATTCTTATATGCATGATTTGGAATCTTTGTATTTCTCTTCGAATTATCGGTTTGGTTTGGCCAACTAGATTGGTATTTTTGCAATGGGAGAGGTGCTTAGCTTTGGGTTCAATCTTGCGTGATTTAACCCAGTGACAAAGTAGGGGTAGCGAGACACATATTGCATTGTTGCCATCGAGGATAAAAAGATGGGTTTTTCATCATATTGATTGAGTTTATTCCTCTACATCATGTCATCTTACTTAATGCGTTTCTCTGTTCTTATGAACTTAATACTCTAGATGTAGGCAAGAGTCGGTCTATGTGTGGAGTACTAGTAGTAGATGCAGAATAGTTTTGGTCTACTTGACAAGGACGTGATGCCTATTTTGCATAATCATTGCCTTGGATATCATCATAACTTTGCGCTTTCCTATCAATTGCTCGATAGTAATTTGTTCACCCACCGTATTATTTGCCTTCATGAGAGATGCCTCTAGTGAAACCTATGGCCCTCGGGTCTATTTTCCATCATATTAGTTTCCGATCTACTATTTTGCTATCTTTTATTTTCAGATCTATAAACCAAAAAACCCAAAAATATTTTTATCTTTTGTTTAGTTCTATTTATCTATCTCTATCAGATCTCACTTTTGCAAGTGACCATGAAGTGATTGACAACCCCTTTATCGCGTTGGGTGCAAGTGTTTGATTGTTTGTGCAGGTATTGGTGATTTGCGCGTTCTTCTCCTACTAGATTGATACCTTGGTTTTTAACTGAGGGAAATACTTATCTCTACTATGTTGCATCACCCTTTCCTCTTCAAGGGAGAAACCAACGCAAGCTCGGGAAGTAGCAACCGAGTAGTCATCAGGACGCTAGAAGGGGTTCCGGACGCCCCGGTAGGTGTATGGGCCTAATAGGCCATGGGGGGAACAGACCAGCCCACAAGGGGGCGGGCGCACCCCTCTCCCGGCCGCTGGCCCTAGGGAAGGAAAAGGGGGAGGGCTAGTCCCTCCTGCCTTCCCCTCCACATGGGAGAAAGGAAAGGGGGGCGCTACCCTCCCATGCCTTTCCCTGCTCACCTAGAAAGGAAATGGGGGGTGCGGCTTGGGGAGGACCGCAAGTAGGATTCGGCCTACTTGGGGAGACTCCTTGGATGCTCCTCCTTCCCCCACCTATATATATGTGGGAGGGGTCGCAACACATAATCACGACAATCTCTTACCATGTGCGGCGCCCCCCTCCACCGTTTACACCCTCGGTCATATTTTCATAGTGCTTAGGCGAAGGCCTGCTGAGATAGCATCACCATCACCGTCACCACGCTATCGTGCTGCCGGAACTCATCCACTACCTTGCCGTCTTGCTGGATCAAGAAGGCGTGGACGTCACCGAGTTGAATGTGTGTTGAACGCGAAGGTGTCGTATGTTCGGTACTCGATCGGTTGGATCAAAAGAAGTTCGACTACATCAACCACGTTACTAAACGCTTCCGCTTACGGTCTACGAGGTTACGTAGACACACTCTCCCCTCTCATTTCTATGCATCTCCTTGATAGATCTTGCGTGTGCGTAGAATTTTTTTGTTTTGCATGCAATGTTTCACAACAAATACGAGCATGAGTAGGATATAAAACACCATGAACGTAAATATCATGGAGGCTTTGTTGGTTTTCATTCAACTACAAGCATGAACAGGTGCTAAGTCAAGCCACTTGAATCATTCAGAGGAGGATACCATCCTATCATACTACATCATAACCATTTTAAATGGATGTTGACACACAAGGTAAAGCATTATCCACTCCTAGCTATTTAAGCATGGCATGAGTAACTGTGATCTCTAATTGTCATTGCAAACATTTTTATTAATAATAGGCTGAATCAAGAATGATGAGCTAAACATATTTACAAAAACAAAATAGGTTGAGTTCATACCAGCTTTTCTTCACCTCAATCAATTCATCAAATTTCGTCATTGTTAACCTTTCACTTGCACGACCGAACAATGTGAATAATAATAAGAGTGCACGTGTCATGGACTAAGTTGGAATCTGCAAACATTTATTCAAAGGAGAAGACAAGGTAATGTGGGCTCTTTGTTAGATCAACAATAGTGCATATGAGAGCCACTCAACATTTTCATCGTAGTCTTCTCCTTATGACCCAAAGAAAAGAAAAGAATTTCAAAGAAACACACTGAAATATTTTTGGAGTTTTTGTTTTTCTGAAGGAAGCAAATTGAAAGAAAAATGAGAACGAGAAAAAGTATATACATGGGAAAGCTCCCAACAAGCAAAGAAGAATGATAAATATTTTTGGTTTTCTCTTTTAATATTACGAACTACAAATAAACAGAAAAGAAAAAGAAAAAAGAAACAAGAAATATTTTTGGATTTTCGCAATTTTTCAAACACATTAGAAGAAAGCAAAATGAAACTAACATGGATTATACAATGAAAAAGGATGAACACTGACATCTGGAATGAATGTGTGATGCATGAATGTAATGTCAGTGAGAAATACGTACTCCCCCAAGCTTAGGCTTTTGGCCTAAGTTGTTCTATGGCCTCGGCTCGAAGTAGCCCTCCCCTGGATATTGCGAAGGCTCCTGAAGGTTCCACTGGTTGGAGAGCTCCTGTGGCTCCCACTGATGAACATGCTCCAGATATGGCCCAGGTGCTGGTGCTGGCTCAGGTGCTGGGGGTTGTGTCAGACCCCGGAATGCATAGATGTTCTCAGGCATAATAGTGTAACTACCTGAGTAAAGATCAAACAAAGAAGGTGTAGGGAAAGTAATAGTCTCACGAGTCCCCTGGCTAAATACTAAGTTATAACGAAGTCGCCTGTGCTTATCCTTATCAATAAAATGGTGCACTACCATACTAGCGTAGTCCAAATATTTAGTAAGTAGTAGCATCTCCTCCGCCTCATCATGTCTAATAGCAATCTCAAAATGTGAAGCAAGGCGGGAGGCATAGATACCACCATAAATAACACCCTTCGAACAGTTTGTGTGTAACCGTCGAGCAACCATATCGCCCAAATTAAAAGTTCTATCAGCATACAAAGCATGGTGCAAAATAGCAAAGGTTAGGCGCACTAAGCGCTCCACTCTCCCATCGACAAGTCAAACATCTCCCGGCAAATAATGCATAGTAACATAAAACGGGAAAAATGCAAACTAGCCACTCTCACTTCTGACACTCCCCTTGTCTCCCCCCACAGTAGTTTCAAAGATGAAATCCTCCATGTCTCTAGGACATGGATCACTGTGGCTACCGTCATAAGGTATTCTGCAAACATTGCAAAAATCATATAATGACATTTCCTTAGGGACACCATAAAGGTTAAATTCTATAGTGGGTGGTTCCTTCCTAGGATAAAAGTGAAAGATTTGCACAAAGGTATTAGTGAGTAGGAGATACTGATCACACTTATCTTCGAGGAAGGGAATGATGTCGGCATTGTTCGCCAAGGAATAGAAATCCGCATAAATTCTTGCTTCCTTAAAAAATGTGTTGCTTGGCCACTCACGCGGTCAAACTTCCGCTGCGCGCGACAAATGGTACTTGGGCTTCCTCTCCGGAATTTCCTCCAAATCCTGGCTTGATGAACCCCTTAACCATCTTCTCATGGTTTTAGTTTTTTCTGAAAATTCCAGAAGTTTTTAGTAACTCAAAAATAAAAGTGAACCAAACTCAACAAAATCAATAGCAACTACTCCTACAAGTGTCTAGAGGCCATATCATGCACCAAAACTAGTTTGAACCATATAAGTTTGTCGGGTGGTAGGTGCGACATATGCCAACGGGTGGCTTATCATTGTGGGAGCCAATAAGACATCGTCGGTGCCTGGAAACGAGATAAGGCGAAGACATGCACGTCGGCGAATCTTACCCAGCTTCGGGGCTCTCCGTGGAGATAACACCCCTACTGCTGCTCTGCAGGGTCTCCGCATGATCACTAAGTTAACAAGTAGCTACAAGAGGCTCCTCGAGCTGTTCAGCGAGAGGAAGAAGAAAGGAAAGGCTAGATCTCCTCTTCCCTCTATGTGGTGTCCAAAACTCTAAGAGATCAACCCTTTGCATGGGCGCCCTGGGGGTTTATATAGGCCTACCCCCCGGGGGTACAATGGTTATCCGGCTAGGTGCGGGCCCTAGCCATCAGTGTCTATGTTCGCCAGCTTCTCCGCCGGCTGCTGGGGCCCGCCGACTGGTGAGCCCCGCCGGCTGCCGGCTTCCTGGTCAACAAGCAGGTCCCACCGCTCGGGGGCCTTGTCGGGGGCTGGTTACTGTTGCCTCACTCCTGATGATGAGGGCTTTGTCGAGGTAAGCATGGCAAAAGTGCCGCCGCCTGGCGGCGATCACTGTAGCCTTACCTCATCTTGTCTCCTTAATGAGGCACCTCCTTCGAGGGAGGGAGCAAGCCGGCTGTTGGGAGCCGGCCATATCTCAGGCCGACTGGGGGAGGCCAGGCCGCCTTTGGGTGTCTCTCTGACCGAAGGGGCCTGCCGCATGCGGGCCGTTCTGACAGCTCTTCGTGGGTGACATCGTGGTCAACATGGCTACAGTGCCGCGCCGGACGGGCGATGGCCGCCCCGTACGGCGCACTGTGGCCATGCGCGCTCCGGGAACCAGGGGTGGCAGGCTCCACAGTAGCCACGCCCCTTCCCTTCGCCGTTATGTGGGTGCAGAGTTTGAGGGTACGATCTTGGCCGCCAGCTGGGGGCCGGGTTCTTGGAGTCGGCTTTCTCGTGGCCGGCTTCTTGGAGTCGGCTTTCTCGTGGCCGGCTTCTTGGAATCGGCCCTCTTGTGGCTTTCCTCCTGTGGGTTTAGGGTCGGGCCGCCTTCCGGTAGCCGGCTTGAGAGATGGCCGGCGAGGGGAAGGCGGCCCCATGCCTTGGAGGCTTAAAGGCCCGATCGGCCTATAATTTTTCTGAAGAGCCGGGGGGAGCCGGCTAGGCTACCCGTGGTCATTTACTTTGTCATTAGTCCCCGAAGCTGGTTGGGCTTCGAGGCTGAAGAGAGGACGAGAAGCTCAATCAGCTTCCTATCCTGAAGAGCTGGCAGCTAGGAGCCAGCTTTGATTAGGTGCGCTGTCTTTAGGAGGCCTTGGAGCTTGAAGTGCCTGCCGCCTGTGCGCCACATGGCATCCGTCAGTGGGACGGGCCTGCCAGCTCACGCTCGCGACGGGACCTCGCCGCAGACTGGGGCCCGCCACTCCCAGGCCTCGGCCCAAGTGCGGATCCTTTGTGGCCCGAACGGGCCGTTCACCTTCCAGCGGCAGTTTCCGCACGCCTTTAGGGCGCGATAAACGTGGGACGTGGGGGAGTGGGCGCAGTTAATCCCACGTACCCCCACGCCTTGCCTCCTCGGCTTCGCCGCGCGAGGCTATAAGTAGGCGGAGGAGAGGGAGCGGCAGACGCTCGCACGCTCGCCCTCGCTCCACCCTTTCTTCTTCTTCTTCCTCTTCTCCGCCGCTGCAGCGCCTCGCCGCCGTGCTGCCCTTCCGCCAACCTTCTTGGCTTGTCGTAGCTCTATCGCAGCGGGGTCGCGCGTCCTCCGCCGCCGCGCCTTTCCCGTTGCTTCCTCATCCTCATGGCGCTATCCAGCTCTTGGGATGGTTCCAACGTCCATGAGGACCATATCGACTTCCTCCGCAAGATGCGGCGGCTGCCCGGCGCGGGTTACGTGCGGGCCCGCCTTGCACCGGCGCCGGAGGAGGACGAGCGGGTAATCTTCCGCTTGCACTGTCTGCACGGCCTCGGCCTGCCGGCGAGCGGGTTCTTCCGCGCCTTCCTCGAGTTTTATCATCTCCAGCCGCATCACCTCACCCCAAACACGGTGATGCTGCTGTCGGCCTTCGTCACTCTGTGCGAAGGCTTTCTCGGCGTCCTCCCCACTCTCGAGCTCTGGGGGGAGTTCTTCCAATGCAAGCTCGGCACCGTCACCGCGGGCGTGCCCGCCCCATGTGGCGCCTTCATCGCCATGCGGAGGTCGAGTGACAACAACCCGTTTCCGCCCATCCCGCTGATCCAGTCGGTGAAACTCTGGCATCAATCCTACTTTTACGTGAAGAACGTCGCCCCACAAGGCGACTTCGTCAATCTGCCAGCTTACGTAGCCGGCCCGCCGGCTGGGAGGCAGCCTTCATGGTCCTACTGAGCCAGGACGCTGTCTCCGGCTGGGGCTGCTGCCGCCGCCCGGCTCCGGGTGATGGTCCAGTCGGAAAGCCTGGTCGGGGCCGACCTGGTGGCCGCCTTCGTGGAGCGCCGGGTGCTCCCGCTCCAAGGCCGACCGCATATGATCTGCTAGATGAGCAACAGCTTCGACCCGAGTTGGCTGAGCACCAAGGAGATGCCTCATGCTGGGGTATCTTACATGGTGAACTACATCTCCAACTGCAAGCTCACCGAGGAATGGCGGTACGGCAAGGAGCCGTATTCTCGAGCCAATCCTCCGCCTACGGTAAGTTTCCCTTCTTTTCTTCTTCTCTTGTTGCCGGGTTCATAATGGCCGACTCTTGACCAGCCGGCTTGTTTTTAGCAGAGCCCCCTTCTTCGACAGGCGGCCGGGGCCGCGGGGCTGGAGCGCCAGTTCCTGCCCGACCGCGTGGCGGACGACCTTGACAATCCAGACTTGGGGGCGGCCGCCCTGGACGACGCCGTCGTAGGAGGAGGTGGTGAGGCGGGCGGCCCCGAGCTTGGAGCCGGCTTCGGGGACTGGCCGGATGACGACGAGGCCGAAGTTATTCCGCGTCGTCAGCCGGCGCCCGATCGTCAGGGCGCTGGCCCATCTGCCGCGCCAGCTGCTCGTGGTGGCGCGCAGGAACGTCGGGCCGCGCCGACCCTTTTCGGCAGTCGTCCGAAAAAACCCAGGGGTTCCGCGGCGGCGACCAAGCGGGACGAGGCGGCCGCGAAAGCGGCCCGCTTCCGCAAGGTGGTGAAGCAGCCGCAGGCTGTTTCGACGTAGGTGTCGATTTTCTCACGCCTTTCTTTCTTCTCTTTGGTTGATATTCTTCTAAGCCCTTCTTCTTGACTTGTCAAACAGGGCCCCGCTCTCTCTCAAGCGGGTCCCTGCCGCCTCCATAGTCGGAGCGGCGGGAGGGTCTGCAAGCTCCTGCCGCGTGGATCCCCGCGCTGATCTCTTAGAGGCGATGAAGCGGAACGCGTGGGAGGCGCGGGAGGAGCAGGAGGCGGAGGAGAGGAGGGCGGCCCGGGAGACGAGGGAGAAGTCGGCGGAGGCGCAAGCCGACGCGGCGGCCAAGGCTCAGGCGGAGGCCAGGCGTAACCAGCCTCCGCAGCTTGACATCCCTCTTCGCACTGCGGCACCCAACATCCCAGTACCCCCGTCGGAGGAAGCCGTCCACGACCGGCCGATGATGGAGAGGGAGGAGGGCAACGTGATCGTCCTGGAGGCAGAGGCGGCACCGTCGGTGCTGACTGGAACGGCCCAAGGCGGCAGGCCTTTCGTGCCGCCTGAGCAGCCGGCTAGGGGCAAGCCGACTGTGGGGCGGATCTTGTGGTTCGGTCGCCGCCTCATCGGCGCGCGGGGGAGGCGACCTCAGCGCCAGAGCCGCAGAAAACCGCGGGCGCCAACTCGTCGGCTCAGGACCTGGAGGCGGCCTGCGCCAGCTCGTTTGAGTGGACACCCAGCAGTGGGACAGCCGAGCTGAACGTGGTGGCGCAGGAGGTCCGATGCCAGCTTCAGGCCCAGGCCGCCGTGTTGAAGCGGTACAACCAAGAGTTCCTCATGACGCGGACGGTCATTCGGGTGAGTCCTCCCGCTTTTCGTTGATTGCTTCTTGATTTCTTACGTGGGGGGCGTCAAGCACTCCACTGGTGTAGTCCCCGAGTTCGAGTTGGCTCTTTGAGCGGCGGCTTGGAACTTCTTAGTAGACTTCGGTTGTGGTCTTGTTCTTATTCGCACCTCCGTCCTATTTGCAGGAGTATCACAATCTCCGCGCGGCTGCTTTCAACTCCCAGGCCCAGGAGATGAGCCAGAAGACCGCCGATCTCACTGAGAGCCGGAGTAAGTGCTTCACTTTTTATCTCACATGGGGGCGCGTCAGCGTACCCACCGGGTGTAGTCCCCGAGATTCGGTCCGACTGCTGAGCAGTCGGTCAGATCTTTCCTGACGACTTCTTCCTTATTGCTTTTTTTTTCTTCTTCATAATTGCAGGGGCCAATGCCGACTTGAGGGAGCAGCTAGGCGGGGTCCAGAACGCCCTTCGTGCCAAGGAAGCTGAGTGCAACGCCCTGGCCCAGGAACGTGACCGCCTGGCCAAGAAACTGGCCGACCAGGAGGAGAGCCATAAGGCGGCCCTGAAGACGGCGCAGGACAGCGAGGCCGCCCTCAAAGCCGAATATGAGACCGAGGCGGCAGGCTGGGCTGAGGCGAAGCAAGCGCTGAGCGAAGGCTACGGACGGGTTGAGGATTTGATCGATGGTAGGCTGCCTTCCTCTTCGTCCCTTTGCTTGCCCTTTCGTCATCTGATTTATCTTCTGACTTTGTGCTACTTCTTTCCTCTTTGTGAAGATTACTTTCCCGGTTACTCCGCCGCCGCCACCCAAGCCATCGAGGCCCACCATGATGCACGCCGGCAGGCAGGTGTCGAGATCGCGCCGGATGCTAGTCGGACACTTGAGGAGCAGCTTCTGGCGATCCAGGCCCGTCTGCAGCCGGCTCACCGCATGCTCCGCCGTCTTCAGCGTGCCGGGGCGCAAGTGCTGGCCGCCCTCTGGACCGGCGAGGCGGTTCCCCGCACCCCCAGTCGGACTGCCGACTGGCTAGAGGTTGCAGTCGGCTGCTTCGAGGCCTGGAAGGCTTCTGTGGCTCGGTCCGGCGCCAGGCGGGCGCTGGAGTTTGTCCGAGCCTGGTATCCTGGGCTGAGCTTGGCCCAGCTGAGCACCTGGCAACAGGAGGCCGACGAAGAGCTGGTGGCGGTGCGGCCGGCTATCATCCAGCGCGCCTCGGCAATCACCGACTACACCGACACCAGCACCTTCGCTCCTGAGGTAAATGATGACGGCGTCGCTCAGCCGGAGGAGTGGTTCGGGCTGAACCCGGCAGAAGGTGAAGACTCAGCAGAGGAGATCGCTTCTAGCGACGAGGGTGAAGACGAAGAGGGGAGGATGGCGAAGACGTCGTGCCAGACGATGAAGCGACCAGCCAGCTTCAGCCTGATTGTGCCTCCAGCAATGAGGCGCGTGCAAGCGCGCCGTCTGTCAGAGGTGATGATCAGGCTGAGACTCGCCAGCTGACCACTCCTCCAGTTGGCACTGCCGTCTCCACCAACCTGCCCGACACGCCTGTCGCTCCCTTGGCCTGATCTGCCGTCTTTGCTTTCCTGCTTGTTACTCTTTGAACAACTTTTTATTAAATTTGCGCAATTCCACCCACTGGGGGTGTATTCAAACTATGTTGAATGCTGGCCTTTTGAAGGCCTTTTGTGTAAATATAATCATGCATATGTTTGGCTTCCATTCATGTTTGCTTTTCATCCTTTGGTTGTTTCCTTTGCCGCCTTCCCTTGGTCGCTGCCTTCCCAGCCGGACAGCTGCTCTACAGTCTGTGGCTGGGGAGGAACTTGGCCGTTTTGGGAAGACAAGTACTCGAGCTTTCTTAGATTGTAGCAAGGTGAATGGGAAGCCGGCCAGTCGGCTGCTCTGGCAGCCGGTCGGCGGGGAGGGAAGCCGGCTTGCGTTATATAAGTTCGTTAGTCCTTAGCCGTTTTTCATGTGGGCATCCTTTCTTGCCTTTGACTCTTGCCAGCCGGACAGCCGATTCTTTGAGCTGCGGCTTCCGACAAGAGAGGGCTTGGCTGCCGGCACACTACTTGTCTGACTGCAGGTGGAACTTGAATATAACTCAAGGCGGCAATTCCCCGGGGCGACTGGTCGAACCCGGTGCCGGACGAGAAAAATGAATGTAGTAACATAATCATAGGCATGATACTCATCATTCATAGATAAAAGAGGGTAGTCCCCGAGTGTTCCTTGGGGGGCCCGTTGTCTCATACTTAATACAAAAGGTAGCGTGGTACATACTGCATTTTAACTGTAAAATCTTCGGAGGAGGTTGGCGTTCCATGGTCGTTCCGACTCCTTGCCGGAATCATCTCTCTTGCGTGCCTTCGGCTTCTGCGCGTCGATCAGGTAGTAGGAGTCGTTGCCTAATGCTCTGCTGATGACGAAGGGGCCTTCCCAAGGGGCCGAGAGCTTGTGCTGGCTGGCTGTTCGCTGGATCAGCCGGAGCACAAGGTCACCCTGTTGGAGGGATCTTGGCTTGACCTTCTGGCTGTGGTAGCGGTGCAAACCCTGCTGATAGATAGCGGACCGGCTGAGGGCTAACAGCCGGCTTTCTTCCAGCAGGTCGACGCCGTCTTCTCGTGCTTCCTTAGCCTCCGCCTCCGTGTACATGGTGACCCGAT
The DNA here is from genome assembly GCA_021605205.1 of Aegilops longissima. Taxonomy (NCBI): domain Eukaryota; kingdom Viridiplantae; phylum Streptophyta; class Magnoliopsida; order Poales; family Poaceae; genus Aegilops; species Aegilops longissima. Next base: position 175,752,032 of record CM038681.1, on the reverse strand, counting down.
GTGAGTCGAACTCGATGTCAGTTGGGATGACAGCCTCGGCACCATATACAAGGAAGAAAGGCGTGAAGCTGGTTGACTTGTTCGGGGTAGTGTGCAGACTCCAGAGGACAGCCGGCAGCTCGTCGAGCCAACAGCCGTCCGAACGCTCCAGTGGCACGACCAGTCGGGGCTTGATGCCGAAGAGGATGAGGCCGTTTGCTCGCTCAACTTGGCCGTTTGACTGCGGGTGGGCAACGAACGCTAAGTCCAGTCGGATGCCCTGTGTCGCGCAGAAACATGCCAGTGCTCCCTTGGAAAAATTCGTGCCATTGTCGGTGATGATGCTGTGTGGTACGCTGTACCGGGTTGTAATATCTACGATGAATGTCACGGCAGTCGGCCCATTCAGCTTCTTAATTGTATTCGCTTCAATCCACTTGGTAAATTTGTCCACGGTGATGAGCAGATGTGTCATGCCGCTGCGCGCCGTCTTGAATGGGCCCACCATATCCAGTCCCCAGACGGCAAAAGGCCAGGTGAGGGGAATGGTCTTGAGTGCAGAAGCCGGCAGGTGTTGCTTGGAGTTGAAGACTTGGCACCCTTTGCAGTATTTGACTAACTCCTTGGCGTCATCCAAAGCAGTCGGCCAGAAGAATCCATGGCGGAAAGCTTTGGCGGCGAGTGATCTTGAGGCCGCGTGGTGACCGCATTCGCCTTGGTGGATATCCTTGAGGATTGTTATGCCCTTCTCTGGCTCGACGCAGTGCTGGAAGACTCTAGTGACGCTGCTCCTAACGAGCTCTCGGTAACTATTGTGTATGCTCCAGCTCGACGTTGGACTTGCCTTGCCGAGATCTCGTCAGTTGGCAGCTCTCTGTTTACCAGGAAGTTGAGGATGGGCTGGGCCCATGATGGAGCTGTGACTTCTTCTATTGCCAACACGGCTACTGTGACCGGGGCGGGTGGGCTGGGTGGTAAAGAGCTGGAGTTGGCCACCGCCTGTTGTGTTGATGCAGTCCCCGGGCTGGGTTCTGAAGTCCTCGGGCGGGGTGCGACTATGGCAGTCCCCGAGCCGCCTGTTGAAGTCCCCGGGCCGCCTATCGAAGTCCCCGAGCCGCCTACCGAAGTCCCCGAGCCGCCTATCAAAGTCCCTGAGCCGCCTGCTCGGTTCCCCAAGCCGGATCCAACTGCGTCAGGGTCAGGCGGTATGAAGATGGAATCAGATTCCGGAGACGGCTTGATAGACGGCTTGAGAAGGCGTTGGAGAGATACGCCGGTTGGTATAGCTTGTCGAGTGGAGCCTATTCATGCCAGGGCATCTGCTTGCTCGTTGTCGGCCCGTGGCATGTGGAGGAACTCGCAACCTTCAAAATACCCACTGATTTGCTGAACGAGGAAGCGGTAGCTCGCCATGTTTGCGCCCTGGCATCCGATCGCCAGATGATTGTTGGACTACTAAACCGAAGTCGCCATAGCACAGGATCCGTGGATGCCGAGCTCTTTGGCTAGCCGGAGCCGTGTATGAGCGCCTCGACTCGGCCACATTGTTGGAGGCGGCAAAATGAATTTGCAATGCGATCTCGAGCTTGTCGCCTTTGGGAGAGGTGAGGATGATGCCGGCTCCCAAGCCGGTGCGCATCTTGGACCCATCAAAGTGCATCCGCCAATGAGTGGAGTCGGGGGCCGGCGGCAAGTACTGGGTCTCGGCCCAGTCGACAAGGAAGTCGGCCAATGCTTGGGACTTGATGGCGGTACGAGGCTGGTAGAAGATCGTGTAAGGAGCCAGCTCAATGGCCCATTTTGCCACCCGGCCAGATGCATCCCGGCTGCCTATAATCTCGGCGAGCGGGGCAGTACACACGACCGTGATGGGGTATTCTTGAGAGTAGGGCTTGAGCTTCTTGGCGGCAAAGTACACACCATAGCACATCTTCTGGTAGTGCGGGTAGTTCTGCTTCGAGGTGGACAGTACTTCACTTAAATAATACACCGGCCTCTGGACTGGTTGGGCTCGGCCTTCTTCCGGGCGTTGAACCATGATAACGGTGCTGACCACCCGGCTGGTAGCGGCAATGTAAAGGAGCATGGGCTCTTTCTCAGTCGGCGCAGCCAAGACAAGCGGCGTGGCCAGCATATTCTTTAGTTCGTGGAAAGCTTGGTCGGCTTGGTCGTTCCACTCAAAGTGAGTGGTCTTCATCATGAGTCGGTAGAGGGGGAGAGCTTTCTCTCGAGCCGCCGATAAAGCGTTCGTGGAGGCCTGCATCCGTAAACTTTTGGACGTCTCGTATCTTGGTGTGAATCTCCATTCTCTCTATGGTCTTGATCTTCACTGGGTTGCATTCGATACCGCGTTCGGAGACCAGGAAGCCTAGAAGCTGGCCGGCTGGTACTCCGAACACGCATTTCTCGGGGTTGAGCTTGATCTGAAACCGGTGCAAGTTTTCAAACGTCCCTTTGAGGTCTTCCAGCAAGGTGTCGTGCTTCTCCGTCCTCACCACAATATCGTCTACATAGACGTGGGCATTTCTGCCGAGTTGCTTGAGGAGGCATTTCTGCATGCAACGCTGAAAGGTGGCACCGACATTTCTCAAGCCGAATGTCATAGTCAGGTAGCAGAAAGCTCCGAATGGTGTGATGAAGGCGGTCTTCGGGCGGTCAGCTGGGTCCAACTTTATCTGGTGGTAGCCTGAGTAAGCATCCAGGAAACTCAACAGCTCGCATCCGGCTGTGGAGTCTATCACTTGATCAATCCTTGGCAGGGCGAAAGGATCTTTGGGGCAGGCTTTGTTGAGGCTGGTGTATTCTATACACATGCGCCACTTGTTATTCTTCTTCAGCACGAGGACCGGGTTGGCAAGCCATTTCGGAAAGAACACCTCCATAATGAAGCCGGCTGCCAGAAGCCGGGCTATCTCTTCTCCTACAATCCTTCTTTTTCCCTCCGACAGTCGACGGAGGGGCTGCTTGACTGGTTTGGCATCTGTTCGGACATGTAGCTTGTGCTCGGCGAATTCCTTCGGAACACCCGGCATGTCCTTGGGGGACCATGCAAAGATGTCCCGATTCTCACGGAGGAAATCGACGAGCTCGCCTTCCTATTTGCTGTCCAGGTTTGCCCCAATGACGGCAAACCTTTCCGGGTTCTCTGGGTCCAGAGGTATCTTCTTCGTTTCTTTGGCCGGCTGGAAGGAACCTTGGGCATCACATTCCTTGGGGTCAGGGGACAGGGCCGGCTGCTTGCCGGCCATGGCCACGACTCGATCCAGCATCTTCTTTTCTTCAGCGATCACAAGGGACTCGGCCAGCCGGCCGCTGGCTGCCGTGCACTCGGAGGATTTCTTGTAATCGCCGGCTATGGTGACGATGCCCTTGGTACTTGGCATCTTCATCTTGAGGTAGGCATAGTGGGGCACAACCATGAACTTGGCCAGAGCAGGTCGGCCAAGCAGTGCACGGTAAGGGCTCTCAAGGTCCACTACTTCAAACCATATTGCTTCTCGACGAAAATGATCCTTGTCCCCAAAGTGAACATCTATCTTGATCTTGCTGACTGGTGAGCAGGACATGCCGGGTACGATGCCATGGAACACGGTCCGACTAGGCATGAGCTACTTCGTCTTGATGTTCAGCTTCTCCATGGTGTCACGGTACAGTATGTTGATGTTGCTCCCGCCATCTATCAGTACGCGGGAGAAACGGGCAGCTCGCCTTTCTGTCGTGAGGGTGGCGTCCAAAACCAATGCGTAAGAGCCGGGAGACGGCATCACCTCTGGGTGGTCGTCTCGGCTCCAGCTGATGGGCTTTTTCGACCAAAGGCATGTACTCAGGGTTGTTGGAGGCGACCGCGTTGACTTCTTGGTGTTGTCGGCGCCGGCTGCGCCGGTCTTCGGGCTGGCTTATAAAGATGACGTAGGCAGCATGCTCGTCGGGGAACTCGCCTTGAACGGCTCCGACTGCTGGTCGAGCGGCCGGCTGTTGAGGGGCCGGAGGCGGCTGACCAGCAGGCGGAGGCAGCGCCAGCCCTTCGCCTTTGGAGATTCGTGTGAGCCAATGGCATTTCCGGGTCGTGTGGTTGGACGGCTTCGCGCCGCTGTGGAACTTGCAAGGGGCATCAAGGGCTTGCTCGTAGGAGAAAGCCGGCTGCCAAACCGGCCTACCGCCCTTCTGCTTCTTGGGCACGGGCCGCCCCTCGGGTTGTTCATCTTCGACAGTGGCCACCTGCCGACTGGTGGAAGGCGGCATAGGGCCCTTGCGCTTGTTGTCGTTCTAGTACGGGCGTCGGCTGGAGTCCCCAGCCGGCGTCTTGGGAGCCGGATTGAGCACCTTCCCGGAGGCATCTACCCGGAGCTCGGTCTTCATTGAAGAGTCGGCCGTGGCGTACTTGTCTACTATGACTAGCAGCTCGTCGAGGGTAGTCGGCTCGTCACAGAGGAGTTTGTGCTTGAGGAGGGTGCCCTCTCGGCACCCGACGGTGAAGTATTCTATGGCTTGAACCTCGTGCACCCCCTCGCAGGAATTGCGGAGCTCGGCCCAACGCGTGAGGTAGTCGCGAGTCGATTAACTGGGCCCTTGAACACACAAGGAGAGCTGTCGGGGCTTGGGAGCCCGCTTGTAGGTGCTGGTGAAGTTGCGGATGAAGGCTTCCGTAAAGTCCAGCCAGCTGTTGACGCTGTAAGGCTTGAGGCTGTTGAGCCAGGTGCGCGCCGTGCCTTGGAGCATGAGGGGGACGTACTTCACGGCAACACGCCTGTTGCCGTTTGATATGCTAACCGCAGTGGAGTAGTCGATCAACCAATCTTCCGGCTTCACGGAGCCATTGTACTTGGGTGTGTCCCTTGGGAGCGAGAACCCTTTGGGGAAGGGCTCGTCGCGGATGCGGGGGCCGAACCAAGGCGAGCCGACATCGTCTTCTTCTTCTAGCGCCAGGGATCGCGCTAGGCGGTCGATCAGATGGCGGGCGTCATTCTCGCCGACTCTTTGCGGCGCCTAGTCGGCCGCCGAGAGTCGGATGCGTGATAAGCGGCGGGTGGGATATCTCCCCACGAGGCGCAGGAGGAGGCGGGTTGCCTCGTCGCTCCATGGCTCGAGGGCGGCCTTCTGCGTCGCGCTCGATGGAGATTCGGGTCCGGCTGCGGCTGGCAGCCGGCTCCTTTTCTTGCCTGGCGCGGGTGTTGCTCGCAGTCGGCGTCCGAGACATCGCGCCGTGCTCTCGGCGTGCGAGAGGACTTTCTGCGCGGACGCTGGCTTCGTGCCGCTCTGCGGCCGCGTCGATGAGCTGCTGGATGCGTCTGGTCATGTAGGGGAGCTCGTCAGCCCCTAGTCCATTCAGCTCGTCTACGGCCGCCTGGGCGGCGCATAGGTTCTCGAGGGGCGTGGCGTAGACTGGGCGGTCTACTCCCAGCATGTCGGCGATGGCTGCGCCATGTTTCTTGATGACGTCGATTCGGCTCGGCCCGTCGGGAGGCGGCGTGCTAAAGGCGACGCGGTCGACTTCGCGCTGGTGAGCCTAAGTGAGGCGTCTCATGGAGGCTATCTTCTGGCCCTCCGCGATGAGGGCGAGGCGACGTGCCTTGAGTGCCTCGGCATCGGTGTTGGCCGGAAGGGGGACGAACAAGTCATGCAGCGCCGCTTGCAGGGCGTCGTGGGTGTTCTCGCCAGAAGCGACGTCGTGGCTGATGACCAGCACCTCGGTGATGGCGCTGCCACAGATGTCGGCTCGAGGGAGCGGATCGTTGAAGATCACTACGTTGGTGGGGAAAGCGTCAAGCGATGCCGTGTCGGAGTCGACAAGCATCGGGTCGGTGGAACCGACCGACTCCAAATCCGTAGCAGGCTCGCTGGAGACGTGGAGTTGGTCGAGGAGGCTGACGAGGTGGCTCTCGGGGCAGCCTGTGTCCGTGTTGGATACGGGCTCGTCGGAGATGCGAGCCTCGCCAAGACCGGCGAGGCAGCTCGCCGCGCAGGCGTTGGCGACGCCTTGCAGCGTGTCGGGGCAAGCGCCATCAGGCATGCCGGGATGGCTACATTCGCTGGGAAGGAAAATGGTTCCCGTCCAGAACAGTTCTCCGGACGACGGTGCACCTGGCCCCACGGTGGGTGCCAAATGTCGGGTGGTAGGTGCGACATATGCCAACGGGTGGCTTATCATTGTGGGAGCCAATAAGACGTCGCCGGTGCCTGGAAACGGGATAAGGCGAAGACATGCACGCCGGCGAATCTTACCCAGCTTCGGGGCTCTCCATGGACATAACACCCCTACTGCTGCTCTGCGGGGTCTCCGCATGATCACTAAGTTAACAAGTAGCTACAAGAGGCTCCTCGAGCTGTTCGGCAAGAGGAAGAAGAAAGGCAAGGCTAGCTCTCCTCTTCCCTCTATGTGGTGTCCAAAACTTTAAGAGATCAACCCTTTGCATGGGCGCCCTGGAAGTTTATATAGGCCTACCCCCCGGGGGTACAATGGTAAGCCGGCTAGGCACGAGCCCTAGCCGTCAGTGTCTATGTTCGCCGGCTTCTCCGCCGGCTGCTGGGGCCCGCCGACTAGTGGGCCCCGCCGGCTGCCGGCTTCCTGGTCGACAAGCAGGTCCCACCGCTCCGGGGCCTTGTCGGGGCTGGTTATCGTTGCCTCTCCTCGATGATGAGGGCTTTGTCGAGAAGCATGGCTACTGGTTGCCGCGGGCGGCGATCACTGTAGCCTTACCTCGTCTTGTCTCCTTAATGAGGCGCCTCCTTCGAGGGAGGGAGCAAGCCGGCTGTTGGGAGCCGGCCATATATCAGGCCGACTGGGGGAGGCCAGGCCGCCTTTGGGCATCTCTCCGACCGAAGGGGCCCGCCGCCTGCGGGCCGTTCTGACAGCTCGTCGTGGGTGACGTCGTGGTCAACATGGCTACAGTGTCGCGCCGGACGGGCAATGGCTGCCCCGTACGGTGCACTGTGGCCATGCGCGCTCCGGGAACCGGGGGTGGCAGGCTCCACTGTAGCCACGCCCCGTCCCTTCGCCGTTATGTGGGTGCAGAGTTTGAGGGTACGATCTTGGTCGCCAGCTGGGGGGCCGGGTTCTTGGAGTCGGCTTTCTCGTGGCCGGCTTCTTGGAGTCGGCTTTCTCATGGTCGGCTTCTTGGAGTCGGCCCTCTTGTGGCTTTCCTCCTGTGGGTTTAGGGTCGGGCCGCCTTCCGGTAGCCGGCTTGAGAGATGGTCAGCCAGGGGAAGGCGGCCCCACACCTTGGAGGCTTGAAGGCCCGATCGGCCCATAATTTTTCTGAAGAGCCGGGAGGAGCCGGCTAGGCTACCCGTGGTCATTTACTCCGACAAAGTTTGACATGTAATCTCAAGAACATGGACACCAACAGTAGCTAAATGTGCAAATAATAAAGCATTAGAACAAAAACTAATTTGACCATCAGAGGATTCACATACCGATGAGCAATCCCCCCAAAACAGTTTTGGAAACGGGGCAATGAGCAAGGAGATCAAAAATTGCAGCAAGAAGAGCAAGAACACGGGCTATGCAGGAAGAGGATGAGCATGGGTGGCAGCAATAAGTGAGAGGGCCTACGTGGGCCCCACAAGCCTGCATTGGCGCGTCCAGGGGGTGGGCGCACCCCGTGAGCTTGTGGCTCACATGTGCACCCCCTGGGTTGTGTTCAGTGGCACTTCTTTTCATATTTTGCACAAAAAATCATATCAAATTTTTAGGGCATTCTGAGAACTTTTATTTTCGGGTCATTTTTTATTGCATGGGTAATTCAGAAAACTGTATAACCATGGCATTTATATTTTAGTAATTCTAATTAACAGAAAGTAAAAAGTGGGTACATAAAGTTGTGTTTACTAAATTCATCGACCACATGCCCGTCAAAAGTAATCCATTAATAAGGCTGATCAAGTCTTATTAACAAACTTCTTCCAAATGACATGAAACCAGAGAATCCTTGTATAACACTAGGTTACCTCAATGGGGTGCATGTCCCCAACAATAAGAATTTCATATTTCTTTTTGATAGTAGGAATAGGGAATTCAAAACCTCCAATAGTGATTGTTGAAAAAATTTCAATAGAGTTGATACTATTCACTTGAGGTTGTTTCTTCAGAAAATGTACCATGTGCTCATTACCTTTGAAATGAAAAATAACATTGCCTTTGTTGTAATCAATAACAGCTCCTGCAGTGTTCAAAAAGGGTCAACCAAGGATGATCGACATACTGTCATCCTCGGGTATATCAAATAACAAAGTCCGTTAAATAGTAACATTTGCAACTATGACAGGCGCGTCTTCGCAAATGATGGGTATATCAGTTGATTTATCAGCCATTTGCAAAGAGATTTTAGTTGGTGTCAACTTATTCAAATCAAGTCTTCGATACAAAGAGAAAGGCATAACACCGGCTCCCTAGATCACATAAAGTAGTTTTAACATAGTTTCTTTCAATGGAGCATGGTATAGTTGGTATTCCTGGATCTCCTACTTTTTTGGTAGCTTAAATGAATAATTAGCAAGCATGGTGGAAATTTCAGCTCCGGTATCTTTCTTTTATTTGTAACAATGTCTTTCATGTACTTAGCATAAGGAGACATTTTCAGAATATCAGTCAAACAAAGGCGCAAAAAGACAGGTCTAAGCATTTCAACAAACTGCTCAAATTCTTCTTCATCTTTATTATTTGAAGCTTTAGGAGGAAAAGGCATGGGCTTCTGAACCCATGGTTCTCTTTCTTTACCATGTTTCCTAGCAATGAAGTCTCTCTTATCATATCTTTTGTTCTTAGGTTATGGGTTATCAAGATCAACAGCAGGTTCTATTTCCACATCATTATCATTATTAGGTTGAGCATCAACATGAACATCATCTTCATTATTATTAGGTTCATGTTCATCACCAGATTGTGTTTCAGCATCAGAATAGAAGTATCATTTGGATTCTCAGGTGTGTCTACAGTAGGTTTGCTAGAGGCATGCAAAGTCCTATCATCTTTCTTTTTCTTTTTAGATGGACTAGGTGCACCAGTATTAATTCCTTGAGAGTCTCGTTCAATTATTTCAGGGTGACCTTCAGGATACAAGGGTTCCTGAGTCATTTTACCACCCCTAGTCATAACTCTAATAGCCTGTTCATTCAAACTATTGTTCATCTCATTAAGCAAATCATTTTGTGACTTGATGACTTGTTCTACTTGGGTTTTTATCATGGAAGCATCTTTACTCACACACTTGACATCATTAATAGTTCTGAACAAAAAGTCACTCAAGTGTTCAATCGTATAAGCATTTCATTTCAATTGTCTACTAACATATGCATTAAAGTGTTCTTGTTTAACAATAAAGTTATCCAATTCATCAAGGCATTGACTATCATATTTTGTATAAGGAATATCACCTTCATCAAATCTATAGAGAGAATTTACCTCTACTACCTATGTCGGGGTATCGAGACCATGTATTTCTTCAACAGGTGGTAAATTCTTGACATCTTCAACTTTAATACCTTTCTCTTCCATAGATTTGTTTTCCTCTTGCATATCTTCAGGACTGAGAAATAGAATGCCTCTCTTCTTCGGGGTTGGCTTGGGTGGTGGTTCAGGAAGAGTCCAATCATTATCATTCCTCAATATATTATTCAATAGTTCTTCAGCTTGTTCAACAGTTCGTTCCGTGAAAACACAATCAACACAACTATCTAGGTGGTCCCTAGAAGCATCAGCTAGTCCATTATAAAATTTATCAACTATTTAATTTTTCTTGAGAAGATGATCATACAAAGCATTAACTAATTGGAGAAGCCTCCCCCAAGCTTGAGGGAGATTCTCTTCTTTACTTTGCACAAAGTTAAATATTTCCTGTAAAGCAGCTTGTTTCTTATGAGCGGGAAAATATTTTTCAGAAAAGTAATATATCATATCCTGGGGATTGCGCACACAATTAGGAGCAAGAGAATTAAACCATATCTTAGCATCACCCTTTAATGATGAATGAAATAACTTAAGGATATAGTAGTAGCGATTGTTTTCCTCATGAGAAAATAGGATGGCTATATCATTTAGTTTAGTAAGATGTGCCACAACAGTTTCAGATTCATAACCATGGAAAGGATCGGATTGTCACGCCCAATATGCGACCCTATCCAAAAGGAACTCGACGGTCCCACCAAGGATAGACCCGCATATTGAAACGCTTTTGCAAGGTGGATATCATTACATCAACATTACATAATAGATGGGGATACATACATAAGGCACAAATGCCACAAGAATACATCAACATCAAATACAAGATCAACATCCGCTACGGATGAAACATAAATGTAAACTCAAACGACATCCACCACTGCTAGCCCAGCTGCCGACTGGAACCTATCCCCGATCAAGAAGAAGCGAAGAAGAACTCCAATACAAGCAAACATCGCCTCACGCCATGATCTTCGCAAACCTGTACCGCAATGGTGGTGTAGTAATCTGTGAGCCACGAGGACTCAGCAATCCCATTACCATGGGTATCAAGACTAGCAAAGCTTAATGGGAAAGGAAGAGGTAAAGTGGTGAGGTTGCAGCAACGACTAAGCATATATGGTGGCTAACATACGCAAATGAGAGCGAGAAGAGAATCAAAGGAACGGTCGTCAACTAGTAATGATCAAGAAGTGATCCTGAACTCCTACTTACATCAGACATAACCCAGAAACCGTGTTCTCCTCTCGATCAACCCCGAAAAGAGACACTCACGGTTACGCACACGGTTGGTGTATTTTAGAAGAGGTTTGCTTCAAGTTTACTACAACCGGATATTAACAAATTCCCATCTGCCACATAACCGCGGGCATGGCTTTGAAAGTTTATACCCGCAGGGTGTCCCAACTTAGCCCATGATAAGCTCTCGCGATCAACGAAGGATATTCCTTCTCCCGGAAGACCCGATCAGTCTCGGAATCCGGCTACAAGACATTTCGACAAAGAATAAAACAAGACCAGCAAAGCCGCCCGGATGTGCCGACAAACCTGATAGGAGCTGCACATATCTCGGTCTCGAGGCACACCGGATGAGCGACGTCGGGTTGGCATAAACCCTGATTGCCCAGGGGGCGCCGGACATCGCTCGGTTTGGGCCAGCACTTGGAGAAGCACTGGTCCGGGGGGGTAAAATAAAGATGACCCTTGAGAGCGCGGCTCCCAAGGGAAAAAGGGCTAGGTGAGGCAAATGTAAAACCAAGGTTGGGCCTTGCTGGAAAAGTCTTATTCAAAGCGAACTGTCAAGGGGGTCCCATAAATCACCCGACCGCGTTAGGGACGCAAAATCCGGGAACATAATACCGATATGACGGAAACTAGGGCGGCAAGAGTGGAACAAAACACCAGGCATAAGGCCGAGCCTTCCACCCTTAACCAAGTATATAGATGCATTAATTAAATAAGATATATTGTGATATCCCAACAAGTGAACATGTTCCAACAAGGAACAACATCTCCATGTTCCAACAAGGAACAAACTTCATCTTCACCTGCAACTAACAACGCTATAAGAGGGGCTGAGCAAAGCGGTAACATAGCCAAACAACGGTTTGCATAGGAAGGTTGCAAAAGGTTAGAGGCTGACATGGCAATTTGGGATGGCTTGAGCAGCAAGTGATAGGTAGCGCAGCATAGCGAAAGAGCGAAGCAACTAGCATAGCAATGATAGTAATGAGATCCAGGGTAGCGGTCATCTTGCCTGAAATCCCGCAAGGAAGAAGAACGAGTCCATGAAGAAGACGAACGGAAGAAGCCGAACCAAGCGTAGACGAACGAATCCTCATGATCGCAACGAAACAGGAACTAACAAGAAGAAGCACACAACATAGTAAACACACCACACATGAACAAGACATGATGCACAACAAGCATGATGCATGACAAAGCTACATGAAGCTACTCATGGCAAGAGATGATGCAAACAGGAGCAACACATCAAAGAAAGTTTAAATGGGGCCGGAAACAACATAGAACAATTCCGATAAGTCCTCATATGCAAATTTCGAAATTGGTCCAGATCTGAATAAACCTTATGTTCAAGTTGTTAAACAGCAAGTTAAGATGCACCACGATGATCTACACGAAATTCTAGTCAAGTTACATATAAAGTTCATTAGATTCGGAGCTACGGCCTAGAAGATATGAGCAAAACAAGATAAGCATGGCATTGATGCAAAATGCATACAAACATCAAGCAAACACCTCAAAACATGGATGCAACATGATAATATGAAACTACATGCAAAATCAAGCAAGTTTCATATAAAGCACACTCAAAACGGAGCAACGGTTCAACACATACACCCTATACAAGTTATAGCAACAATCTGTCCAAAACAGCAAGTAGGCATATTGCAAGCACCAAAACAACATGCTACAGGACCTCAACAAGAAAACAAAAGGCATGGGCATGATGTACAGGTAAAGCATGACAAAACATGAACACTGAGCTATCTCCAGAAACAACTAGAACATGCTCAAAATGACATGGCAAGATTGCAAATAATAACAGTTTCAGACTTTGCAGAAAATAACATCAGGTTGCAATGTTTAGAGCTATGAAACAACATGTTACAGGATCTTAAAATGGCAAATAAAGGCATGGCATGAATCTACTAATTGCATAGAACAAAAGTCCCTTACTGACCATAAGCCAAAAAGGACTAGAAAATATGATGGCACCCATGTAAACATGGCAAGTTACATTACAGATTCATACATGGCATGAACAACGATAAGTAGGCATGTTGGTGAGCTTGAATCACTCACCACAGAGCAATACATGACATGGCAAGGCAACCAACAGTAAGCAGACATGGCATAGAAGCTATACATGGCAAGAACAACATCATAGGCTGCATGGATCAACCACAACAACCTTGGCAAAATTGAATAACACGTAAACAATCTGCCAGGAAACATTTTATAGCAAAAGTAGAGCTCAATTGACTCAAGCTATGGCACTCCATAATTGCAAACAAGGGCATGGCTGTATAGAGCAGGACATTTAGAACAAAACATCCTTACTGAAGTATCTCAAAATATGCATGGATCTCTTGGTAGCATCAAGTTAACATGGCATCAAAATATCAGCAAAACAGGGCTGAAATCAGCAACATCAGGACACCTAGTTTGCATGCTTGTGCTAGTCACCACATTGATCACAAATATACATAGCAAGCACCACTGTAAATAAGACATGGCATATTACAAAACACATGTAGGACTCAAACTCATAGGATGCACACATCAATCATGGCAAAAATGACAAAAGTGCAAGTTCTGTTAAGAAACAGAAACTAACAACACATAGCACTCTTACAACAGCATTTCGGGCATCAAGATGAGCTCAAATGAAAATGATGCAATGAGATGAAATGATCTACTCTTCGAGGCGAACATTTTGACATATTACACGCGCAAAACGGAGCTACGGATGCAGAGTTATGATGCAACGAAAATGCATGAAAATAAACACAGATTAGGGACTTAGAGAAAAACGAGGGAGGGAAGAAGTCAACCTAGTCCTACCAGATCGGATCTGGCCGAAGTTCGAGGACGGCGATCGCCGGAGCTGGAGCTCGGGGAGAGGCCGGGCGGAGGAGGAGGGCAGTGGAGGCGAGGCCGACCGGCGGCGAGCCCGCCAAGGCGCGAGGCAGCCGGCGGGAAGAGGCAGCCGAGGGCGGCGGGTCGCCGGCCGGGCATGGCAGGCGGCGGCGCGGCCCGCGTGGCGGAGCACGGCGTGGGCGCACGCTGGAGGGCAGGCGGCGGCGGGCGAAGGCGGGCGGCGCGGAGGCGTGGGTCGGGCGGCTCGGCCGGCTTCATGGTATGCGGTGCGGCGGCGGGCCAGGGCGGGTTTCGGTTCAGGCCCATGAACCTTGCGGGCGGCGGGAGGACGGCGGCGCGACGTGGCATGCCCGGAGTGGCTGCGGGCGGCGGCGCTGGGTGTCCGGGGGACGGACATGTCCGGCATGTGTGGGGACGATTTTAGGGTTTCGGATGGATTTGGACCGCGATTTTGGAGGGAAGGTGTTTATATAGGTAGAGGGAGCTAGGAGAGTCCAAATGAGGTGCGGTTTTCGGCCACGCGATCGTGATCGAACGACCGAGAGCATGGAGGGGAGTTTGCTGGGTTTTGGGCCACTTTGAAAGGGGTGTTGGGCTGCAACTCAAAGAGGGCTTTGCGGTTACCCGGTTAACCGTTGGAGTACCAAACGACCTCCAAATGATCCGAAACTTGATAGGCGGTCTACCGGTGCTATACCAAGGCCTCTTGGCAAACCTCGGTCCATTCCGAGACCGTTCAACACCCGCACACGAAAAGAGGTAAAAGGGGGCGCCGGGAGACATAGGAGTGCCGGATTGCAAAACGGACAACGGGGAAAATGCTCGGATGCATGAGACGAACACGTATGCAAAATGAAATGCACATGATGACATGATATGAAATGCAGATGATGACATGGCAAAGTGCAACACGCAAGCACATGACATGGCAACGACGGCGAATAACTGACGGACACCTGGCGCATCGAATCCGGGGCGTTATAACACTCCTCCACTAACAAGAGATCTCGTCCCGAGATCTTAGGACCGAGACGGAAGGGAAAAAGGAAGAGGTGAAACAAGAACTCAAGAGAAGAAGCAAAGAATCGAGAGCACTCGAGAAAAGAGAGGAACGGCGAGAATGACGAGAATCGAAAGCTCACGGAATAAGATAGACTATGAAACAAATCGTTCTAACCGGAGTGGTTAGAATGAGAAAGAAACGAGTAAGACTGAAAGGATTTAGGCAGCACACCGGTTGAACAAGGAAAGAATTGAACAAGAACTCCACGAGATGGGATGGCGGTTGATGAGATGAAGAACGCAATGCCTCCGGAAGAATTAAAAGAATGAAATGAAAAGGACTTAGAAGGAAGGGTTGACTGGAGTTGTTGAGAAAATCAACAACGAAAGAATAAGATTGTTGTGGACTTATGGAAAACATCTCAGAAATTATGAGGTGACAACCAACCGCAAACGGAAATGATTGAATAGCTTAGAAGAACGAAGAAATGCAAAACTCCAATCCAAAAGAATACGGAGAATTAATTACACTTCGAGACGCGAGAAGACAGATACTTGAATTCCACCAACAAAATCTTGATGAACTCTTGAAGAATAAATTAAATCATGAAGAACCACCATGAAGAACTCCGGTAACAAAAGGATGAAGAGATAGAATGAAGGAAGAAAGAATAAGATGAGCCTTGCGATGATTTAGATGGAGGATTCCGACGAGCTGGTCGAGGAGATCTGAACTCCGGAAAAGGAAAGATGAAAACACTTGGAAGTAGAATTTATTCATGAAGAACAAACTCCGAAGAAAAAGATTAATCACTTGGATGAAATAAGAATAAGATTCATTGTATGCTTATCCTTCATCAAATTAAATTGATGACCAACAATGGATTTGGCATGCAACTTATTCTTCTTGAAAAAGGATTGAGAAGGGATAGCACAAAACTTGAGAAAGTCTTCATGAACCACCGGTAAGATTTGAGAGACGAATGGATTAAAATGATAATCAAGGAAAAGGAATCTTGAACGAACCACCGTAAGAATTCAAAAATGACTGATGAAAGAGAATGAATCACCGGGAAGAATTAGAAAAGCACGAAGATACTTGAGGAAAAATTAGAGACAAGAGAACGAAGAGATCGCGAACTGATTGACGAATACTTGAATGAAGCACCGGAAGAATATTGAGACGAGCGAAAAGGCATAGATATAGAATAATTGGGGAATGAAGCTGAAGAATTAGAACGAAGAAATCTTCCGAAAAGATGGCCTCCGGATGACCGAGAGCGAAAGCAACACCTGAAATGCTCCGGATTGATGAAAAGAATTTGCATGACTCGAAACAATTAGATAGGATAGCATCGATCTAGCACCATGAATCTCCGGGAGAACGGACAAGATTTAAGAGGAACTCTTCTTCGTTCTTCAAATGATGACGAGAAACACCGCAAAAATTATTGAGATACTCCAGGAGAATGAAAAGAGGAAGGGTTGACCCAAAGATGAAAAGAATTAGAAAGCGATCTTGGAGAAGGCATCTGACTGATGAAATTCATTCTTACGTCAAACTTCGAAAATAATTGAGAATAACTCCGGGTAAATTAGAAGAGTCAGGTAAGATCCTGGGAAAAGACGTGTGGGTTAGGGCCCACTAAAGGAAAGCACCGTTGGAAAGGATTGTTGAACAGATAGATGATGCACCGGAATAACTGAAATATTTGACTGAGGTGACAACCTTGAATTAATTGGAACACAGAAGAATCTCCTGAGATGTCTTCGGAACTCCGGAATGATAAACTGGCGAGAGGCGAACGAGCAAAGAGAATACTTCGAAGGAAAAGAATATGATTAACCCGAAAAACTTGAATTGAATCCACCGGAAAAAGAAAGGGGTGAAGAATGACGAACAAGACGAGAATTCATCGGTTGAAATAATTGACGACTGACTGAAGAGGCTCCGTGCGAATGAAATAGATGGTCGGAAGAAACTCGAACTCCGGGAATAAAAAGGGTGGGAGGGCGGGAAAAACAACAAAGGCAACTTGGAAGGGGAAACCGATGAATATCTAGAAGAGACAACACCGGTTGAAATCATTGAGGAGAGAGAGCAAAAACTTCACACGAGTAGGATGGATACTCGATTACGGGCTCCGGTTCCGAGAGGAAGAAGGGAGGCGGGTGGGAAAACAAGGACAACTTCAGACAAGGAAAAACAACGACGTCGGAGGAAGAACTGAGGATTGAACTCAAAGATGAAGATGGTCGAGTCGACTTGACGGGAAATGCACCGGATGAAAAGAGCTGAGGAACAACTACCGGAAAACCGACTGCGTGATCCTAAAGAAAAAATTTGAAGGGGAAGAGGAGTAATTCAAAACATCTACGTCAAGATTCCTCACCAGAGCGACGAAGGGGCAGAGGAGTAAAAAGAATTCCTACTCTCCGATATAACTAGACTCCGAAAACAGTTTTCATTCTAGACTCAACTGCGGCCAAACTACACGATCAATCAAGGGGGCTCCTAGGGTCGGTCGAGGCTCTGATACCAACTTGTCACGCCCAATATGCGACCCTATCCAAAAGGAACTCGACGGTCCCACCAAGGATAGATCCGCATATTGAAACGCTTTTGCAAGGTGGATATCATTACATCAACATTACATAATAGATGGGGATACATACATAAGGCACAAATGCCACAAGAATACATCAACATCAAATACAAGATCAACATCCGACTACGGATGAAACATAAACAGAAACTCAAACGACATCCACCTCGCTAGCCAGGCTGCCGACTGGAACCTATCCCCGATCAAGAAGAAGCGGAAGAAGAACTCCAATACAAGCAAACATCGCTCACGCCATGATCTTCGCAAACCTGTACCGCAACTGGTGGTGTAGTAATCTGTGAGCCACGAGGACTCAGCAATCCCATTACCATGGGTATCAAGACTAGCAAAGCTTAATGGGAAAGGAAGAGGTAAAGTGGTGAGGTTGCAGCAGCGACTAAGCATATATGGTGGCTAACATACATAAATGAGAGCGAGAAGAGAATCAAAGGAACGGTCGTCAACTAGTAATGATCAAGAAGTGATCCGAACTCCTACTTACGCCGACATAACCCGAAACCGTGTTCTCCTCTCGATCAACCCGAAAAGAGACACTCATGATACGCACTACGGTTGGTGTATTTTAGAAGAGTTTGCTTCAAGTTTACTACAACCGGATATTAACAAATTCCCATCTGCCACATAACCCATGGCACGGCTTTCAAAAGTTTATACCTGCAGGGTGTCCCAACTTAGCCCATGATAAGCTCTCGCGATCAACGAAGGATATTCCTTCTCCCGGAAGACCCGATCAGTCTCGGAATCCGGCTACAAGACATTTCGACAAACAATAAAACAAGACCAGCAAAGCCGCCGGATGTGCCGACAAATCCTGATAGGAGCTGCACATATCTCGGTCTCGTGGCACACCGGATGAGCAGACGTCGGGTTGGCATAAACCCTGATTGCCTGTGGGGCGCCGGACATCGCTCGGTTTGGGCCAGCACTTGGAGAAGCACCGTCGGGGGTAAAATAAAGATGACCCTTGAGAGCGCGACTCCCAAGGGAAAAAGGGCTAGGTGAGGCAAATGTAAAACCAAGGTTGGGCCTTGCTGGAAAAGTCTTATTCAAAGCGAACTATCAAGGGGGTCCCATAAATCACCCGACCGCGTTAGGGACGCAAAATCCGGGAACATAATACCGATTTGACGGAAACTAGGGCGGCAAGAGTGGAACAAAACACCAGGCATAAGGCCGAGCCTTCCACCCTTAACCAAGTATATAGATGCATTAATTAAATAAGATATATTGTGATATTCCAACAAGTAAACATGTTCCAACAAGGAACAACATCTCCATGTTCCAACAAGGAACAAACTTCATCTTCACCTGCAACTAACAACGCTATAAGAGGGGCTGAGAAAAGCGGTAACATAGCCAAACAACGGTTTGCATAGGAAGGTTGCAAAAGGTTAGAGGCTGACATGGCAATTTGGGATGGCTTGAGCAGCAAGTGATAGGTAGCGCAGCATAGCGAAAGAGCGAAGCAACTAGCATAGCAATGATAGAAATGAGATCTAGGGTAGCGGTCATCTTGCCTGAAATCCCGCAAGGAAGAAGAACGAGTCCATGAAGAAGACGAACGGAAGAAGACGAACCAAGCGTAGACGAACGAATCCTCACGATCGCAACGAAACTGGAACTAACAAGAAGAAGCACACAACATAGTATACACACCACACATGAACAAGACATGATGCACAACAAGCATGATGCATGACAAAGCTACATGAAGCTACTCATGGCAATAGATGATGCAAACAGGAGCAACACATCAAAGCAAGTTTAAATGAGGCCGGAAACAACATAGAACAATTCCGGTAAGTCCTCATATGCAAATTTCGAAATTGGTCCAGATCTGAATAAACCTTATGTTCAAGTTGTTAAACATCAATTTAAGATGCACCACGATGATCTACACGAAATTCTAGTCAAGTTACATATAAAGTTCATTAGATTCGGAGCTACGGCCTAGAAGATATGAACAAAACAAGATAAGCATGGCATTGATGCAAAATGCATACAAACATCAAGCAAACACCTCAAAACATGGATGAAACATGATAATATGAAACTACATGCAAAATCAAGCAAGTTTCATATAAAGCACACTCAAAACGGAGCAACGGTTCAACACATACACCCTATACAAGTTATAGCAACAATCTGTCCAAAACAGCAAGTAGGCATATTGCAAGCACCAAAACAACATGCTACAGGACCTCAACAAGAAAACAAAAGGCATGGGCATGATGTACAGGTAAAGCATGACAAAACATGAACACTGAGCTATCTCCAGAAACAACTAGAACATGCTCAAAATGACATGGCAAGATTGCAAATAATAACAGTTTCAGACTTTCCAGAAAATAATATCAGGTTGCAATGTTTAGAGCTATGAAACAACATGTTACAGGAACTTAAAATGGCAAACAAAGGCATGGCATGAATCTACTAATTGCATAGAACAAAAGTCCCTTACTGACCATAAGCCAAAAAGGACTAGAAAATATGATGGCACCCATGTAAACATGGCAAGTTACATTACAGATTCATACATGGCATGAACAACGATAAGTAGGCATGTTGGTGAGATTGAATCACTCACCACAGAGCAATACATGACATGGCAAGGCAACCAACAGTAAGCAGACATGGCATAGAAGCTATACATGGCAAGAACAACATCATAGGGTGCATGGATCAACCACAACAACCTTGGCAAAATTGAATAACACGTAAACAATCTGCCAGGAAACATTCTATAGCAAAAGTAGAGCTCGATTGACTCAAGCTATGGCACTCCATAATTACAAACAAGGGCATGGATGGACAGAGCAAGACATGTAGAACAAAACATCCTTACTGAAGTATCTCAAAATATGCATGGATCTCTTGGTAGCATCAAGTTAACATGGCATCGAAATATCAGCAAAACAGGGCTGAAATCAGCAACATCAGGACACCTAGTTTGCATGCTTGTGCTAGTCACCACATTGATCACAAAAATACATAGCAAGCACCACTGTAAATAAGACATGGCATATTACAAAACACATGTAGGACTCAAACTCATAGGATGCACACATCAATCATGGCAAAATGACAAAGTGCAAGTTCATAAGAAAGCGAAACTAACAACACATAGCACTCTTACAACAGCATTTCGGGCATCAAGATGAGCTCAAATGAAAATGATGCAATGAGATGAAATGATCTACTCTTCGAGGCGAACATTTTGACATATTACACGCGCAAAACGGAGCTACGGATGCAGAGTTATGATGCAACGAAAATGCATGAAAATAAACACAGATTAGGGACTTAGAGAAAAACGAGGGAGGGAAGAAGTCAACCTAGTCCTACCAGATCGGATCTGGCCGAAGTTCGAGGACGGCGATCGCCGGAGCTGGAGCTCGGGGGAGAGGCCGGGGCGGAGGAGGAGGGCCGGTGGAGGCGAGGCCGACCGGGCGGCGCGGGCGAGGCAGCCCGCGGGAGCGGCCGGCCGAGGGCGTGAGGTCGCCGGTGGGGCATGGCGGCGGTGGTGGCCTCAGTGTGGTGGAGCACGGCGGCGGGACGCCGGAGGGCAGGCGGGCAGCAGCGGGGGGCGCGTGAGGGCGGCGGGGGCGGGCGGCTCGGGCCGGCTCATGGTATGTGGTGGTGGCCGGCCAGGCGTGGCCTGCCCTGGCCCCATGGCCGCGATGGGGGGAGGACGGCGGCGCCACGTGGCACGCCCGGAGTGGCTGCGGGGCGGCGCTGGGTGTCCAGCGGGACGGACATGTCCGCGCGTGTGTGAGGGACGATTTTAGGGTTTCGGATGGATTTGGACCGCGATTTTGGAGGGAAGGTGTTTATATAGGTAGAGGGAGCTAGGAGAGTCCAAATGAGGTGCGGTTTTCGGCCACGCGATCGTGATCGAACGACCGAGAGCATGGAGGGGAGTTTGCAGGGTTTTGGTCCACTTTGAAAGGGGTGTTGGGCTGCAACTCAAAGAGGGCTTTGCGGTTACCCGGTTAACCGTTGGAGTACCAAACGACCTCCAAATGATCCGAAACTTGACAGGCGGTCTACCGGTGCTATACCAAGGCCGCTTGGCAAACCTCGGTCCATTCCGAGACCGTTCAACACCGCACACGAAAAAGAGGTAAAAGGGGCGCCGGAGACATAGGAGTGCGGATTGCAAAACGGACAACGGGAAAATGCTCGGATGCATGAGACGAACACGTATGCAAAATGAAATGCACATGATGACATGATATGAAATGCAGATGATGACATGGCAAAGTGCAACACGCAAGCACATGACATGGCAACGACGGCGAATAACTGACGGACACCTGGCGCATCGAATCCGGGGCGTTATAACACTCCTCCACTAACAAGAGATCTCGTCCCGAGATCTTAGGACCGAGACGGAAGGGAAAAAGGAAGAGGTGAAACAAGAACTCAAGAGAAGAAGTAAAGAATCGAGAGCACTCGAGAAAAGAGAGGAACGGCGAGAATGATGAGAATCGAAAGCTCACGGAATCAGATAGACTATGAAACAAATCGTTCTAACCGGAGTGGTTAGAATGAGAAAGAAACGAATAAGACTGAAAGGATTTAGGCAGCACACCGGTTGAACAAGGAAAGAATTGAACAAGAACTCCACGAGATGGGATGGCGGTTGATGAGATGAAGAACGCAATGCCTCCGGAAGAATTAAAAGAATGAAATGAAAAGGACTTAGAAGGAAGGGTTGACTGGAGTTGTTGAGAAAATCAACAACGAAAGAATAAGATTGTTGTGGACTTATGGAAAACATCTCAGAAATTATGAGGTGACAACCAACCGCAAACGGAAATGATTGAATAGCTTAGAAGAACGAAGAAATGCAAAACTCCAATCCAAAAGAATACGGAGAATTAATTACACTTCGAGACGCGAGAAGACAGATACTTGAATTCCACCAACAAAATCTTGATGAACTCTTGAAGAATAAATTAAATCATGAAGAACCACCATGAAGAACTCTGGTAACAAAAGGATGAAGAGATAGAATGAAGGAAGAAAGAATAAGATGAGCCTTGCGATGATTTAGATGGAGGATTCCGACGAGCTGGTCGAGGAGATCTGAACTCCGGAAAAGAAAAGATGAAAACACTTGGAAGTAGAATTTATTCATGAAGAACAAACTCCGAAGAAAAAGATTAATCACTTGGATGAAATAAGAATAAGATTCATTGTATGCTTATCCTTCATCAAATTAAATTGATGACCAACAATGGATTTGGCATGCAACTTATTCTTCTTGAAAAAGGATTGAGAAGGATAGCACAAAACTTGAGAAAGTCTTCATGAACCACCGGTAAGATTTGAGAGACGAATGGATTAAAATGATAATCAAGGAAAAGGAATCTTGAGCGAACCACCGTAAGAATTCAAAATGACTGATGAAAGAGAATGAATCACGGGAAGAATTAGAAAAGCACGAAGATACTTGAGGAAAAATTAGAGACAAGAGAACGAAGAGATCGCGAACTGATTGACGAATACTTGAATGAAGCACCGGAAGAATATTGAGACGAGCGAAAAGGCACAGATATAGAATAATTGGGGAATGAAGCTGAAGAATTAGAACGAAGAAATCTTCCGAAAAGATGGCCTCCGGATGATCGAGAGCGAAAGCAACACCTGAAATGCTCCGGATTGATGAAAAGAATTTGCATGACTCGAAACAATTAGATAGGATAGCATCGATCTAGCACCATGAATCTCCGGGAGAACGGACAAGATTTAAGAGGAACTCTTCTTCGTTCTTCAAATGATGACGAGAAACACCGCAAAAATTATTGAGATACTCCAGGAGAATGAAAAGAGGAAGGGTTGACCCAAAGATGAAAAGAATTAGAAAGCGATCTTGGAGAAGGCATCTGACTGATGAAATTCATTCTTACGTCAAACTTCGAAAAGAATTGAGAATAACTCCGGGTAAATTAGAAGAGTCAGGTAAGATCCTGGGAAAAGACATGTGGGTTAGGGCCCACTAAAGGAAAGCACCGTTGGAAAGGATTGTTGAACAGATAGATGATGCACCGGAATAACTGAAATATTTGACTGAGGTGACAACCTCGAATTAATTGGAACACAGACGAATCTCCTGAGATGTCTTCGGAACTCCGGAATGATAAACTGGCGAGAGGCGAACGAGCAAAGAGAATACTTCGAAGGAAAAGAATATGATTAACCCGAAAAACTTGAATTGAATCCACCGGAAAAAGAAAGGGGTGAAGAATGACGAACAAGACGAGAATTCACCGGTTGAAATAATTGACGAAAGACTGAAGAGGCTCCATGCGAATGAAATAGATGGTCGGAAGAAACTCGAACTCCGGGAATAAAAAGGGTGGGAGGGCGGGAAAAACAACAAAGGCAACTTGGAAGGGGAAACCGACGAATATCTAGAAGAGACAACACCGGTTGAAATCATTGAGGAGAGAGAGCAAAAACTTGACACGAGTAGGATATACTCGATTACGGGCTCCGGTTCCGAGAGGAAGAAGGGAGGCGGGTGGGAAAACAAGGACAACTTCAGACAAGGAAAAACAACGACGTCGGAGGAAGAACTGAGGATTGAACTCAAAGATGAAGATGGTCGAGTCGACTTGACGGGAAATGCACCGGATGAAAAGAGCTGAGGAACAACTACGGAAAACCATTGCGTGATCCTAAAGAAAAAATTTGAAGGGGAAGAGGAGTAATTCAAAACACCTACGTCAAGATTCCTCACCAGAGCGACGAAGGGGCAGAGGAGTAAAAAGAATTCCTACTCTCCGATATAAATAGACTCCGAAAACAGTTTTTATTCTAGACTCAACTGCGGCCAAACTACACGATCAATCAAGGGGGCTCCTAGGGTCGGTCGAGGCTCTAATACCAACTTGTCACGCCCAATATGCGACCCTATCCAAAAGGAACTCGACGGTCCCACCAAGGATAGACCCGCATATTGAAACGCTTTTGCAAGGTGGATATCATTACATCAACATTACATAACAGATGGGGATACATACATAAGGCACAAATGCCACAAGAATACATCAACATCAAATACAAGATCAACATCCGGCTACGGACGAAACATAAACAGAAACTCAAACGACATCCACCCTGCTAGCCCAGGCTGCCGACCTGGAACCTATCCCCTGATCGAAGAAGAAGCAGAAGAAGAACTCCAATACAAGCAAACATCGCTCTCACGTCATGATCTTCGCAAACCTGTACCTGCAACTGGTGGTGTAGTAATCTGTGAGCCACGAGGACTCAGCAATCCCATTACCATGGGTATCAAGACTAGCAAAGCTTAATGGGAAAGGAAGAGGTAAAGTGGTGAGGTTGCAGCAGCGACTAAGCATATATGGTGGCTAACATACGCAAATGAGAGCGAGAAGAGAATCAAAGGAACGGTCGTCAACTAGTAATGATCAAGAAGTGATCCACGAACTCCTACTTACGCCGACATAACCCGAAACCGTGTTCTCCTCTCGATCAACCCGAAAAGAGACACTCACGAGTTACGCTTTACGGTTGGTGTATTTTAGAAGAGTTTGCTTCAAGTTTACTACAACGGATATTAACAAATTCCATCTGCCACATAACCGCGGGCACGGCTTTCAAAAGTTTATACCTGCAGGGTGTCCCAACTTAGCCCATGATAAGCTCTCGCGATCAACGAAGGATATTCCTTCTCCCGGAAGACCCGATCAGTCTCGGAATCCGGCTACAAGACATTTCGACAGCAATAAAACAAGACCAGCAAAGCCGCCGGATGTGCCGACAAATCTGATAGGAGCTGCACATATCTCGGTCTCGAGGCACACCGGATGAGCAGACGTCGGGTTGGCATAAACCCTGATTGCCAGTGCGGACATGACATTTCGGTTTGGGCCAACACTTGGAGAAACTTGGTCCGGGGGTAAAATAAAGATGACCCTTGAGAGCGCGACTCCCAAGGGAAAAAGGGCTAGGTGAGGCAAATGTAAAACCAAGGTTGGGCCTTGCTGGAAAAGTCTTATTCAAAGCGAACTGTCAAGGGGGTCACATACCACCCGACCGCGTTAGGGACGCAAAATCCGGGAACATAATACCGATATGACGGAAACTAGGGCGGCAAGAGTGGAACAAAACACCAGGCATAAGGCCAAGCCTTCCACCCTTAACCAAGTATATAGATGCATTAATTAAATAAGATATATTGTGATATCCCAACAAGTAAACATGTTCCAACAAGGAACAACATCTCCATGTTCCAACAAGGAACAAACTTCATCTTCACCTGCAACTAACAACGCTATAAGAGGGGCTGAGAAAAGCGGTAACATAGCCAAACAACGGTTTGCATAGGAAGGTTGCAAAAGGTTAGAGGCTGACATGGCAATTTGGGATGGCTTGAGCAGCAAGTGATAGGTAGCGCAGCATAGCGAAAGAGCGAAGCAACTAGCATAGCAATGATAGTAATGAGATCCAGGGTAGCGGTCATCTTGCCTGAAATCCCGCAAGGAAGAAGAACGAGTCCATGAAGAAGACGAACGGAAGAAGCCGAACCAAGCGTGAGCGAGCGAATCCTCACGATCGCAATAAACTGGAACTAACAAGAAGAAGCACACAACATAGTAAACACACCACACATGAACAAGACATGATGCACAACAAGCATGATGCATGACAAAGCTACATGAAGCTACTCATGGCAAGAGATGATGCAAACAGGAGCAACACATCAAAGCAAGTTTAAATGAGGCCGGAAACAACATAGAACAATTCCGGTAAGTCCTCATATGCAAATTTCGAAATTGGTCCAGATCTGAATAAACCTTATGTTCAAGTTGTTAAACAGCAAGTTAAGATGCACCACGATGATCTACACGAAATTCTAGTCAAGTTACATATAAAGTTCATTAGATTCGGAGCTACGGCCTAGAAGATATGAGCAAAACAAGATAAGCATGGCATTGATGCAAAATGCATACAAACATCAAGCAAACACCTCAAAACATGGATGCAACATGATAATATGAAACTACATGCAAAATCAAGCAAGTTTCATATAAAGCACACTCAAAAGGAGACAACGGTTCAACACATACACCCTATACAAGTTATAGCAACAATCTGTCCAAAACAGCAAGTAGGCATATTGCAAGCACCAAAACAACATGCTACAGGACCTCAACAAGAAAACAAAAGGCATGGGCATGATGTACAGGTAAAGCATGACAAAACATGAACACTGAGCTATCTCCAGAAACAACTAGAACATGCTCAAAATGACATGGCAAGATTGCAAATAATAACAGTTTCAGACTTTGCAGAAAATAACATCAGGTTGCAATGTTTAGAGCTATGAAACAACATGTTACAGGAACTTAAAATGGCAAACAAAGGCATGGCATGAATCTACTAATTGCATAGAACAAAAGTCCCTTACTGACCATAAGCCAAAAAGGACTAGAAAATATGATGGCACCCATGTAAACATGGCAAGTTACATTACAGATTCATACATGGCATGAACAACGATAAGTAGGCATGTTGGTGAGCTTGAATCACTCACCACAGAGCAATAAATGACATGGCAAGGCAACCAACAGTAAGAAGACATGGCATAGAAGTTATACATGGCAAGAACAACATCATAGGGTGCATGGATCAACCACAACAACCTTGGCAAAATTGAATAACACGTAAATAATCTGCCAGGAAACATTTTATAGCAAAAGTAGAGCTCGATTGACTCAAGCTATGGCACTCCATAATTACAAACAAGGGCATGGATGGATAGAGCAAGACATGTAGAACAAAACATCCTTACTGAAGTATCTCAAAATATGCATGGATCTCTTGGTAGCATCAAGTTAACATGGCATCAAAATATCAGCAAAACAGGGCTGAAATCAGCAACATCAGGACACCTAGTTTGCATGCTTGTGCTAGTCACCACATTGATCACAAAAATACATAGCAAGCACCACTGTAAAGAAGACATGGCATATTACAAAACACATGTAGGACTCAAACTCATAGGATGCACACATCAATCATGGCAAAAATGACAAAAGTGCAAGTTCTGTTAAGAAACAGAAACTAACAACACATAGCACTCTTACAACAGCATTTCCAGCATCAAGATGAGCTCAAATGAAAATGATGCAATGAGATGAAATGACCTACTCTTCGAGACGAACAGTTTGACATATTACACGCGCAAAACGGAGCTACGGATGCAGAGTTATGATGCAACGAAAATGCATGAAAATAAACACAGATTAGGGACTTAGAGAAAAACGAGGGAGGGAAGAAGTCAACCTAGTCCTACCAGATCGTATCTGGCCGGAGTTCGAGGACGGCGACAGCTCGGGGAGAGGCTGGGCGGAGGAGGAGGGCTGGGAGGCGAGGCCGACTGGCGGCGTATGTGAGCCAGCCGCGGGGAGCGGTGGCGAGGCGGCGGGGTCATGCAAGGGCATGGCGGGCGGCGGTGGCCGGCTCCGTGTGATGGAGCACTGTGTGGCAAGACGCCGGAGGGCAGGCGGCAGCGAGCAGGCGGCGGGGCGGGAGGCGCTTGGTCGGGCGGCTCGGCCTGGCTCATGGTATGTGTGCGGCGGCCGTTGCCCGGGCCTGCCCTAAACCCCATGAACATGGTGTGGGGAGGACGGCGGCGCCACGTGGCACGCCCGGAGTGGCTCTGGCGGCGGCGCTGGGTGTCCGGCGCTTGTGTGAGGACGATTTTAGGGTTTGGGATGGATTTGACTGCGATTTTGGAGGGAAGGTGTTTATATAGGTAGAGGGAGCTAGGAGAGTCCA
Source organism: Aegilops longissima (assembly GCA_021605205.1). Classification (NCBI taxonomy): domain Eukaryota; kingdom Viridiplantae; phylum Streptophyta; class Magnoliopsida; order Poales; family Poaceae; genus Aegilops; species Aegilops longissima. The sequence continues at coordinate 175,724,042 of CM038681.1, read as the reverse complement.
AATGAGGTGCGGTTTTGCCACGCGATCGTGATCGAACGACCGAGAGCATGGAGGGAGTTTGCTGGGTTTTGGGCCACTTTGAAAGGGTGTTGGGCTGCAACTCAAAGAGGGCTTTGCGGTTACCGGTTAACGTTGGAGTACCAAACGACCTCCAAATGATCCGAAACTTGACAGCGGTTCACGGTGCTATACCAAGGCCGCTTGGCAAACCTCGGTCCATTCCGAGACCGTTCAACACCCTTACACGAAAAAGAGGTAAAAGGGGCGCCGGAGACATAGGAGTGCCGGATTGCAAAGCGGACAACGGGAAAATGCTCGGATGCATGAGGCGAACACGTATGCAAAATGAAATGCACATGATGACATGATATGAAATGCAGATGATGACATGGCAAAGTGCAACACGCAAGCACATGACATGGCAACGACGGCGAATAACTGACGGACACCTGGCGCATCGAATCCGGGGCGTTACACGGATTCAACCAAAGTAATTAACTCAGGATCGACAGAGAATTCATAATCCTTATCAGTAACAAATATGGGAGACGTAGCAAACTGAGGATCATATTTCATTCTAGCATTCAGAGATTTTTCTATCAACTTGATTAGTAATTTCTTATGATCATCTCTATCCTTACAAGCAGGAAAGTCTCTAGCTACCTCTCCGTCCATAACATAACCCTTAGGTATATCAGACAATTCATATCTAGGAGAGCTAGGTCTAACAGGTGTTTCATCATTTTTAGTCTCAGTAATTTCATCAGTTTCAACATTCTCAATTTCTTTAGCTCTAGCAAGTTGTTCATCAAGAAATTCACCCAGTGGCACAGTCTTATCAGGCAAAGTACTAGCATCATCGTAAGAATCATTCATAGCAGAAGTAGAATCATCAATTACTTGCGACATATGAGGATTAATAGCGGGTGGTGGTGTTGCAAGCTTACTCAAAACAGAAGGTGAATCAACTGCCACTACAGGATCAGGTAATTTGCCGTCTGCCAAAGCAGACGGTAAAGAACAAGATCACCGGCGGCAAACCACTTTGCTGTCTGCCACGGACGGTGAACATTTCCGACACTGAAAGTCATGGTAATGACCTTGTTTGTTGTCTGCATAAAGACAGCAAACGACAAACAAGTTTGCCGTCCTCTTTCCTGGCCAAGCTGACGGCAAAGATCTTGGACGACAAAGAATAGATGTTAGCCCCATTAGGTGGCTAACGGCAAACTTTGGCGTCCGCCTGCTGACGCCAAACAACCAAAGCCTTTTGTCGTTTGCCATATGACATCAGCATGGCTTTGCCTGCATGTCACTCCTACTCTGTCTTCGTCGTCTGCCTGGTAGGTCCTTGTCGTCTGCCAGTAGACGTCATAATGACCAAATGGGCCAGACCTGGTGCTCCCAAGTTGCACAGGTTGCTGCCACGTGTCCCCTTTGCCATCCGTCGGCAAAGAGCTTTGCCGTCGGCTGGCAGACGGCAAAGCGCCTGTATTGCCACTGTTTTGTTTGTTTTCTGTTATTTCCCTGCATTTTCAAAACACACACACACACACACACATATATATATATATATATATATATAGCCGGTCAATTCTGCTAACACTTATGAACTACACGTTCAATGCGAGGGCACTACACTTTCTGTAGCAAAGGTACCGCAATACAGAGACTAGTGAACTTTGTGTCGGAAAAAACTGCACGTGATATTTTTTTCAAGATTGAAAAGCTATGGATTAGGCGCAACTTCTCCATGTTGAATTTTTTCAAGATTCATCACGGTTTAAGAGCAGTTTTTAAAACGGTGCGGCGCACGACGAGTGGCAGCGAGTGTTTTTTCTCGTTTTTTCTAAACTGCTCGTCGGAATGAAGCAAATGATACGCCGTTGGAAATATGTCATCGAGGCGCATCTTTTTCATATGTATTATTTTCTATAATTCGTTACGGTTTTAGAGCGGTTTCAAATTTATTAAATCACGGAATTGTGTTTTTCTTTTTTTTTGAATTTTTTGGTACTGTTTTTGCTCCAGTTTTTTAATCGTTTGTCGAAACAAGGTGTGTGATACGCTGTTGGATACAGACGAGGTGCAACTTTCATATGTAGATATGTTTTAGATATTTCTTACGATTTTAAATTAATTTTGAAGAAGTGCGACAGACGACGAGTGACAGCGGCCGTTATTTCACACATTTTTACAAACTGCCTGTCAGAATGATTCAAGTGATACGCCGTCTGAAAGATATCGATGAGACGCAACTGTTTCATGTAGAACACTCTCTCTAATTCCTTACGGTTTAAAAGCAGTTTTCATTTTCCAAAAATGTGAACACTGTTTTTCGCGACCTCCAAATCGTCGTGTGTACTACATCAGACAGGTGTACTGCATCAGACAGATGAGCGCACAGCTTCATATAGAAACCGCACTACATCAGACAGTCAAGTGAACTTTATGATTTCTGTTACGGTAGTAACCTTTCTTGGAAAAGTTTTTGTTGTTTTTTTCCAAAAAAAATATGAAAGAGAGTGGACTGCAGAGACAAGGGCAAGTGAACTGCGACATAGATCGAAGTGAACCACATCTGAGGACCAAACGCACTGTAGGTGTTGATGTAGTCGACTGAATTTTGAGACACACGGAACAAATTGCACTTCATACAGAGAGGTAATGAGCTGCTACACAAATGGAGTAAACTTCATTTTTTGTCTTCTTCAAAAAAATTCAAGACACGTGTACTGCACTGTAGATGGCATACTAGCGAACTGCACCAAAACACGGTTGAGTTTTTGACAGCACACCCACAACACTGCATTGCAAATCCGACATGAAATTAAACTCTACGTGTTGTACTGCACAAAACACACTCGATTCACAACAAATTTTAACCGGACGAAACCGGAAAACACTAATCCACGGCGAACTTCACGGCCAAGGGACGAGCCGGTCGTCGTCACTAGAGAACTACAATGAAGAATTGGGGTACTGCAACGGCAGTCCAACTCACCTGCAATGAAGAGAAACTTGCACTGTTCGCCGTCAGCGGAGAACTACAGTGAATAATTTCATCTAGGCATCTTTTTTGTGTACGCACTAGTACACCATGGGAAGAGGACTGTTGGAGTGGCCACTGCAGGCCACAACTGAGGGCAAAATCGCGTTGACCCGAGGTAGCCCTCGTTGTCGTGCTTTTTTGTCCCCATGGCTCTATCTATAGCAACAATAGTTTAGGCGGGGTACAATACAAGCAAAAGTCTTCAGCTTATAGCTTCACGACATTTCTAATGGGAAAAAATACAGACCTAGTTGGTCGTGGCTCTAATCCTGCGGCCAGCCTCGATACCTGAATTAAGATGCAGCAGAGGGAAATGCATCAGAACTGGTTTAGTTATACAATGATGTCCCTAGCGTTGATAACTTTTGATATAGATGTCAGGGTACCTTCTCGGAAGTAGCTCTTTAACCTGCGAGGCACATGGTGCATGTACCTCATTTTTCCAGTGCTGGCACCTAATGGCCTTCGCACTCCAAATGTCTGAAGATATGAATTGCATCTGCACTGCAGACCGTGCATACCCGCTCAATGCCAATGTGTGGCCGTTGCACTGCACTAGCTCAGACCGTGGACCGCATGTATCCGCGCAAACTGCACGACAACAAAATCTGCATCGGAAAACACTACAAAAAAGACACATCCGTGACATTTTGGGCTGAACGAATTTTTTCTGTCATGCTTATGACACTTCTATGATGATTATTGTGACAAAACCCGGTATCGTCATAGATGTGGTGGGCTCCTACTTCTATGACAAAAAATCAAGACAGAAAATGGGCTTTTCGTCCTGGGCGGGCCGGAGGCGCAGCTGCATGACAATCTTTGGGACGTCCGTCCATGACGGAAAAAAACGTGGTAGAAGCGAGGGCGAGGAAAATATCGGGGAGTTCCCAGTTACGGTGGGTGGTCGGGGGCCGAGCGATGCGCGTTTCTATCGTACACGTACGCGCGTGGGTGAGGGGCATTGGGCTCTAACTGAACCCGGCGAGGCGTTCGCCATCGAACCCGCGCGATTACTGCGAGCTACGTGTTAGCGAACCCGAGCGATCGATTGATGGTGATGGCGAACCCGATCGGCGATTCCTTTGCTCTGCTGCTAAGCGAAGCCGGTCGATCTGCCTCTGGATGAACAATGGCGTTGTTGGGGGGTGGATGAACGGGACCCCATGGTAGTAGAGGTCGTTGCCGCTGGATGAACAAGACCCGATCGAGGCGGTTGGGGTGGATGAACAGGACCACGTGGAGGGTGGATGAACAGGACCCGTGGAGGGCTGGTTGAGCGATGGCCGGTGGAGGCTGGATGAGCAGTAGCCCGTGGAGGGTGGTTGAACAGGACCCGTCACGCGGAGGGCTGGTTGAGCGATAGCCAGATGAAGGAGCGGTGGAGGCTGAATGAGCAGGAGCCCGTGGATGAGCGATCATGCGTGGAGGTAGGAGGAGACACCATGGATGAGCGATCCAGGTGGAGGTGGAGGGGTCGACGGTGGATGAGCAGATGACCGTGGAGGCAGCGATGGTGGAGATGAACGGTATCCGCGGAGTCCGTTTCTGATACGCCACACCCCTCCCGATGAACAGGACCCCCGTTTTGACCGTAGCGCTCCAACACAAGTCTGTTTCCTCCGTTTTGCGGTACGCCACACCCCTCCCGATCAACAGGACCCCGTTTTGACCGTAGGAGGTCCAAGAGAAGATCGTTTCCTCCGTTTTGCGATACGCCAGACCCCTCCCGGTGAACAGGATCCCGTTTCGATCGCTGGTCGAACACAAGGCTGTTTCCTCCGTTCTGCGGTACGCCAGGCCTCGTTTCGATCGGCTGTTTCATCCAAGCCGGTTGGCTCCCGATGAACATGACGACGATGTAGCTTCTCTGTTCTGACCTAGCCATGTACACGAGCCCTGGCCGTACGTATGCGCGAGTAGGCGTTCGAGACCCCGCCCGGATGTACGTACGTGGCGTAGTTACTTTCTTGCACCCTGGCCACTGTACGTACGTGTACATGATATTAACGGGACTGTGTGACATGCTACATGCGCGCCTCTACTACGACATGTGCGCGCCTCTACTACGACACGTGCCCTTCCTTACACGGCCACGATTCATCGCTGCAACCTGCAGACAGACCGATTGACCAGTATGTACGTACACGTTCGCGACCAGAATGACAACGCTACGTACGCTTCAACCAGGTGGGTCCCGACTATCAGGCACTTCCTTGCGTGTGAAGATGTAGCTAGTGGGTCCTTGCAGTTAGGGTGGAAACATTTTTTTCATGAAATACGGTGGCCCGTCCGATGGTTCCCTGGTGTCAGGTGGAGGAATCATTATTTTCCGCATAATAAGGAGGCACTTCCTTGCTGCGGCCGTGGACCCAGCTCTCAGCCTCTCCACGTATAGTACTCTTCCGATGGAAGCCGTTCCTTGACCACGTTGACCACGCCGCACCGAGAGCACTAGGGCGGTGGATGATGGGGAGGCCTAGGAAGGGGACGACGCGGAGCCGGGGAAGACGTGGCAGTGGATACCCACGCGGAGAGGAGTACGATGGTTCACTGGTTCGGCTACGGTGTGAGGCTGCCTTCCCTGCAGGGCCTGGCCAGCGGTGGGAATAGTAGGGGCGGTGAGGCCTCCGTGGCAGCACAGCTAGCCACGGGAGGTAGGAGCATGCGACATGACCGGCGCTGGTTTGGGCGGCTGGAGCAAGAAGATCAGAGGTTGAAGAAGCACTAAGGTCGTTGGATGGACATCGTACGGTCACTGGAGCTAGAATCGTTCATATTGACTAAGTTGACAACGCACTCCGTCCCCGTCAACTTAGTAGGCCCACAAGTCAGCCCCACACTATGGTGGGTCCCAACTAGCAGGGGGAGTATTCATTTTTTGTGCGTAATGAGTAGGCACTTCCTTGCGTGCGAAGATATAGCTGGCAGGTCTGAGCTGTCAGCGGGGGGAACCTTTTTGTTGCAAAATACAGAGGACCTTCCGGTGGGTCCCAGCTGTCAGGTGGAGGAATCATTACTTTGCGCGTAATAAGGAGGCGTTTCCTTGTGTGCGGTCGTGGACCCAGTTGTCAGCCTCTCCACGTACCGTCCACTTCCGATGGATGTCATTCGTTGACCACGCCACGCCAAGAGCACCAGGGCGGTGGATGACGGCGAGGCCTAGGAAGGGAACAACACGAGCACAGGAAGGCGGCGGTGGATGCCCCTGCGAGAATCTGGCGCTGACTGGTAGGCTGCGGGGTGAGGCTGACGTCGTCACAAAATAACAGGATGTGCGGGTGGGTAGAGGGATGGCCTGGCGGTAGCTGGTAGCCACGGAGGAGGGAGCGAGCAGTCCCTTGGCGCTGGTTTGGGCGGCTGGAGCAGGAAGATCAGAGATTGAAGAAGCACGGCGATCGTTGGATGGACATCCAACAGTCACTGCTCTGTGTTGACTAATTTGACAAAGCGTTGCATGCGCATCAAAAAATTATTTAGGACAGCGTCATCATGAACCTAGTAAGCCCAGAAGTCAGCCTCCAAATCTGTGGAAAACAGCATACAGCCCATTAGCCATTATTTTCAATAATTTACAGCCCGTTTGCTAATTCTTAAGGATATTTTGCAGCCCATATTCTTTTTATTAGGATTGCAGACCATATATTCTGGGCACTGCTAAAAAATTCAACGAAATTTTTCATATTTCGGTGGGGTCTGAACTCTTTTAATCATGAAATTTCGAGTCACGTTAAAAATAATTTTTTAAAAATAATATCAAAATAAAATTAAAAAAAATCTCCGCCAAAAATGAATGAAATTTAAAATATTTACTAGCAAGATGCCAGTGCGTTGCACGGAACATGAAGATGCATTTGTATGAGTAGTTTATCTTGTGGGAGAAAAGGATGAACGAGGGAAGGCCTTATCTACAAATGTGGAGAGGAGTGCGAGTAAATTGTCATAGTTTCCTTCCTATCCGTTAGATATAGATCGGACGGCCTATATTGCAGGATGGCAGGCACACCATCATCACCAACTCTACTTTTTATAAGAGTAGAGAAATCCAGAAAAATGATATTTTAATGTAATTGCCGGTTGGCTTTGGTTTAAAAATTTACAGCCCATTTCTTACAACTTATAGACCATTTCTGGGGAAGCCCATTTCTTACTACTTACATATCCCTCCTCGTCTTGAAAGATTTGTGGCCCAACCGGGCTGATAAAAGCAAGTAGGCCTCGGTTGGGTATTCTCCAAAAAAAAGAACTAGGCTAGCCATTTTTAGAAAGAAAAAAGATATCAACTGGGCTCGTCATGGGCTTAAATGAAAGCGTAAGCATGGGCTAGACGGGCCACAGCCCTCGCACAGCGCGCAGTTGAGCTCCGTCTCTAAAACTAAAAAACAACTGGGCTAGCTACTGCGTCCCTGGTGTTATCCGCTCGTTGTGTAATTTTCTCGTTTATTGACTACATTGACAATGGCGTGGGACCTACTGTAGTTGTCAAACAATTAGGAGGAAGTATGTTTTTGGCTTGTAGGAGTAATAACGAGGCACCTGCTTGCGTAATGCAATGACCCTAGTGGGTCCCTACTGTCAGCCTCTCCACGTACAGTCATCTCCTGATTCCTCTCGGTTGTTGACCATTTGACAACTCCAGATGGCAGCGGGCACAGCGAGCGAACCAAGGCGGAGAATGACGGCGAGGCCTCGGACGGGAACAAACCGGAGTAGTGGAAGGTGCGGTAGTGTAGTGGCAGGCGGAGGGTAGTATGAGGGCAACAACATGTAACTGAAGCTTACGAACAGTACAAAAAGCCCAAGGATTAATTGTTCAACAAATTTAGACAAGACCCAAATTGAACATGGCAATAACATCTAACCCAACCACTCTTTTTCGCAGTCACAAACAAATGGATCGGTCTGATCCATAAAATCAACATCCTATGCAAAAAAATTATTGGAGGATGACTATAAGTTATTGTAAATATAAGCCGAGCACATTCAGAAGCCCATTTGTCCACCTAAAACTTCTTTTTTTGCCGTTCAACATGTCCGTCCGTGAGAAATCTCTTTACAAAAAACTTAAGCCTCATGAACAATAGTAACCTCGCATTCAACAGGAAGAATGTGACAAAGCTTCTGTTTGCCTGGTTGGATGCATATCCATCCATCGTTATTGTCCTCAAACGAATGTCATGAGAACTGAGAAAATCCTGGTGCTTATTACGCCACCGATTGATTATACATTTTTCTCCATGTGGTAGCAGTGCCTAAGTAGACATGAAGATTGAAAATAGTTAAGGTCTGAAAAAAGAGTATGTCGAAAGAGCGAAAGCTGAGCGGTTAATCTAGTACAATATATACGGGCTTTCAATGTGCATGAAATCATCACCTCTATATATAAACTCTACAGAGATCAAAAGCATCGCAGCAAGCCAATAATTATGATCAGATCAAAACTAAACATTCCGATATATAAGATCTTGATAGAATCCAGCAGCATTGATAGGCTATCCATGGACGAACTCTTCATTGAGCGTATAACATAATATTAGTACCCAAAGTGTACTCCAAGATGATATAAAACTTATGGGCACAAATGAAAAATGCAGCTTATGATTACAAATGTGTAGATGATAATATATGGTACCTTAAAAAGTGAGGAGCCAAACATCTACTTCTTGTGATCATTAAACGGATCACGAATTACACCCAAGGTCTCCAGTTTGGGCACAGAGACGACAGTTATTTGCGAAGGTTTATAACAATCATCAAGGAGCAACCTTTGAAGTGAAGGGGCATCTTCGATGATGAGCTGCTGTCCTTCAAAACAATTTTTCCAATGCTTTTAAGGTGAGGCGACTTTATTTGGAGACAACTGATAGGGATTTCTATTCCCAAAACAATCAGCAAGCGCTCCAGGGCAGGGCAACTGGAGTGGATGATGTTGTGTAGTGAGGCCTCAGACAGATAAACCACCACAAGCGAAAGTTTTTTTAGCAGTGGGAGTCGAAGCATTTGTACCAGATGGTGTGGTGGATGGCACCGGGCGAAGGTGGTGGTGTGGAGAGAGGAGGAAAACCGCGAGATGCAAGGGTGGTGTGGGCACAAATTCTTGGTGTGTTCGTGGTATGAAACTTTCGTGATAATGGTAGAACTCAAACTGCTGGAGTTTCCCGAATTCAAGGGATGTCAGCCAAGCGTCCACCATGCAGGGTATGGAGAGCAGGTAGCGTGTCGGGATGCAGAGGCGTTGAAATGGGCCCTGCTGGTGAGAGGAGACGATGGCTCTGAGGAGATCAAATTCAGGAAGGACAGAAATCTGACGACAGTTGAGTGAGGGGCGCGGTGCGCCATATCGGGCACCATCGAGTTGAGAGGACTTGTGTGCGGCAGCAATCCTTGGTGGGGAGAAGTCAGATGATCTCCTCGAGGATGACAGCGGGGAGATCGCTGATGTGGTCCACTGAAGATTCTACCGGTTCCTCAAATCCAGGTGGGGGGCTCGCCGCTTCTCCCCGCGCTGCCGGGTGCGGGATCTACAACCGGCATCGTTGCTGGCGGGAGCCTCATCTTCTTGGCTTTGGGGCCAGCCGACTCCATTTTCCTTGCGGGCGTCGCACCGAGCTCACGGGTTTGAGCAGAGTAGCCAGAGACGAGCCTAGTGGCAGTGCGAGTGGGGAAGAAGGAGGGCTGGGGTTTTCTGTACGAGTGGAAGAAGAGGAGCATGTGTTTTCTGTACCAGTGAGGAAGAAGGTGAGTGGGGGTTTTACGGGCGAGTGAGGAAGATTGGGAGCGGGGGATTGGGGGAGGCAGGCGGGAGGCGAGCTGCAGTATAAGTGGAAGCGAGGAGGAAGGAGGGTTTTTCTGGGATCGCCCCCTCTTCAAGAAATATGGGCTTCTCCTCGCAAAAAATAAAAACAAATGGGCTTTAAGATGGATAGGCTTTTGTATCGGCCCAGTCGGCTGCCCGTGTTTCGTACGGGAGGGCCTTGTGCTAGAAGCAGCCCGAGACACTCTCCAGCTTATTGCCCATTCAAAAGAAAAAAAGAGACACCTCCAGCTTATGGCTACTCATCGGTAACCTTTTTCAACTTTGCATCCACCAAATTAGAGGATGCGGTACTAGATGCATACACTCACACTAGTCGCGTAGCGCGGCAAAGTGAGGTATCAAATAATAGGCCTACAATATACTTACTAGATTGTGAAGGTTCACAGGCTAGTCAACATTCACATTAAACTAAGCTTCAGAAGATACAGTATGCATACTAACATTCATAAGAACAAAAGTTCAGCATGTTTATGCATCTCAATGATTCACCATACTATAACCAATACAAAGCTGTGAGAAGGTGTGGAAATAAAGAAAATCGGTTGATGCTTCTCTGAGCAACGGGCCTCCATGCGCACACATTAAATTCCTGGGCATCCTTGTTTCTTCTCAATGTTGCGAGCACTTTGAGCTTGTTGGCAACTCCATAGCTAGCTAGCTGCCTCATCTGGCAATTGATACTGACACATTTGCAGCAAATACATGAGGCAATAGAGATGAATCAACATGAGTCCATATTGTGCAGTTCCCGTGAAATCATCTTCATTGTCCTGAATCTGAAAAGATGGGAAAACAATAGCTATACTTAAACGGTGTTGCAAAATAGTAGCACATATCAATAGCTCGGCATGAAAAAACACGATCATCTGGACAAAGGGGATACTGACCTGCCTGAGGAAGATTATATATAATTTCATAAGTCCTTAGTTGATTTCCACCTTCGGTTGCACTGCTTGTTTGCTCCTCCACACATGACACGTTCCGTACTGCAATCAGCAAGTCAATGTACGAATAAGCTTATTTCATCTTGTCGTGGTCATTGTACCTAGTTACGAGTGTACGAATACTTGGAGCACCATGAGGTTAGCTGACAGCAGGTAGATGCAGCCATATAATTTTGTGCAGTGCTACCAAAATTGAAGTTTGTATCCCTTCCTGTTATGAGAATTCTTCTTGAAGTTGGTAGAATTTGATGGCTTGTTCTTTGCATCAAACTTGCCTTTCCCCTAAGATTTGTTCTTGTTGTTTTTTGGGCTGGTTGGGCTGGAAGTTCTTCTCGTGTACCATGTGGGCACTAGAAGCTCCCTCAGCGACCCGAGCACGTGTCTCTTTTGCTCTCTTCAAAATCAATATTGCTAATGAGATCCGAAATGGAAAAATCATGTCTCTTGTTTTTCAGAGAAGTAGCAAAATTGTTCCACAAAGGTGGAAGCTTGGCAATGATGGTCCCAGCAAAAAATTTGTCTGGCAACACACACTTAAAGTACTCAAGTTCCTTAGTGAGTGACTGTATCTCATGAGTCTGCTGAACAACAGAGCACTCATCAGTCATCTTGTAGTCACAGAATTGCTCCATGACGTACAACTCGTTGCCAGCGCCGAGGCCCCAAACGTGGCCTCGAGCGCAGCCCACATGTCTTTGCCGCTGTCAAACGACATATATGAATCCACATTGTAAAGAACACTCAGCAAGGCGGCTTTGAAGAGGGTATCCATGTTCTCAAAAGCTTCCTGCTGTGTAGGATTAAGATCGCCCTCAGGCTTACCCTTAGTGGCGTCATAGCAGTACATGATCTGAAACCAATATACTGCTCTTGTGCGCCACCTTTTATATTGCACCCCCTTAAAAGTAGGCGGCTTCAAAAGCGCAGCAAAACCACTCGGAGTAAATTGCCTAGAATCAGGTTTTTGGATTGGATTGTTGAATATATGAGAAATTTACTATGAGATTTAATCCGAATCAACGGTAAATAGATCATGACGACAATTGCAAAGATCAAAGTAATGATGCGGACTAAACTAGGAGGACAGAATCACATATTGTACAGCGGGAGCAGAACCACTGTGGTTGATGTTGTCACTCATGTCGTTGATGAAGAGGTTACCGAGGTCCGGGAAGAAGGTTGTCGTTGAGGAAGTCATTGCTGGCAGCAGTCACACGAGTGTGCTCCCCAAAAACCTGATCGCCACTCTCCCGTACAGGATCACGAAAGGCGGGGTTCAGAGGACTGTTGTCCCTTCTCGCGGTGCACGTCGGAAGGAGGTCTGGAGAAGAATTGCGTGGCAGCGCTAAGATCTGGAACGGTGCGAAACCATATGATACAGTGGCGGCTAGGGTAGAGCTTGTCAGGTCGGTCGTGCGAGTAAGACCAAGTATAATAGTAGGCCTTTGGCCCAAACCCCACATCCAAGTCAATAATAGCCCCACTATCCAACAGAATCAGAAACAGCTGAGTAATTAAGGCATCCGTTAATTAATGACTTAATAAATTTTCCGACCAACAAAAATATAGACCACATGCATAGCTTTTGTCCTTGGACAGACTCATTCCCGAAGAACGCGTGTGTAGGCTTCCTATTATCATGCTCATGCAAATGCTAGAATAGATCACATTATAAAGTGGTGCAGCTCACACTCACCTAGCAGTATGGGACTAAACTTTAGTCCCACTCGCACCACACTTAGAGCATGGTTAATAGTATAGCCAACATCCGGTTATACGAAGTTGACACATCATCTAGAACCAACCTAATAGCCTGCTAGTACAATAGTTAGGCCCTTTAGTATAATACTATATCATTAATAATGGCCCCACCTTTTGTCTCACAAAGTATGTTGGAGCTCCTGCTACAACCGGCTACAAGTTTACAACCCGCTTCTCTTCTCTCTCCTCTTCTCTCCCCTTCAACTAAGCACAAATACTATGTTTAAATCCTTATAGCCTGCTTATGTCATCTAATTGTAGTACTTGCTCTAAAGTTACTCTCCACTGTGTAGTCTGAAATGTCGGATGTGCAACGGGCGGTGCCCTCGGTCAGCGCGCCGCTTCAACGGCGGAAGCAGTAAGAGGTCGCGTCGCCCTGACTTGCCATCAATGTGGAGCGGCGGGCTCAGGTGGCGCCGGGCGGGAAGCGCGTGCGGGAGGGGGGAGGGGTTTTTGGTGGGCCAAGAAGGTGAGAAGCCAACTTGGGATCGGTCCGGACAGGGAAATATCATGTGCTCCCATACTCACTAGTTTCATGCATATGACACTAGTCTATGTTACTACTCCCTCCTTTCCGGTTTATAGGGATCAATTCGAACTCACCAACCAAGGTAGATGATGAGTGGTGGAATACTTTTTGTAATTGGCAAAAGCACCCAATTAATGCTCTTGTTTTCCTCAAAAAATTATGTTCACCATTGTATTAATTGCAACGCATGCATGCATAAAGTACATGCATTGGTCAATTTTCTCTTAATACTTGCATGCAATTATTTAATGCACCTTGAAATCTAAACTTGTGATGGGGAACAACCAAATTGATCCTTATAAAATGGAAAAACTAAGATTTTGAGATAAGCCTTATAAACTGGAAAGGAGGGAGTAACATACTAATGTTATGATGGCTTCATTTATTAGCTTGTAGACTCATCTTGTCTTGGGAAACGCTATGTTACAGTAACATATTATGTTACCACTTCTCATTAACTACTTGCCACATAAGCAAAATTTTCTTGGAGTGCACTAAGTTACTCCCACTATAACTAGTCGTACAAAGTGTGGGATATGTAGAGGGTGTAGTAAGCAAGCTTCTCATCATTCTGTGAGTTGACATGACACATCAAAGTAGTAGTTTATTTTTCAAAATGTACATCAAAGTATCAGTGTAGTAGTCTCCAAAAAGGGCCGACCATGTCCATGGCTACCATTCCATCCCGTGCTCCGTCATTGAGTATGTGCATGATTCATGTGCCATTCAAGAAAAAAACTGCGTACATTCCATTGAAGAAGAAATTTAAAAACAAACACGCCACCGCGTCATGGTCGAACTTTGATTCGCCCACGCGTGGTTCCCGACCCTCCACTAAGTGAACAACTACCAAACGCGTCAAATTATCATGTGAGATGCCTCTTCATCTAGAAATGAGCTCCACCGTGTACCCGCACGAGTGTGTTAGGGAATGAGGCACAAAGTATGTGCGTCCGTGCGTGTAATTTTTCTCTTCGTGCATGTACTCCTTTTTTTGTGGGTGATTCGTGCACGTACTGGGCTTACGTTCGTGAACGTTGGTGAGTCTCACTTATCTCTACATCTCAACATGTACATCTACATCTGTATTTACGTCTACACTACATCTACATGTACATGTACATCTACATCTACTATAGGACAGCAAGTTTTAAACATGAGACCGGCCATTTTCTTGCATGACACGACCAGCCTATATCGGTTCTTGCTCCTTATCTCTCTCAAAGTGCGTCCGGCGGGCGATTTTGCCATCGATTGAGGTTGGTTCGCTCACACTCGGTCCCACATGTTAGAAATTTCAAAAGAATACTCTGACCAGTGGACCATTGAAAGAAGTATATTTTCACCCTCAAATGTAAGTTGATGGACAAATAACCCCCCAAAGTCAATTTTGGTATGATTTTTACCCTCAAATCTCTAAATCCGGGTATATCACCCCCTTGAGCGGTTTTAGTGTTCACATGTTAGAGTTTAGGAGGTTTTGATTGTTGACTAGGAATTGACTAATTATTTACACTAATGAAATGGCAACGACACCATCGGTAGCCGCGGATGTCGTCGGAGATGTACCCAATGGACCCCCGACCTTCCCTACGTGGAGAGGAGATCATGCAGGTGCCTTTCAAGCTCAAGGGGTCGTCGAGCTACCTCGTGGGCTCATCGCTCGCCTACCTCTGGTCCTCCCAGAGCCTCTATCATTGTCGTGCAGCCCACGGTGACGCTCATTTGCAGGTGGGCGCTGCTAGCTAGGAGACATAGTTGAGTTAATCGAGCCCTACTTGAAAATCAATTGTGTTTTTGGCCTAAGCTCCACCACTACTAGAAGAAAACTCCTGCAGAGGAGGTCGATGAGAGGTAGCACCGTGCTACCTACATTGGTCGTTTGATTCATAGGATAGGATGATATAAGATTTTTTTCCCATGTAATCATGTGTTAATTGGCAATCTAGCATCCACCCAACTTTTTTTCACTTCCTTTGTTTTTCCCGTGTCAAACACTCTCTTTTTTAGGGGAACATTGTGTTAATGCTATGGGATTCAACTGGACATGCCACTCCAATCCTTTATTTTTCTTTATGAAGAGAGTACTCGTTGCTACAAGAGCACTGTGTTAATGATGTGCCGCTGCAAGAGACACCTATATTAATTAACCGTGCATCAGTTCATTTAGTAGTACTAGGTTAGTAGGTGACCTTGCACTTGGCTCTTCTCGTCTTCCGGAAGTCAAACAATAATGATGGTACTACAGTAGTACTTTTGGCAATCTGACACCAAATGAACTGATGCACGTCCACCGCTTGTAAGCAAAAGTTTCTCCTCGTGCTGCGAGCCACCGCGCACGCATTGGCGAGGGAGCTCGTCATTCTGCGAGTTGACGGGACACATCAAAGTTATTTAGTACTCTCTCCAAAAAGGGCCGACCATGTCCATGTCTACCATCCCGTGCTCCGTCATTGAGTACGTGCACTATTCACGTGTCATCGAGGAGAAAAAATATTGTGTGGTACTGTACTAGGTGCCATCAAAGTGCACGACTCACTTATGCACTGCTTATCTCCATTTTCTTGCATGACACGTGCACCTTGATGCTAGATGTCCCGCACGTTGGCAAAAGGATGAACAAAACTCACGTAAAAAAAGTGAAAGAACATAGGGTTGTTTGGTTCCCAGCCTAAGGTTGCCACGCCTAACCCTAGTCATGCAACAACATCTTAGACATGTGTTTGGTTCATTGCCACACTTGTGTCTTGCCACACTTCTCTAGTTATATGGTCCACATGTCATAGGCTCAATTTTTTGCCAAATCTTGCCACACTTGTGGTGGCCATAGCCATGCTTTTTGTGGCAGCCACACTTTGCCTGAGGTTAGTTGTAGAAAAGGGGTTGTTTGGTTCTAGGACTAGCATTGCCACACTTTGCCATACATTTTTGCCAAGCTTGCCTAAGGTTAGTTCATCAAAATGAGAGCCACAAGTTGGCAAGCCTAAGGGAATCTTGCCTTATTTTTTGTGTGTATGCCATGTGGGGTCCAAGTGTGGCTGGACTAAGGTGTGGCTTGAACCAAACACTCACCTCATAGATTCTATCCTCATAGATTCCCGACGACCGAGAAGGAGCAAGGAACCTCGTGGTGGAGCGTCTGCACTCATAATATTTTATATTATTTAGCGATATAAAATCAACCAATCATCTCCACAGTAGACCGAAAGAGTACGAAACACGGCAGCCCAGTGTGGTTACATCATACTGTACATGGCCAACCCACGCCATCACAATATTGCTTGGCCTTCGTGCAACACCTAGCTCTAGTAATCCAGCAGCCCCTCATCGTCTCTCTCAAAGTGCGGTGGTCTGGCGTTTTTGTCGTCTATTGAGGTCGATTAACTCATCACATGTTAGCAACATGCCAAGTGCATTCTAAAAAATTATTGTACTCTATTGTTATGCCAAGAAGAGGAAGCGCTTTGACCGACGGACCAAACGAGACAGGCGTGTCGTGCCATGAGTGTGTCCAATTTCTCGTTTTGAACTTGTTTGGTGTAGTAGTAACACTTGGTTTTGACTATTAATAAGATTTTATATAGGGCCTAATGTATTCTTCGAGGAAGCCTTTGACAATTGATAAGATTTTATATAATTTGAAAATTATATCATTCAAAGATCCTTTCACATTCCATTTTCAAAAAAAAGATCCTTTCACGTACGGGTTGGACTGTATGCTTTGAGCAACTTGCATGTCCTATACTGCTCCTGTTTGGATACTCTAACTTGGCTAGAGGTTAGACTAACTCATGACTAACCCTGAACTAATGTAGCCAAAGAGGTGTTTGGGTGACAGGGTTAGATTGACAATAAATGCACTTGATGGAGAGAGAAAAGTGATTTTTCAGTGGGCCCAGTGAGAACTATCTCCAATTAGCACCTCTTGGGTGGGATATTTTTTTTTGGTCGGTTTGGTGCAACTTGCTCCAATTTAATCCTCATGCTTGGATACTTTAGGGTTATTTGAGCCCCAACTAGCTCAAACTAACTCTAACCCATGGATCCAAACAGGGCCAAAGTTAGTCTCGGAAAACGCATTAAGCCCTATATACATGGACACGCGGAGTACATGATACTAACAAACGCTCACCATTAGTAGTAGTTCATTGGTTGGTTTCAATTTTTGATTCAGTTGCTGTGCTGCTACCGTCCAATATTCGCGTGTGGTTGTTTCTAGAGTAAAAAAAAGTAGGTACTAGTACTTACCGTGGGAAAGGTGAAGTGATGGTTCTTCGCCCGAGCAACTTACTCTGGGAATATGGGAGTACCAGTGGATTCAACGAACAGAGAAATGATGGTTGCTTCGTCCGAGGAACTTACTGTGGCGAAGGTGGGGCTCTGTGATTTGACTGCTCACTAGTCATTACTACTGCGGCGCAATGACCAGGGTGAATCTTTCCCTGCAGTTGTGCACTCAATATTGTTGCATGGCAGGTGGAATCGGATGAAGGATGTCTCACATGTCGGCGAAACGAAGTTGAATTGTTTCTGGCATTGCCATCAATCCTTCAGGATTTGTTTATATGTATGCATAATTTTAATGAAATTGTACTATGATGCTATGAAGGTTTCAACTTTGGTTCCCGCAGGAAAAAAAAGGTTTCAACTTAGGATTCATGTGTCCTCTTGCCTCAAGATTATCTCGTTACAACATTCCATCAAATACAAATGAAACTACCATGGCTGCTAATGCATCTCAACGGTTCGCAGATCAGCGTCAATATTTACATCACAACTGAAGACAAAGTTGTGAGAAGGTGTACAAATAAAGAAAAATATATAATTGATCGATGTTGTTCATAGGCATGGCTCCATTTCCTGGGCACAATGTTCATTGGTTGGCAGCTAGTTTCACCCAGCTCTGTAGCCAAAAAAGAGGTGTATGGAGGACACCACAATCCGATCATTTTATGCAGCTCCACTAAAATCGAGCTGACCATCCCTATTTGCAAAGATATCAAGTCAGTGTGATTACAATAATAGTGGAACTAGATGGTGAAACATAACACACACAAATAGAAGCCGATCACCTCTGCGGTCTCTCTTTAGGACTAACTGCTTGTTGGAGAAGATTAGGCACGGAGTTGTATGAGGAGGATAGCAAAACCAATCTCCCTTTCCGCAGTCCCACAGAAATGTAAATTGCCCGTGTGACATTTTGGCGGAACTGCACAAAACACTCTTAAGAAAAAAGTGATTTGTGTAGTTCACCAAAAGGTCGCAATAGCAACGAGGTGAAATGGACAGCCCTATTTGCAAGAGGAGGTAGAAAGGAAACAATTACTGCCCAATAACACGAGTTGAAGACACATACACCGATAAAAAAGAAGCATATTCCATGTAATATGGGAAAGACAACAACATGGTGGTTTATCAAAAATGGTTTGAGGACGAGATTGCAAGATGGAAAGTACGCCGGCCGAGATACGTTTTAAGCAAACAACTAAAGAAGATCCACATTTAAGATTTTCCACATGCAGCAACGTGGGAAGATGGGCAGTGGAGCAAGGCCTCGGGAAGTTGTACCCGAGGGTTGTCGAGATGAAACTAGGAGGGCGCGGCGCCTGGGATCTGCCCATACTGCGGCAGCGAGCAAGTGGAAAACGCCCTGCATCGCCGGCTTGGTCAAAGAGAACGACGGGTATGGCAGATCGGGATGTGCTGCCTCAACGCCCTCGCAGAGAAACGATGCACATCCTCCCTTTCCGCCGGCGGACGGGATGCGGCCGGATCACTGACCAACGGTGAGAGAGAGGCCACCACCGCCTTGTGTGAGATGGTGTGACGAGAGACAAACCCTGGCAGGCATGCTCCGTTGTATATAGTGGAGCGGATTTTTCCATTTTCCCCACGACAATCGTTTTATATTCTGTACGTGCCATTGAGGAATATATAACCTTATTTAATACTAACGCGTCAAGTCAAACTTTGTTCCGTCTACGCGTGGTACACAACCCTCCTTTGAGTAAACAACCGCTACATGCGTCAAATTATCATGTGGGCTGCCTTTTCGTACAGAAACGAACTCCACCGTGTACCCATGCGGGTGTGGCCGGGAACGAGACGTGAGTACGTGCGTCTTGCGTGCACCTCTTCTTTAGGTGCAGGTACGTACGTGGGTGGGTGTGAGAGAGATGGTCTGTGCGAAACAGAGGCAATGTGTCGATGATATCTCAAACAAAAAAGTAACATATGCAATGTGTGTGAAACAGAGTCATGGCTATATCATATATAGAGGGAGCGATCCACGAGAAGAGAGTGGAGGGATCATCGGCGTGAGATATCGATAGAATCAAAAACAGGGATGAAGTGTGTGGCCGTGCGATCGATAAAGAGTGCCATCGAATTTGTGCTTGCCCACGTCAAAGATACAGGGCAGCTGGCCTACTAGAATTTGAGAGTGCAGAGGTGCAGTTTTTCTCTGTGGCATGGATACCTACCTACAACATTCGAATATCGGTGTGTGGGGGGGGGCGATGGGGCATAGACCTAACTATAGAGTGGTAGATCGACTAGTATATGTGTGGAGAAGGAGAGAGACCTAGCTATGTATTGAGGGAGATCAATCGACATCCATGCATATGTGTAGCAGAGGAATAAGGTTGGGAGAAATACAAAGGTAGAGCGTCGGAGGGTTGGTGGTGTGACATCTCACAAATGGTGGGAGAGGCCTGCTAGACAAACGGAGGGTACGAGTGCAATATCAATAAGAGAGGGCCGGGGATGTATGTCTATCTATGCACGTGCGTGTGAGAGATGGGTCGGGAGGTATGCAAGGAGGATGAGGGGAGACGATATGGTTGTGGTAAGCATACGTAACTACATAGGAAGATCAACCGTCGTGTGTCCGAGAAAGGGAGAGACATAACTAGTGAGGTAAGTCTATCGGTGCGTGGGGAAAAAGAATTATAGTCGACCTAGCTATATGTAGGGAGATCGGTTCGTATACATGCATGCATGTGTTAGAAGCAAATAAGGTCCGGAGAGACAGACAGGGGGAGAGGGGTGCGGCTAGGAGGTGGTGCGAGAGGCCTACTATGTCGAGGGGGGAGGAGTGTGCGAGTATGAGATCGATGAAAAGAGGGGCGGGAGTGTGCACCTGAGTGGAACCATATTGGACATAGGGGCATGGACGATGAGAAGAGAAGAGGGGAAGTA
Source organism: Aegilops longissima (assembly GCA_021605205.1). Lineage (NCBI taxonomy): Eukaryota > Viridiplantae > Streptophyta > Magnoliopsida > Poales > Poaceae > Aegilops > Aegilops longissima. The sequence goes on along the minus strand of CM038681.1, from coordinate 175,703,739 downwards.
TGTGTTTGTGGTAGGCACACTTGGCTAGAGAGGTATATTGACCGGTGTGTGCCAGAAAGAAGGAGCCGGGGGGCCTACACACACCGCGGGTGAACGACCTAAAGAGAAATAACGAACGTGCACGATGGAGGGGACGCTAAGGGAGGGTGAGAGGGGTGTGTGTGTGTGCATGCACGATATAAAGTTAGTGCTAGCTAGCTACAAAGAGAAGAGGATCGTGAAGGTGTAAAAGACGAACAGAGATCATAATTCATTATAAAAAAGTGGATACGAATACTTGAAGAAGATATCATAATGTAGAACATTGATTATAATTTGGGCTAATGTGTGGCTTTTGTAGCTCGGGGCTAAATACTTATCATAATGTAGGGCGGGGCACTATACTTTGTGTGATAAACACGGTGTGCATTATGGAACATGGTTTAGATTATGAATATCTAGTTAGTACATCAAATGTACTATTATTTGGAATCAACATCAAGTGTATTCAAAAAATTGAATTCGAGTTCATATAGTATACATAGTTCATATCTATCTCTATAGTAATCATGTGGTGTTTTGTTAAGCTAATACACGAATGATGGTTGAAGTTGGCAACAATCATGATCGTAGATTCTTATTGAAATAGAGAAACGAATTCAAATTTAGTTCGAATTGCAGCGGTATATAGACATTTGGAATGCACTAAAATGTTGGTATGAGTAGGTTACATGCATTAGGCTGGCCATAGTGGGAGTAACATAACCGGTAACATGCACTTGGGACTAGCAAACATGCTTATGTGGCACATAATTAAAGAAGAGAGACAGGATTAGAGTAACATAGGTAGATACCATATCATGTTAAATTCTATGCTACTTTGTGTCATGCATGGCAATAAATATGATCATCTACGATACTACTTTATGATACTATGCACTATGGAGGTAGTATCATACACTAGTATCATATGCATGATACTAGTATATGATACTCCCCACTATGAGTAGCCTTATACAGCCAGCAAAAAAATTTAATTGGACATAACATGGATTCATAGCTTTGAATAGCACTTGTATAGTAAAACGGGACAAGACTCTCTCTTTGTGTGGTGTGAATAGTTTTATTTTTTCATTTTTTTTCGTTGAGGGAAGTGCGAATTGATTTGGTATGTACAAATACAATATTACACGTTAGGCTTGTCCCTAAAATTCAACTCGCGCCTTGTTATATCCCGAAAATTCAGATATCGTGCTCCCAAAACTGGCGCCTTCACAACCCGCGCCTTGCTATCCCGAAACTACAACGCGCGCGAAAACTCCCTCCAGCTGCCTTATCACGACACGTGAAATCCCCCTTCTAACCCTGAGCCGAAAGGGCCGCTAGTTCAAATCAGCGAGGGTACTTTTGTAACACACCCTACATTTTGGACAAGTGCGTCCCTAAATCATGGTTCCCCCATCCCATCGCCTCCTTTTCGCCATTCAGAATCCCAGGACGCCATAACCTCTTCGCTCCAGCCGCGAAACCCCACCCTCCTCCGTCCGCCACCTCACCGCTGCCCAGCCGGAGCCTCTTCCCCGACGACGTCGTCCACATAACAGTTTCTCGTCCCTCATCCACCTCCCTGGATGAGGATCCGTCGTCCATCTCATCGTCCCGCCGGTTCAGCCGCCCCGTCCTCCACCTCCAAGGAGTTGCTCTGATGAGCGCCTCGTCTATCACGACTGCTCCATCCCTCCACCGGAACCGCAGCATCCTCATCGACTCCTCGGACGAAGCCGATGCCTACTCGGTGCCACCAAAGAGGTTGTACACTCATCACATCGCACCTTATCCTTAACTCGACCTCCCGGCGCCGATGGTGCTCCATCCCGCACCCCCATGGAGCGGCTACCTCAAAGCCGGCGCCGCGGGTGACATCTCCGCGGCGGCTCTCCCACAGTGCGAGGCCCCTTTGGCGGAGACGTCCATACTAGCCGGATCTGCTATTACTATGGCTCTCGCTCGCTTGCTCATGCTGCTGCTGCTGCTCTCCCCCTCGCTCGTGCTGCTGCTCTGCTCCGATTTAGCTACACTTCAGTCGACTGGATCGACGTTTTGGTCAGTCGATTTTCAGGGGGTGGGGGGGCTCGCCGGAGTTAAGGAAGAACCACCCGCAGCAGGGAGGGTGCTCGCCAGAGAGGTACCCCACTATCTATCTTATGGTTCAGGGTGGGGGCAGTGGTCACCGGCGGTGGGGGGGCACGATGGTGGGGCGGTGGCGTGGGGATCACCAGAGAAAAAGCTCGGTGCAGGGGGGGGGGGCTAGAGGGCTGGCTGGGGAGGCGGCGGACCGGCGGTGGGGAGTTCTTTCGAGGCGGCGGCAGACCGGCGGTGGGGAGTTGTTCCGGGGCGGCGAGGCAGCGCGGGGGCCGGCGGTTCGGCCGGTGGTGGCTGGCGGCTCAGGGGGGTGCAGGTTGAAGATGAACTGCAGGCCCTCCCTAAACTACATGTGAAGTGCCTCTCTGCTACCATTGCGTTCAGTTTCGACAGTAACATTCAGATTCCACAATAAATTTCAGTTTCGACAGTTAAGTTCAGAGTCAACAGTTTTTACCTCATCTGTTGTAGTCAGGTGGTTTTTGGTGATGTAAATTTTACGAGCATAATTGGTTTGGTGCCAAAAATAGGCATGCCAATGTTTGGCATTGTGCCAAATATTCTCTACTACTTGGTTGGTTACCGAGTTGTCTTGCCTATCTCACATAAAGTTGCCAATGTTTGGCAAGTCTTGGTATTGCCAATATTTGGCAATTCCAACATTTGGCTAGCCAAATATTGGCAGCAAACCAATCATGCTCGTAAATCTATCACTTTTTGGTAATGTATTTTACATCATCTATAGGAGATGCTATTAGAATCCCACTTGAGATTAACGATGTCTATTTTGTGCTGCTTCATCCTCGACGTCTTATGGCTCACCGGAGTTGCTCCAACGACGGAACAATCCATCAAAATAGAGCAGTGCCCTGGACACCGTCTACAGATTCCTCAGATCTTCCTCCACACCTCCGACAGCCACCTCTGCCTCAACTTCTTCAGTGACCAACCCAATGATGTTGAGGTCGACACGGCTACGGCAAATAGGTTGTACACTTGTCGCATCACTTATTACTCTACATTCATGTCGATCCATTAGGGCTATTTTGGTTCAACGGAAAAACATAGCAACAGGAAATTTTCCTATGGCACTCTACTGTTCAATTATTCATGCATTTTGTTGAAAGGAATGGAGCAAAACATCCACCTGGACCTACTTTTAAAAATCCTATGCATGAAAACAAGACCAAGTGCATTAGTGGCAGAATAACATTCTAACTGTACACGCTTTCATATGGTTTCACTTTATTTTGGCCATGTTTCTTTGCATTCCTCTGCTCCTCCAATTCCTGTGAACCAAACACCCAAGTTGACAGAAATCTTGTGTTCACAAATGCTCTGTTTCCCATGTGCATTCCTATCCTATTCCGGTGTTTTTCCTATCCCTGCATTTTTAGAATCATGCAAGCCAAATGAGCCCTTACAGAGTTACTTCAGTTACAGGTAGGTGTCAAAGAAAACTTTGTGTGGTTTGTCCTGCTCCTGTCGCGACGTCGTCCACCTCACCTGAGCTGCTCCATCGACAGAAGCATCCACCAAACCAGACATCACGACTCCTGGTCGTCTTTCGCCGCCTCAGATCTCCTTCCCTGCCGCCGGCACCCACCACAACGACATCACCATCATCGACTCAGCAGATGAACCTCAGGAGTACACGGGTCCACAAGAGAGGTTGCACTCTTTTGTTTCTGCTTATGTTATGCATTGCTTAATATTGCCTGCTACTTTATTGTCCTGTTCACCTCTTAGACTCCAAGTTAGGTCCAAATTGATGTTCAAACTTGTGTTCTAAATTAGTTGTGGGGCACATATCGAGGCAGCAATGAATAGTATATCTGTCTAATATCTGGTTCACCTAGGGTATGCATATGTTGTTCATCTTGGGTGGGAAACAAATAGTAAAGCAATCATCATCTGTTTTTTTATTAAATTAAAGCAATCATCAGCCTGCCATCATTATTTTTGGATCCATCCACTGGTTGTTACCATTAATCTAGATTTCTGCATGCTCTCCTTACATAATCTCACTATTTTTTGTATGCATGTCAGATATTGTACACAATCATGCTGAACAAGTAGAGAAAAGAGAAGAGTTTGCGCGGCAATACAATGTCATGCGGACATCACTCCATGGTGGGTTCAATGGAAAACCCTCCCCCCCCCCCCTCTCCAGATTGTAATCTAGAGGAAGATCTGATTAGGCGGATTCGGATTGAGGGCCGGTGACCACTCCTATTTACACCCCAAGATCTTTGCTCTAACTTGGCATGATGATGTTAGTCATATCATGCATATGTTGCCTTGTAGTGCCTACTTTCGACATCATATATGTCATCTACTTAGTTTAGACATGTTCTGTAATGCCACCTGTTTAGTTTCAATATCATATATGGGAATTATGCAGTCTCATGTCTTTTAGCCAGCCATAATATATGTGAAATGTGCAATGCCATCCTGTTTAACCAGGCATCATATATTTGAATGATATCTTGCCCATCCTTTTCTTCATTACATTTCCATTTGTCGATAATGTTTGTACATTAAACTACTCTTCCTGTGAATCAGCCATTTGAGTGGGTGATGGAAAATTTTGGAGTGAAAACAAGGCCTTCAGAGCAGACAGTGCTACCTATCGAAGAAGATCTCTTGCTAGGTCCCGATAGCTCCTCAGATATGGATTCAGAGACAGATGACCCGTCCTATTCCCCCACCGAGGTGTATGCTCTAACTTGGCACGGTTATACTGCTCATATCATGCATACGGTGTCTTGCATTGCATAGTTTAGACATCATATACACAATATTCAACACCATGTTCTTAGTTCAGACATCATATATGTGAATGCCCTCTGCTTAGCATATAAATCACGTATGTGAATTAAATCATGCGATCCTAATTACTTAGATAACATGTATGTGAATTATGTCATGCGATCCTATTTAGTTAGTCAGCATATCCTTGAATTATGTTATGCTATGCTATCCAGTTTAGATAGGCATCATATATGTGAAATTATGTCATGCTATCCGTTTTAGTGAAACAATATACATGTCAACTATTTCCTGCCCTCTTTTTTCCACACTATCTAATGCATCTGTCTCTCATGCAATGTCTGTACATTCAACTATGTTTCCTATTTATCAGCCATTTGAATTGGAGCGGGTGATGGCAGTATCTAGCGGAGTAAAAACACGGTCTTCAAATAAAATAGTGCTACCTCTTGGTGGAGATAGCACCCCGGTTGTACATGCACGAGAACCAGCCCTACCACACATAACCCAGACTCGCGCAGATTTTACCCCTACTGCGATGGACGGAGAACCGGCTTCATCATCTAACCCCAACCCCAGCAGATAGTAACCCAGTTCCTGTTGACACAACACCATCTCCACCACAGAGCTCCCAAACAAGAGCAGTTAGCAAGGCAGCTCCAGTGCCCAAAGCGCCAGTACTACCACAGCGAACCCCAACTCCACCAGTTAGTACACCTATTCATGTGGAGGAAGCACAACCAACCATTCATAGTTTAGCATCTATCGCATTTGATGTTGTTAAATCCTATGTGCGTATCTTCCCATCATGGAAATATTATACTGAAAATGAAGGAAAATTCTAGTTGCAGGTGTTTGTCCAGGAGTTATGTGTAAGTAATGTTATTCATGGCAATTACTTTGCTTTGTCCCATACATTCTACCTCCATGATGGTTATAATGCAGCAAATTTTCCCATTTTCTCTATAGAGAAGGACCGATTTGAAACTTCGGGATGAGGTAACCTGTGCTAATACCTCTGCTATCTTCAAGAATGCTTGGTGGCGATGTCGAATTACACAAGAAAGCGTACTTCAGCGGCAAAGAAACTCATCAAATTCCCTTACGTTCTCTGAGACACATTCTTTGGGCGGTGATTGGGAATGCCTTGTTCTGTACTGGTCCCGAACCAAGAATGTGGTAAGGTCTATGAGCTCATTTTATTTTAAGTGTTATATGCTTGCATCTTAATGTACTCTGTTCATGTAGAACAAGTGCTTGAACCTAAAGAACAACTGTTCTCATTTAAGATTCCATCGCTGTCGTGCATACTTCTTTGCTCTTGAATCACTGTGTTTACTCATACAAACTTATTTTTAAATTGAATGATCCAATGGAAACTCCAATGGCACAACAGGTATGTTTACGCATGTTTCTTTAACAGGTTTGCTCTTATAAATAGCTCTGTTGATTTCAATTTCAATTGTGTATACAGTTGACTTCTCATATCATGCACATTACTAGCATAACAACAGGGCCAATAGTGTTGTTGTACATGTAGACCCATGGTACCCATCTGAAATACTGTTGTGCGGTTTAGTTTCCCACGCTTTGTATTCTTTCAGTGCTGCTTTCTCTTGAACTGATATGATTTGAACCGTGTCTCTATTTTGATTTGGCAATATAATGGAGTGACCATAGGACATAGATATATGTTTGTTTTATGCTTTTATAATGTACTACTTGGCAATAGAAGACTTGGTAGTTCAATCTTGTCCACCTTACTAATGAACTGGTTCACCGAAATGAGTTTCATATACTAGTACATGCTAAACCTGTTATGTGTCTGCTTGTTTCTTCTTTTAGAATGCTGACAGAATATTGGCGAAGAGTGCCTTATTAAGCAATGGTAAAGGAAGTAATATAGATAAGGTTCAAGATCGCGAGACATCCTTGTTGGTCTCCAACAAAGCTGATAAAACAACTAAGGAAAACTATCTTGAAGACAGTGAGACAACCCCAAAGTCATGTCTTGGTTTCTTTATTCGATTCTTCGCCACTACCGCTTGCACAAGCTATTCAAACTCCTTTATGCGAATCAGTTCGATTTCTTGAGTCTCAACTACAAAGTGAAAGACATCGATCATTTGTCTTTGCGACAAGAAGCGGAAGGGCTGTGGAAGTCCTCAAGCATTCGGATGCATACTTTACGGTGCAATGACAAGAGTTGGAGGATTTTAGTGCCAAATAGGACAAAGCTAATAATCTTGCTAAGCTTATTGCCAGCATGGTGGATACCCCGGATAACGTTTCTTGAGCTCTTCTCAAGTTGTTTCAGTTGGGGACTTGTTTTGCTGCCATGTTTATTTGCACTAGTGGCCAACTTTGACGGTCAGTGTATATAATATGCTGCTTTGTTCCCTATATTTGCACTGGTGGCGAACTTTGATGCCCAGTGGATGTAATATGTGTAATAGCTATAATAGGCTAGCGTTAGTTGCTTGCTTATTTATTTCCTTATTGTCTTGTTTAGTTGTTTGCTTGTAGTCACTGCAGTTCTTTTTCCGCGTTTTTCTAGTGGCCACAATAACCTATTGTTGGTAACTAGGACACAATAATCATGGCAACACATGGACTGTTGTAACCATGGGCCTCCTGCGGGCCATAGGATCCATGGGCCTTCTACGGGCCATAGGATCCATGGGCCTTCTACAGGTCGTAGGATCCATGGACTTTCTACGGGTCGTATGATCCATGGGCCTTCTACGGGCCATAGGATCCATTGGTCTTCTATGGGCCGTAGGATCCATGGGCCTTCTACATGGCGTATAATCATTTTGCCAAACATGGGTCATACTATTCGTGGACCATAACGGGCCGTTAATAGGCCGTATTTGATAATGCTATGAAAACAGCCCAACGGGTTAACGGGCCACAAACGGGCCGAATGTAACCACGGGCTGAATTTGGCCCACAAACGGAACATGCGAGTAACGGACCGTAACTAACCGAATTCTAGAAATGAGCCCAAGAATTAATGGGCCCGTAGAAGGCCGATAGTTAACACGGGCTGGAAACAGTCGACGGAATAATGGGTCGTTAATGGGTATAAAGTGATACATTGTTCATTATGGGCCAGTTTCATCTCGGGCCTTTAATGGGCCCAGAGTTACAAAGGGGCTCATATGGGCTGAAATACATCATGGGCCATACATGGGCCAGAAGTTACAACGGGCTGGAATCATATTGGACGGCCCAGATGAAGCTACCGGGCTTAATTCTGATAGGCCGTAACGGGCCGTGAGTTAGCGGGCCATAAATGGGCTATATACGAACAGGCTGTTAACAGGCTTTCCGTGGGCCGGACCGTTACCTTTTCACCAAGTCAAACGGGCCGGCCTTTTCACCAGAATGGGCCTCTGTTGGGCCGTGCCACGTGTCGACGTATCATAGGCACCTCCTGTCCAATGAGTGGATGACATTTGTCCCAACGGTGAGCCAACACGTGTTTCCTCTTGCCAATGAGAATTTTACACATGGAAAATCCCCATTGGTCCGGGCTGTTAACGGGCTATCGGATCCAAAACCGGACCCGATAGATTAACGGTGACCTGTTACAGTGGATGCCACGTGTCGGTTACCCTTGACGAATACACTTCCATGACGCGCCATTTATCGTCATGGAAGTGGACACTTCTTTGATGATAATTTTGGTAATGTCATGGAACACTTCTACGACAGCACATGTATGACTATCTTGATTCTGTCATAAAATCGTCATGGATGTACATGCATGACAGAAAAAGTGACCTACTGTGACAAACACGTATCATCACGGAAGTGTATTTTTTGTAGTGAGATGGCTTGGACAGTATACGCGCCCGTCGTCGGTTTGACATCACACCGTGTAGTGGCTCGCGAGCTGCATCCAGCGAATTACATGGCAACAAAATCTGCACATGGAAAACTGCACGCACGAGTTGGGCAAGCGCACGCCCGCACAACCGAGCTTCATGCCGCTCGGCCGAGCAGCAATCCCGTCATCAGCGAATTGCAACCCACATCAATGATGCACACGCCATCAGACCACACGGAGTTGGCGGCTGAACTACATAGGATGAGATGGTGGAGTTGGGGGAGCAGCTCACTGGGAGGCCCAGCTAGAGAAAGAAAAAAGGAAAAAGCCCAGGCCAACGCCATGGTCAACAAGCTCCAATCTCGACGGTGGCAGCACCGGAGAAAGCCCGACACGCACAATGTTTTGATTGTTGCCAAATGGGAAGAGGTGGGGGAGAAGCAGGGCTCCAGCTCCGGGAGCGGTGACCGTGGTGGCCATGTCAAGGCAGAGATTGGGAGAACATGGAGGTCCGGCGCCGATGCAGTTCCACGACATGGAGAGGTGGAGTAGGGAGGTTAGGGAAGGGAGGGATTTTGTGGTGGCAGTGGATGAACCACATGAGGGCGCGCGATACACTGCTCGCGGGATCAGGCTACACTATACCAGGTTCGAAGCCGAACTACACGGAGAGGTGGTCGCCCCTCTCGTCCTCGTAGTGAGGGGATTGGTGGCCATCTATGGCAACAAGCACCGCACACGCAAGGGTAGAGGCAGCTGCCATCGGTGTGTCAGCTCCGTAGCTAGTGACGGGGCAGCGCGCGGGGTCGTGGCCGGGTGGACCCTTTGCTGGAGCATCTCCTGCCCCCTCTTCCGGCGAGGGGAGGAAGTTGGAGGAGGGCGCTGCACGGCCCTGCCTCCCACCATGGTCGTTGTGGCCTCCCTGGTTCCCGCCACGGCCCTCCCCATTGGTGGATCCAACGCAGGCACTGGCGGATCTTGGCGGATCTGGCGGCCATGGTAGGGGAGGCGGCACGGTGATGCAAGGAGAGGGAGGGGCAAAGTGATGTGTGGGAGAGGTGGTGGGGCAGTGGCCTGGGGTGGTGCTCCGGCAACGGCGGTGGTGGAAAGTGGACAGGAGGCGGCGTGGCGGCGGCCTGGGATGGTGCTCCGGCGGTGGCGCCGATAGAAGGTGGAGGAAGGTGGGGGTTTGAATCGGGAGAGGAGGCAGGTGGGTGGGATGAGCCGGGTGGGATGAGGCTTTTTGGTTCGGTTCGCCGCCGGGAGAGTACTCGGGTGTTATTAGAATAAAGCGGGTGTTATCAGAATAAGAGTCTTAAGGGTGTTCTTAGAATAGACCCACCCTATATATATACACATCTGGGATATTCTGTTTCGCGTAACAGAATATTATTCTGTTACCCTACTTGAACTAATGGTTTCAGGCGGTTGTACTGATGGTTTTCATCTCATCGAACTGATCGTCTTTTCGTCAGAATGGGGCGTGTAATATATCGTTGGAAAGCTCTTGATATCTACATTACAAATATAATAGGAATTTTTTGCAAAACTATCACGGTTTAAGAGCAGTTTTGAAAAACCCGTTTTTCAAAACCGAAAACGCGAATCGTATTTTGGACTGAATTTTCAAATGTTTCTCGGAATTGAGAAAATAAGATGGCATTGGCAAGCTGGTGAAAATCCGTTTCTTCCATATATTTATTGTTTTTTCAAATTCTATACAATTCAAAAGTAATTTGAAAAATGGTGAAATTCTGGGCGAAATGTATTTTCGTGTTTTTTTGCAAACGGTTTGTCGGATTGATGCAAATGATATGGCCTTCGAAGGCTATGGAAAATGCGCAACTTTTTCGTATAGAAATAATTTTCTAATTCCTTACGGTTTAAACTCTAATTCAAATACGGTCAAATTTGATTTTCAACGCGGTTTTTTTTAAGTTTGTCTAAATGGGCAAATAATATACCGTTGGAGAGCTATCAAAAATGCGAAACTTAGTCATGTTGAAAGTTTTCTCAAATACACAATCTTTTAAGAGTAATTTTGAATACGATGAGACTCATCGTGTTGTTTTTCTGTCTGAAAAACTGTGTACTCGTACTAATATATGTGTTTTTCTGTACTGAGGTTGTACTCTGCTTTTTTGGTATGGTTATCCTCATAACTTTTCAATGGTTTATGTTATCATCGTCGTTGAGCTTATATGGTTTATATCGTTGAACTGAATGATATTTTTTTCAAAAAGAAAATGTTTTGTTGTTCATTTTTTAACTCTTTTTTTGCAACGGTGTTTTGTACTTCTCTCGTTTTGCGACTTGAACTTTTAACATGTGAGTTTTCGTGGGTTTTTTGAATTTCTGAATTTCTATTTTTTGGAAACGGTTTTTTCTTTCTTGTTTTTAATTCAAACTGATAATTGTTTCTTGTTTGAACTGATCATTTATTTTTTATTCAAATTGATCATTGTTTCTAATTCAGAATTTTTTAATTCTAACTGATCATTGTTTTTAATTTGATATTATTATTGTTTTTAATGCAAACCGATTTTTAATTCAAACTGATCATTATCTTTAAGATTTGCAAATTATAAGGCAGACTTCTCTAACCTCTTGGCTAGTTAATTTTCTTTATCTATCATAAGAACTGATACAACAGATTCATTTGAGTTGTTGCTCAAAAAAAGGGCCACTCTTGCTTTACGAAGTGTTACGAAGAGTACTATAAAGATTACTATAAGATTTGTGAACTCAAGGCCGTACATAAGTTGTACTGATCCACATGGGAAGATTTGCTACGTACACCTTATGGAATCATACAAGATACCATTTTTTCATCTTTTTTATGCCATAACTACACATCAGCAAGTCTAGCAGTGCCACCTCTCGACAGTCTCCTTTGCGCTAGTTACCAGTCTTGTTCCTTGGCGAAGCCTCAATTCCTATAAGATCAAAAGGGCAGGCATGAGAAAATGATAAATGGAACCAAACCAAGCACACACTTTCATATATGCAACTACAAGAACAATGACAATGACATCGAGTAAGCGGTTGCATCATACAGTCAAAGAACTAATAATTACAAGAACCTTCCCTATAAGAAAAAAATAACAGAAAACAGAAAAATGAGACTTCGAGTAACAATGAAAAAAACAAGACATCATAGAACCAAGTTTGCATGAACTAATAGTAGAAACGGACTAATCAGAATCTGTCTTCAGAGTGCAAAAGATGCACGGTGCACCATTGAGGCATTAAAGCAAACACTAGCAAGGCAAGTAGAGCCGAGCAAAATCTGCAGCTTCCATTGCAATGGAGAAGACGTTGGCATGCACTGGAGCATGGCATGCTGGAGTGATACACTTCGCCCCTACTCAATGTCACGGTACCCTTCACACACACCAGCCAACAATTAACCACATGGACTAAATTGGAGCTACAATATGAATTGAACTGGATAAAACTTAGAAATTGAACTAAAAGAAAAAACTAGACACCACGGGTACATCAAGAAAAAAACTGGAGTTGTTAGTACCAACTACTAAACTAATGTATTGGATATTGAACTTATAGATTTTATATTGGCGAACTTTTACACTTGACGGGAGTAATCAACAAGAACTTTTTCTCTCGAAGTTACAACATGTATTCCTAGACGATAATATCTGAACATCAGGGAAACAAATGTTTGAACGTCCGAGACAGTAGTGTGTGAACTTGTCGATGAAAACATAAAACATGCTAAAATATTTCAGGAAACATGCTAAAATGGTCATGTTTAGTGATCAAGAAAATATTCAGAGATCACTGTTCGAAATCTTCGTTTGTGAACTCTTAAGCGAGCAACGATTGAACATACATAGAGATACAAGGATGAGATGACGAAAGCTGAACTTTAAGAGATATCGAAGAAGAACAGCCAACGACGGTGGTCAAATAATTTTGTAGACCACAGGAATTTAAAAAATGAACCACTGGTTTTCTAACTAGAGAACTGTAGGAATTAGCAAAATTGAACTACCCTATTATACAGAAATGAAGAGAGTTAAAAAAAACGCTAACAAGTAGTACTAAATAGGACTATTACAAAGAACTGCTTACAGTACCTCAACTTGCCTTAGGAACAGAGACATCCCTGAACTTGGTCATCCACGACAACAAACCTGAACTTGGCGTAGACTGGTAGTTGAACTTGGTACACATCCACACTAGCACCAGCAGCACAAGTCGCGATGGGTACCAGGGGTGTCGGTTTGGTGCTTGACATGTAAGATGATCTGCAAACACACACAAAGGTGAACTGAAAATTTTGGTTTTTTATGTATAACAATACAAAAACATCTATGGATTTCACTCTTCAAAATGGGCTCAAACAAGCAATACATCCGAGCTAGCGTCCATTCATCCAGCCCTCTCTGTTTCATCACTTGACACGAGCAAGCACGTACCTCGGCCTGGACAGTCGCTCTGGCGGTGGAGCCCAGCCTGGAGGAGATGGCGCAGTGGTGTGGGAGCCATGGGAGATGGGTGTCGGTGTCAAAACCGGCAAATCTCGGGTAGGGGGTCCCGGGATGTGTGTCATGAATCGATGGGTAACAGGAGACAGGGGACACGATGTTTACCCAGGTTCGGGCCCTCTTAATGGAGGTAATACCCTACTTCCTGCTTGATTGATCTTGATGAATATAGAGATTACAAGAGTTGATCTACCCAGAGATCATATATTGTGGTCTAAACCCTAGGGGTATGATGATTAATGTCATAATGATCTATCGACTATCCTGGCCTTGGCTTATATAATGCACCAAAGGCCTAGGATAACAAGATTCCTAGCCGAATACGTTGGTGGAGAGGAGTCCTTGTCTTGATCACCAAGTCTTGTGGAATACTCCTTGTATGAGGCATGGGTTTCCCAAAGTGGCCCATGAGTGAACCGCCATGGGGGTCCTCGGCCCGATCCACGCGGTCGGGAGATGATGTGGTTAGTACCCCCTAGTCTAGGACACCGTCAGTAGCCCCCTGAACCGGTCTTCAAGTTGGGGACGCTCGTCGATCCTTCCGAACTGTTCTTCATCTTCGGTCGCTGGTCTTGAAAACTGGTTCAACAAATCTTCTCATCTTCGATCTTGAGGATCGCCGAAGTGAATCCGAAGAGTTTACACGTTGGGTATCCGAGGAGCCCCTTTAAGTTCTCGGGCTTTATCAATGCCTTATTTTTATTTTTCACGCCACACCTCGGGTTTGAAGTTGTTCCCGTGCGGCGGTGTCCTCTTGCATCCGAGCTCCAACGCCGGACTGCATTCGAGATATCTTTTGCATCCGAGCACCAACGCCGGACTATATCCGAGCTCCAACGTTGGACTATATCCGAGCTCCAAAGCCGGACTATATCCAGGTGTCATAGATCACCTTGGCTTGAAAAAGTTTGAAGGAGGTTATCCGAGTTTAACGCTGAAAAGTTCTCTATGGAACGAGCCATTCGAATCCGGGCTTTTATGCCAGACCACTTCCGAGCTCCAACGATGGTCAGCGTCCGAGGTGTCGTAAACTACCTCGGTCTTTTAAAAGATTGAACAGATTCAGCCGAGCATAATGCCGGAAATGCCCTCTATGGAGCCAGCCACTAGCGCCCGAGCTTTATGCCGGACTGCTTCCGAGGTGGTGCACCACCCCGACCGCGGGCTGATTTTTTTGTGAATATTTTGATTGGTGCAATTTATTCTCTGCCGAGATATATAGCCAGTATATGTATATCTAGTAGCCCTCAAGGTGTGTATCGGTCTAAATCCCGAGATGCACCTGAAGGAAAACATAAAACTACTGATCCTAGTAGCCCCTGAGACTCAGGTCGATTTGCAAAATCGGCCTGAGGATCAACTCCTAGCTCGGCAGCATACATAGCAATAGAAACACAGTGTAATATATTAGAAATAATGATCGGCGGACAGGTCCCTAAGAGAGGGTTGTGAGAAGTCGCCGTGATATATTAGCTTGATGTCGGATAAGTCCCAGATGGTACTTACTGTTGTCCGAAGACGTGCTTGCCCATAGTTTGGTCATGTCGAACACTGAGCACTTTGAATTCTCTACATTGAATAAGCAATGCAGTAGCCCCCGAGACACTGATCAGGTGGCAACACCAGATTAGGGGATCGATGTGCCCCTTTAATATTAGTAAATGATAAGCCCGAAGCCCAGTAGCACCCGAGCCTTAATGCGGGCCCGGGTGGCCGAATTAAGGATCGATATCCAGAGTAAAATCACAAATTATGTGTAATGATTCTATGTATCCAAGTACTTTACATCATTAATGCTCGGATCCGCATTGTACAAAACTTTGTTGACCGACCATCGGCTTCCACCTCCTCGGCAAGTAGCCGAGGAGTGTTTGTCCTACTTTATAAATCCTTTATGAGGCGAAGATTTACGACAAACAAGGCAATCCGCCATACGGTTTTATAAACAAAATGCAGCGGAGAGATATGTTATATTACTGTTTAACCTAAGAAATGTCTTTCAAAGAAAATAGTCCCGCTATCGGTTCCTTTCTTTGGGTTGTCATGCTAAGAATGATCATGAAACCTCAGCTCTGATCAATGTGGGAGAAAAATATTGAGGATTTAGTTTGGGGAAAGTTCCCGAACAATGTGGTCTTTAGCGAACCCAAATTTTCACTTCCGTCATTGCCGACCAATTATATCCTTTAAGATGGCTAGCTTTCGGCTTCACCCAGTATGAGGTACTAACCCGGATGACTCGGTAGTAACAATCACAGAGGTGCTCCCTTTACCGCCTAGCCGAACAATCGGGAACGTAGGGGTAAGCACAGGAGCCAGGCAACCTAGCTTGGCCAAAATCTTAAGTCAAATTGATGCATATGTATGGCTTTATAACGATAATTATGGAAGGCAGCGCTCGTATAATGAATACAAACGCTGATGATATATGTTTATTGTGACTCCGTTGCGACCGTTTATCATTTGAAAGTGGCCCATCATCGGCTTTTACCCCTTTGTAGATGCTACATAGGGTGCTTCCGCAATAATAAGACAACCCTTAGCCGACGTCTCGGTGCCCGAAGGTGGTTGTGTTAGCGGAAACAAGGCAATCGGATATGTGGGCTTTATAACTTTCACTTAGTCATAGGAGCTTAAAGTTGGGAGGCCAGCTGCTAGCCCTGGTTAGTGTTCGGTGACAACCAAGGTCAAGCCATAAACACTTCGGCCAATGTTATGAACGACCCGTCCTTTAACACTGTCATCGGATCGCTGACCAGTTTAATTTGGCTTTCTCCACTGAGGTGCTTAACCATGCGAGCTGGAAGCACAATCGCAGTGGTTCTCCCTTTGCACACCTAGCCGAACAAAGCGCAACGTAGGAAGCAAGCACAGGAGCCGGGCAACCCAACTATTGACCGAAGACACAATTCGAAACCGATGCATATATAGCAATATCTGAGAATGTTTTTGCCGAATCTCTAAAGGAGTCCGGCGTTGCACTGTGAGACTTATGCTGGAAACACACAAATGTTTAAAAGTGCCATAGGCTTGGAAAACCAAAAAACTTCAGTAAAAACTTGACGTCCGAACTAGATCAAGTGTTCGGTGCCAATCCGAAAATTGGAAAAAATTGTGCTTCTGTCGTGCTTTAACATGACACATCCGATCACAAGACTTTCAAGTGGGTCAGCCTATGGCTTCAAACTCCTTATCCCGAAGGCGGAGTACTTCTTGAAAGCACAAGTGCTCCCTAGGTGGTTTTGGTAATTAATGTCAACATATCTCTTGTTGGACTAACACTTTTATCTAGTATGTTTGATAAGTTCAACAATGGAGTGGCATGGACTAAAGGATGTGGGAACTCCTTCAAGATGCTAAGGACAAAGGATTGGCTCAAGCTTCAAGCTCAAGACTCTTCATTTTATATTTTAGTGATCCAAGATCACATTGAGTCTATAGGAAAAGCCAATACTATCAAGAAGGGATGAGGTGTTGGTTAATGAGTTTCTTGCTCCACAGTGCTTAGTGATATGCTCCAAAACCCTCAACTACTTTCCCACTTCCACACATATGACCTAAACCTAAAGTCAAACTCGGCCCCACCGATTCTTTCTATCCGGTGCCACCGAGTTCAGATGTTATAGCCACTGCCACAAACCCTAGGCAAATCGGTCTCACTGATAGGGATCTCGGTCTCACTGAGATGGGATTGTGATCTCTCTGTGTATGTCCATTACCAAAATCGGTCTCACCGAGTTTGTGCAATCGGTACTACCGAGATTACAATGCAAACTCTCTGGTTAACTTATTACCAAAATCGGTCCCACCGAGTTTGAGTAATCGGTCCCACCGAGTATGCCTGACCAACTCTCTGGTTAGCTTATTACCAAAATCGGTCTCACTGAGTTTGTGTAATCGGTCTCATCGAGATTACGTTATGCCCTAACCCTAACCATATCGGTCCTACCGAGTTGCATGTCGGTCCCACCGAAAACCCTAACAGTCACTAGGTTTACTAATCGGTCCGACCGAGTTTGTTGATTCGGTCCTACCGAGTTTGGTAAATTGTGTGTAACGGTTAGATTTTGTGTGGAGGCTATATATACCCCTCCACCTCCTCTTCATTCGTGGAGAGCGCCATCAGAAGAAACCTACACTTCCAACTTACCAGTTCTGAGAGAGAACCACCTACTCATGTGTTGAGGCCAAGATATTCCATTCCTCCCATATGAATCTTGATCTCTAGCCTTCCCCAAGCTGCTTTCCACTCAAATCTTCTTTCCACCAGATCCAAATCCTATGAGAGAGAGTTGAGTGTTGGGGAGACTATCATTTGAAGCACAAGAGCAAGGAGTTCATCATCAACACACCATTTGTTACTTCTTGGAGAGTGGTGTCTCCTAGATTGGCTAGGTGTCACTTGGGAGCCTCCGACAAGATTGTGGAGTTGAACCAAGGAGTTTGTAAGGGCAAGGAGATCGCCTACTTCATGAAGATCTACCGCTAGTGAGGCAAGCCCTTCGTGGGCGACGGCCATGGTGGGATAGACAAGGTTGCTTCTTCGTGGACCCTTCGTGGGTGGAGCCCTCCGTGGACTCGCGCAATCGTTACCCTTCGTGGCTTGAAGTCTCCATCAACGTGGATGTACGATAGCACCACCTATCGGAACCACGACAAAAACATCTGTGCCTCCAATTGCGTTTGAATCCTCCAAAACCCTTCCCTTTACATTCTTGCAAGTTGCATGCTTTACTTTCCGCTGCTCATATACTCTTTGCATGCTTGCCTGTTATGTATTGTGAATGTTAAACTTGTGCCTAAACTCCACTTAAACCTGAAGAAGTTAAAAACTGCAACTTTGGTACTTAGTGTCTAATCACCCCCCCCCCTCTAGACACCTCTTCTCAAGGTTCTACAAGTGGTATCAGAGCATTGGTCTCCATTGCCTTGGTTTAATCACCATTGGAGGAAGATGGATGAGTCTACTTTGGGGAGTCTTAGACATAGAGTGCCTATTCTTGATGGAGAGTATTTTCATGAGTGGAAAAATGAGATGCTTGTAATTTTCAATCAATATCATTTGAACAAGTACATTGCTAGCCCTTGTGCACCTCATGTTGATCCTATGCATCCTACCCTTGATGAATCAATTGACATGATTAGGAATCTTAGAACTGTTAATCTTATCACTAGAGGCTTTCCTAGAAACTTAATTAGAAACTTGCCTACTCTTGAGTGTGCTTACACTATATGGAAATTTCTTGAGGAACACTTTCCAAATTATTCCTTGAAAAATCTAGATGAAATTCTCCATAAGTCTATTGCCTTGAGTAAGATGAATACTAGTGATCCTATGTTTCGTGATCGTCAGTTTGAACTTACAAATCTTATGTGTGCCAAAGGAGATGTTGGAATTATTGGTGATATTATTTCCGAAGCTATAAGAATTCATAAGCAAGATCATTGTCAAACTCACTCTAGCGAATTACCCTCTCTAGGACTTGATCCACCACATGAAGATGTTGAACATGGATACTATGATGAGGATGATGATAGTGACTTCGATCTTGACGATGCAATGAGACATTTTGGTCTTATGGCAAATCTTCGGGGATATATGTCAGGAGGAAAGGAATGGGTTCTTGACAGTGGATGTACCGATCACATGGCCGGAGATAAAGACATGTTTTGTGAGCATGTTGAAAATGATAGTCCTCGAAAGTATGTCACTTTCGGTGACAACTCAAAGGGTAAGGTGGTTGGCCTCGGTAAGGTGGTCATCTCACATGATAGCTCCATTCAGAATGTTATGCTTGTTGAATCTCTTGGCTACAACTTACTTTCAGTATCTAGACTTGCTGATTTCGGTTTCAATGTCCTATTTACTGAAGTAGATTGCCAAGTGTTTCGTCGAGACAATCATAAAATGGTCTTTACCGTATACGTAGAGGTGATCTTTACATTGTTGATTTCTCTAAAAAGGATCAACCTAAAACTTGCCTCATTGCTAAATCCTCAAAAGGTTGGTTATGGCATAGACGACTAGGTCACGTTGGCATGAGAAAGCTTCACAAGCTTATTAAAGGGAATCATATCCTTGGTGTTAACGATGTCATATTTGATAAGGATAGACTTTGCAGTGCTTGTCAAGCAGGTAAACAGGTTGGAGGAAGGCATCCCGTGAAGAACATCATGACCACAAGGAGACCACTTGAGCTACTTCACATGGATCTTTTTGGTCCCAACGCTTACAAGAGTCTCGGTGGAAATTCTTTTGGTCTAGTTATAGTTGATGATTTTTCAAGATTTACGTGGGTGTTCTTTCTTGATGATAAATCGCAGGTCCAAAAGATCTTCAAAAACTTTGCCAGGAAGGCTCAAAATCAGTTTGAAGTGAAGATCAAGAAGGTTTGCAGCGACAACGGAACGGAGTTCAAGAACGCAAACATGGACACCTTTCTTGACGAAGAAGGGATTCCACACGAGTTCTCGGCTACGTACACACCTCAACAAAATGGAGTTGTTGAGAGGAAGAACCAGACGCTCATCGAAATGGCGAGAACGATGCTTGATGAGTACAAGACGCCGAAGCACTTTTGGGCAGAAGCGGTTGATACAGCTTGTCATGCAACAAATCGCTTGTATCTTCACAAGCTACGCAGCAAGACGGCATACGAGCTCCTCACCGGTAACAAACCCCAAGTTGGATACTTTCGAGTATTCGGCTCAAAGTGCTACATTCTTGATAAGCATCGTCGTTCTAAATTTGCTACTAAGTCTCATGAAGGTTTCCTACTAGGTTATGGCTCAAACTCTCACACTTACCGTGTCTACAACAATTTCACCCGAAAGGTTGAAGAGATGGTAGATGTGAAGTTTGATGAATCTAACGGCTCGCAAGTAGAGCAATTGCCAATTGATGTAGGAGACAAAGATCCTTCGGAAGCAATCCAAGACTTGTCTATTGGCAAGGTCCGTCCAACGGAGGTGAACGAGAGTACCTCGTCCATCCAAGTGGAAGCTTCTACTTCACGACAAGGTGAACCAAGAGTTGATACGGAAGCATCCACAAGTGGAACACACCAAGATGAAGAAAACAAGGAAGTACATCAAGAACGTCAACAACCTCCTTCTCCACCACGACAAGAAAACGACAACGCCAATAATGAAGAAGATTAAGAAGAAGAAGAACAAGATGAAGAAGATGTTCAACCAAGACCCAAGCAAAAGCTTTCACGAGTTCGAGCAAGAATTGCTAAAGACCATCCCGTAGAGCAAATCTACAATGATATTCAAACCGGGAGAATCACTCGCTCTAAAACTCGTTTAGCTAACTTTTGTGAAAACTATTCTTTCATCTCTAGCATTGAACCTATGAAGGTCGAAGAAGCATTGGGAGATCCGGATTGGATAAATGCTATGCATGAAGAGCTACACAACTTTGAGAGAAACCAAGTTTGGACATTGGTTGAGAAGCCCGACAACAACCACAACATCATCGGTACCAAATGGGTGTTTCGCAACAAGAAAGATGAAGATAGACAAGTAGTTCGCAACAAAGCACGTCTCGTCGCCCAAGGCTACACACAAGTCGAAGGTATGGACTATGGTGAGACTTATGCTCCCGTTGCTAGACTTGAATCCATTCGCATCTTACTTGCCTATGCTAATCACCATGATATCACCTTATACCAAATGGACATTAAAAGTGCCTTTCTAAATGGTGAAATAGAGGAGGAAGTTTATGTTAAACAACCTCCCGGCTTTACCAATCCTAAGAAACCCAATCATGTTTACAAACTTCACAAAGCTCTTTATGGTCTTAAACAAGCTCCTAGAGCTTGGTATAAATGCTTGACCAAGTTTCTTCTTGAAAAGGGATTTGAAATTGGGAAAATTGATTCCACACTTTTTACTAAAAGGGTTAATGGAGAATTATTTGTATGCCAAATTTATGTTGATGATATCATATTTGGATCAACTAACCCTCATTTTAGTGAGAAGTTTGGAAAGCTAATGTCGGCGAAGTTTGAGATGTCAATGATGAGTGAACTCAAATTCTTTCTTGGGTTACAAATCAAGCAAACTAAGGAAGGTACCTTTGTTTCTCAAACGAAGTACACTAAGGACTTATTCAAGAAGTTCAATATGCAAGAGTGCAAAGGTATGTCTACACCCATGCCTACTAGTGGACATCTTGATTTGACCAAAGATGGTGAACCGGTTGATAAAAAGGTTTATCGCTCTATGATTGGTTCATTGTTATACCTATGTGCTTCACGTCCCGATATTATGCTAAGTGTGTGCATGTGTGCAAGATATCAAGCTGCTCCTAAAGAATGTCATCTTAAGGCCGTAAAAAGGATAGTGAGATACTTAATTCATACACCAAATTTTGGCATTTGGTATCCTAAGAGGGCCTCTTTCGATCTTGTTGGCTACTCCGACTCGGACTATGCCGGAGACAAGGTTGATAGAAAGTCCACTTCGGGTACTTGTCAATTTCTTGGTAGATCTCTTGTGTCTTGGTCCTCCAAGAAACAAAACTCGGTATCCTTATCTACTGCCGAAGCGGAGTACATTGCCGCTGGTTCATGTTGTGCTCAATTACTTTGGATGACCCAAACTCTTAAAGATTATGGGATATATGTGAAACATGTACCATTGCTTTGTGACAATGAAAGTGCTATCAAAATTGGTCATAATCCCGTACAACATTCTCGAACAAAGCATATTGAAGTTCGTCATCATTTCATTCGAGATCATGTTGCTAAGGGTGACATTAATCTTAAGCATGTTCGCACCGAAAAGCAATTAGCGGATATATTCACTAAACCTCTTGATGAGAAAGTGTTTTGCAGGTTGTGAGGAGAATTGAACATCATTGATGCTTCAAACTTGGAGTAGAAACTCCATTGGATACATGCAAGACATGAGCTTATGACTAATCCTTGATATTTCTCTTATAATGAAAATCTTATGTCTTGGATATATTTGCATCTTGCATGTTATATAACCCATGTAGGTGCTTGGTTGAACCAAATTCCATGAGATTGTAATCTACTCACATCTTGAGCAATCTCTACGTCACCAAGTCTCTACACTATGGTGGTTGAAGACAAGGAAGCACGGAACCATTCAAACATATCCTTTGACAAATTCTATGTTGAGCTTCATGATTGTCATTTTTGGATACACAAGTGCTCTTCCTTGCAAGAACTAACCCATGTAGGTATATGGACTCAAATTACAAGTGGTGCTCCCAACTCTTGATGAGCTACATCAACCTTGAGAAACCCACACAAGTTCAACTACATGATCAACACCACCAACCAAGGTATGTTATTCCATCTTAGAGAAGCTTTACTCCGAGTCATGAGCTAAAGCAACTCGACAAGATGTGAATACATCAAGATGCTTAAACGAAAAATGGTAACCCCATTTTGAGCTTAAACGATGAGTATGACCTATGATCAAGTGATCTCACTTGACTCCTAAGTCAATATACTCTAACATAGGTGACTTTGTCGCCGACCATCTCTAGATGAAGTTCTCTCGTGTTCTTTTCTGTGCTTTTGCATTTGTCTCATGCATATTTGTTTCCCCTTTCAAAAAAAACTTCATCTAGATTTCTTTCTTTTCTTTTTTGTTTGCTCTGCATTTCCTGCATCCAATTCATTGCATATCATTCAGTAAATTCCTTGCAAATCTTTGTGAGATCTTACTAGTCTAGTGAGCTGAGGTGAAAAGTGTTTTCTCTATGATGAACTCGGTTTCACCGATTTGTTGTTTTCGGTCCAACCGAATCCTATCGGTACAAACGAAGCATACCATTCGGTGCCACCGATTTCACAACAGGAAAAACGGTTTGCCACTTATTCTGTGTTTCTTCTGATCCAGCTCCACTCAGTGAATCTTGTCCTCTACAAGCATCACATTTATATAAATGCTTTGTGCTGTGACTCAAGGATCAAACCCTTCTTGGAAATTGATGTCAAAGGAGGAGAGAGAGATGTGAAAGCTCATCACTTTCAAAAGGGAGAAAGTATTACTTCCACAGGGGGAGAAAGAGATCTCCAGGGGGAGAGAATACTCAAGTAGAAAGTATTTCTCAAGGATCCCAGATGCTTCGTGTTCAAGAGGAGAGATGCCACATGTCTTCTTGAGGGGAAAGACATGTTCATATGTGCTTATTTGCATTAGCTCTGTTCACTTATATCTTTCAGCTCTGATTTTCTGTTCCCTATCTTCTCCCAGTATCCCATGCTAGATTCAGGGGGAGCAAGACATCTAAGGGGAAGAAATCATTTAAATTCATTGCATATCTTTACCCTTGGGGACATGTCTAATCCAATGTGGTACTTAGTACTCACTCTCTACATGTCATCCCAGTCTTGGTATTCTTGTGGTTTCTTCTGTTTGCTCTGGCTAGTAGATGTACCTGTGTTATCTAACCTTGTTTACGCAGGTTCATTCCATCCTAAGCCAACTCAAGACTACAAGGTAAGTATATGCATCACAATCATGTGTATGAGGAATTCTTGCTGACGTACATACTGTTTGCAAGAAGGACTCATGAGCATGAAGGTATTTTCTTTAATATTCTTCGCTCTGATGCATATGGCCAAGATACATGTAACACATTGCCTACTCTATCATGGTTATGCTCTCACATGCTTCTATATTCCATATTCACATGATTGCATACATGTAGGGGGAGCCTATGCTTGTTACATGTCTTTCCGAAGCTTTACTTGCTATTCTTTATATCTTTATCTAAAGCTTTGATGTATGTTGTCATCAATTACCAAAACGGGGGAGATTAAAAGCACAAGTGCTCCCTAGGTGGTTTTGGTAATTAATGTCAACGTATCTCTTGTTGGACTAACACTTTTATCTAGTATGTTTCAGATAAGTTCAACAATGGAGTGGCATGGACTAAAGGATGTGGGAACTCCTTCAAGATGCTAAGGACAAAGGATTGGCTCAAGCTTCAAGCTCAAGACTCTTCATTTTATATTTTAGTGATCCAAGATCACATTGAGTCTATAAGAAAAGCCAATACTATCAAGAAGGGATGAAGTGTTGCTTAATGAGTTTCTTGCTCCACAGTGCTTAGTGATATGCTCCAAAACCCTCAACTACTTTCCCACTTCCACACATATGACCTAAACCTAAAGTCAAACTCGGCCCCACCGATTCTTTCTATCCGGTGCCACCGAGTTCAGATGTTATAGCCACTGCCACAAACCCTAGGCAAATCGGTCTCACCGATAGGGATCTCGGTCTCACCGAGATGGGATTGTGATCTCTCTGTATATGTCCATTACCAAAATCGGTCTCACTGAGTTTGTGCAATCGGTACTACCGAGATTACAATGCAAACTCTCTGGTTAACTTATTACCAAAATCGGTCCCACCGAGTTTGAGTAATCGGTCCCACCGAGTTTGCCTGACCAACTCTCTGGTTAGCTTATTACCAAAATCGGTCTCACCAAGTTTGTGTAATCGGTCTCACCGAGATTACGTTATGCCCTAACCCTAACCATATCGGTCCTACCGAGTTGCATGTCGGTCCCACCGAAAACCCTAACGGTCACTAGGTTTACTAAATCGGTCCGACCGAGTGTGTTGATTCGGTCCTACCGAGTTTGGTAAATTGTGTGTAACGGTTAGATTTTGTGTGGAGACTATATATACCCCTCCACCTCCTCTTCATTCGTGGAGAGAGCCATCAGAAGAAACCTACACTTCCAACTTACCAGTTCTGAGAGAGAACCACCTACTCATGTGTTGAGGCCAAGATATTCCATTCGTCCCATACGAATCTTGATCTCTAGTCTTCGTCAAGTTGCTTTCCACTCAAATCTTCTTTCCACCAGATCCAAATCCTATGAGAGAGAGTTGAGTGTTGGGGAGACTATCATTTGAAGCACAAGAGCAAGGAGTTCATCATCAACACACCATTTGTTACTTCTTGGAGAGTGGTGTCTCCTAGATTGGCTAGGTGTCACTTGGGAGCCTCCGACAAGATTGTGGAGTTGAACCAAGGAGTTTGTAAGGGCAAGGAGATCGCCTACTTCATGAAGATCTACCGCTAGTGAGGCAAGTCCTTCGTGGGCGACGGCCATGGTGGGATAGACAAGGTTGCTTCTTCGTGGACCCTTCGTGGGTGGAGCCCTCCGTGGACTCGCGCAACCGTTACCCTTCGTGGGTTGAAGTCTCCATCAACGTGGATGTACGATAGCACCACCTATCGGAACCACGACAAAAACATCCGCGTCTCCAATTGCGTTTGAATCCTCCAAAACCCTTCCTTTATATTCTTGCAAGTTGCATGCTTTACTTTCCGCTGCTCATATACTCTTTGCATGCTTGCTTGTCATGTATTGTGAATGTTAAACTTGTGCCTAAACTCCACTTAAACCTAAAGAAGTTAAAAACTGCAACTTTGGTACTTAGTGTCTAATCACCCCCCTCTAGACACCTCTTCTCAAGGTCCTACACTTCTCCGAGGCCAGTTTAGCAAACTAAACTCGAGTGGCTTTTAGAGAGAAGACAGGCTATCCGGCTATTGATCATACACCTTAGTCAAGAAAGGAGTGGTAGAAAAAGACTGTGCAGCGACTAACAAAAACGGCTCATACTAATTTAAGAGCCCCCAAGTGACTTGGGTAAAAGAATTTTATGTATAATGATTGAATGTACCGAAGTACTTATATCATATCTGTGTGCACCCGAACTTTAAACGCGTCTTAACCGACCATCAGCTTCTCCCTCTTCGGTCAAGGGCCGAAAAGTGTTATGTACTCCACCTGTCGAGAATATCGACGGTGTTTCCGATAACCAGGCAATCAGGTCATAAGACTGTAACAGACAAAGCGCGCTCAGGGAACTTATGCTATATTAGTGACGAAGTGTAAGAAGCATCTTCGAAGAAAATAGTACCCCCACCGATACCTTTATTCGGTTGCTCATTGTTACTATGAGACTTGTGCAATAGATTTTTTGTGCTCATGAGTTCCGTTGTGTGCCGACCATGATTGAAAACAATAAGAGTGCTAGCTTTCGGCTTCGCCCAGTCTGAGGTCCAAGCTCATATGACCCGATCGTGACAATCGCAAAGGTGCTCCCTTTACTCCCTAGCCGAACAATCGGGAACGTAGGGGTAAACACAGGAGCAAGGCAACCCAGCTTGCGGAACACTTAAGTCAACATGGTGCATATTGTGGCATAATACACGAACAAGGAACGAAGCCATACAAGTATAATCATATGCAAGAGGAAAGGCTTCATAAAGGAAGCCCCCAGTAAACGGGGTATTTGAATTTGCGTGTCACAAACAAAGTTTTGACAAGGAAGTTTTTCACAAACAACTTTTTACCAAAAAAGTATAATGCTTGGTTGAACCGTACAAAATTTAAAACTGAAAGTCTTTGAGAATGGAACTGACTTAGCTAGTTAATGTGCTCGGTGTTGATGACGCGATTCGGGTTTGTGGCGGGACGAAGACGCCCATTGATCTGTGACAGATCCAACAAGGTTTACAGTCCTCGGCATGGCCGAGGTCCCAGCCCCCAAGCCCGTGGTGTCCGAGCAAGGAGTTTGGCACTCCGGAGTAGTGACACGGCTCGGCCTAAGTGGTAAGGCGAAGCCCCCAGTCTAGCCGATCTAGCGAAGTTGGTCGGCAAGGTGACAATGAAACCCCCATGCCAGTCAACCTGTTCGGCATGGTGGATGTCAGTTTGACGAAGCGACGATGTTGCGTGGCCGATGTGGCGAGATGAAGTTCTCGGTCCAGTTAACTTGGCGAAGCTGTGATCGGCGGATGCCGAAGTCTCATGCAGGTCGGCTGGTGATGCCGAAGTGACCGCGTAACGCAGTCAAAATCGATTACCTGCACACATAAAACAGTGCAAGCAAAAAACAATAATAATTGAAAGAAAAAATTGCATGATTAATATATGCGAAGCGAATCATGAGGTAAGTTTGGCCTGTGCGCCGGGGTTAGTTCGACGGAGTGGCGGCGCGGACCCGTCGATGCGGGTCGGCATGCGCGGGGCGATAACATCGGCCTGGTATGATCCGAACTCATTGTGCGGAGGTGTCGGTCGATGCGGTAAAGGCTTGGCAAAGCCTGAATACACACGTCGGTCCGAGTTCCGGATGCGGCATTCGCCGAACTATGTACAGAAACTGACCGAACCACCACACGACCATCGTTAATGCGGCCGCCATTTGATAGACCTGTGTACAGATGATGGAACAAACCAGAGTAATAATTCCTTAGAAAAATAAACCTAAACAAGCAAAAATTGCTAGGATTAATAGCACCTTGTTTATTTGTTGTAGCAGTCTGAAGAAAAGTGACTCCCAAAATTGGGACTCGACCCGCATACCCATTGTCTGATGGGCGATGAAGTGACGGCATGGCGATGCTGGCAAAGGTTGGCTCGCCGAGGCAAAGCCCCCGGTCCAGCTAACGTGGCGAAGCTGGTCGGCCGGTGACGCCGAAGTCTCCGAAGTAGGTTGATGAAGAGATAGTGAAGCCCCCGGTCTAGCCGAGGTGACGGAGAAGGTCGGTAAGGAGACGTTGCAGCTACCATGCCAGCCGAGGTGTTGAAGCAGTTCGGCGTGATGGACATCGGCTTGAAGAAGCAACAGTGCGGCCATGCCGACGTAGGTCGTAACTTGTGACGCGGTCAATGCCGGCTTGATGAAGTGACCGTGCGGCGATGCCGGTGTGCCCGTTTCGTGTAATCCATGGGGCGGCGATGTTGGTGATGATTTATCCTTCATGATGCCGAACTCTTTTTCGGCTTGCCGAGATGATGATCCGAAGAAGTTGAGATCGGCTCAACAAAGCGACGACGTGTCTAGCGCAGGTCGGCAGCCGTGGAGCAGCGTTGTCGGGCTGATTTGACACCGCGCGTTGAAGATCATATTGGAAAGGACTTTAAAATTAGTGGGATGTGTTTGGGCACAATACCCCATACAAAACTTCCTTCAAAAAGGATGTCTGAAATCCTGTTCATGAAAAGATGAACTCGGGTCGGATTTGTTCTCGCGCAGAAAACATATCTGAAAAGTGATGCACTAATCGGAAGGTTCCCGGAGTTTGGACGGTCGGATCGAGCTGAAATTTTGAGGGGTGGTAGATATGGGAATTCCACAGAAGATGAACGGTTGGATCTTCCAAAGTGGTGCAGTCAGCAGCCTGCAGTCGGCCTGGGCGGCCGGGGAGTCGGACTGAGGGGCTTTGCTAGCCCCGATGTCTTGGAATATCGTCTTGCCGTCTTCGGAGTATCCGTGTCCAATTACTCCGACAAAATCTGTGGTGGTCTGGCCATGAAGCTGTTTATTTCCTCAATGACATTCAACTTTGCCACCGGTAGTTCTTACTGCTACTCATCAGGTAGATAACTCTGTATCCTTAAATTCTCTCCTCTATATGAAATATTCATTAAATTTAACTCAAATACCCAGTTCAAATTTTTTATGTTATGTCCACACTTTCATCAAGCTAGATTTGTTGCATCTGTAAGTGAATTCGGCTACACTAATCTTGAATTCTTTCAACAATTTTAGTACTTCAAGTCGTCAATAGAAAAAAGCTATGATGCACATTGTGGGCAATCATGGAGAGCTAGATGATGTTTGATAATAGCTACTGGTATGATCCTCTTTTTTCATATTTTCACCCATTTAACTTTGTATTTGGGCTGGTAGATAAAATATACCAAGGTCTATCAGTCACTCCTGCCGATCTTTCACTACTTGAGAACCAATGGACCAAGCATTCAACTTGATTTTGTTTCCAGTCTGTATCGATTAGTCATTTGTTGAGTAACTTGGGAGCCCGTAGGGTTTTGTACATGTTCAGTAATGCACTACTTGACAAGGTACATGAATTAGAAGAAAAGAATCATGGCAAGCAAACCAGCCGACAAATCATATTGATTCCATGGTATTTTATTACTACATTTGGGTGGAGTATCTTTGTTTTAAGTGCCATTAATTGGAAATTGTCCTGCTATACTTACTTCCCTTTTCTATTTGTTGAGACCAAATTTTGAGAATTAAACAGGCAGTGAATTCAATATAATATGAGACGTCTATAACATTTGTGCAGGTCTGACATGAGCAATGCCAGTCTTCTGGGATTCAAAAGGTGTTTCGTGAAGCAACAATCATGCTACAATCAAATTTAATGGCTATTACAGCGGCAGAAAGGAGGACGGCGGCCTCCTGATCCAGCGGGCCTGGGGGCGCTCAGCCAGGGCGTCGATGCGCTCTGTCAGCCTCCCCACAACGCGCTCACCCGCTGCTCCATCCTGCGAGCACCGCCATCCTCTGGGCGCCGACGGGCCAGTAGTGCTTGCCCAGCTATGCGTCCAGGCTACGGAAGGCGTGGGGCTTGCTGGTCAAGTAGGTTGCGCCCTCTCCATCATGGTGTACTCCCCCACTGTGAGTGTTAACTGATTAATCATGCACATCCATTTAAACAAAGATTCAGAAAAATGTTTGATTCACTAATTAATCAACCAGTAAAGGACCCATTGTTTAATCCTACTAGGTAGACACTCCATCCATCCAATCCAGTGAGTTTAAATTTATTAATCTTGTACATCCTTAAATTATAAAGAGTAAAGAAAAGATTTAGGTGTTGGAGGAGTAGTCAGCAAGTGCTGTTTGCAAACCAAATCCAGTTTCTGTGGAGAACATTGATTTGCGACCTCAGCTCAGTCCTATTGAACGGATTGATTACTCTATGAAATAGTAGTTAGCCCATAATAGTAATTCCACTCCAATATTGGAGGAAGTGTTGATTGAGCTGAGAAATTTATTTGACGATGAAAGGAACGGCTTGCTTCCAAATTTGCAAAATAACTTCTCCAAGCTCTCAGAAGAGAAGCAATAATGTGACTCCAAGGTGTCCCTCTGAGAGAAAAGACAGAGATGCTTTGGCGGTGGCAAAATAAAGGGAAGTAATTGCTATGGACGCCAGCCAGTCAGGTGTTCATCTGCCTATTTGATTAATGTTTTCTCCTCTTAATACTACTTCCGTTTTTCTTCTTTAGAACCCTTCTTTTGTACTCCTATAGATAGCAGATGAAAGGAGAAGGATGAAGAAGTCAAGCTATTGGAGAGGTCAATTGAGGAGCTCGATAGTACTTTATTTGCTCTCAAATGTAGCTTTATTCAGTTTGAGTGAATTTTGTGGCCTAACTGTTGTAGCTATTCATTTTTTTCATGCATTCTGAATGTTATTACACACCCATGTTGGTAAAGAACTCATGTTGTTATGCCTGTGTTATGACAAGAACTTTCCCAGATTTTTGTGCATAAACATACATATGTGGACTAAACTCTTTCCCTTATTTTTTGTTACTTGCTCAGCCAATACATATGTATGCTAATATAGTTATTTTCATATACTTCTAATCCTGAAAACACAATACAAATCCTAAAATAAGTTAGTTTTTGTAATTAAAATTGCTAGCAATGACCTTTGTGTTTTACGTTATGAAACATCTTATGATCTGAACATCATGCACCTGCCTGGAAACACACATTAGCATTGACCATGAATGAATTTTTCACTAAGAAAAGAGAGCCTGATTCTCGGGGATTTTTCTCCTGTTGCAACGCACGGGCCCTTTTGCTAGTAATAACTAAAACAGATGCATTATTATAAAATTCACAAAATGTGCTTCTATTTTTGTTTAACGAACTCTGGATTTTTCTACCGAATTGCTACTACAGTGTGCACACATATAGTTGAATTATTTCCCATCAGCTAACTTGTTTCACTATTTATATTGAATTGCGACAAATCATTTTTTGCTAGCAAAACTTGAACTGAAAAAGACTACAAAGGTGTACGCATATATAGCAAATCCTATGAAACGCATTTTGTTTTGCTTCATGCAGAGCAGAATGAAGTGAGATCGAGATAAAAAAAGGGAGGTTGGGGGTGCTGACCATCGGCGGAAGAATTGCAGGCAGAGCCGGGGAGCAGAATCAGAGGAGCGGCGGCGCGCAGGAAGCAAGGACCGACGGCAGTGGTTCCTGGGAGAAGGGAGCGCCAGTTCGGTGGCAGCTGAATGGAGGTCAGGAGGCGGGCAGCGGAGCTCGAGCAGGTTGACACAGCCGCACGCTGGATGAACGGGAGGTCGCCGCAGCACACCAGGGAGAGGTGGAGGGGGAGGTCGAGGTGGCAAGCTGGAGGAAGAAGGTCGCCGGCGAGGCGGAAGGAGGAGGCTGGCTAGGCGGGGGAGGACCACGCTAGACGCGGCGGGGTCGCGGAGGACAGCGCCGGTATCGCGTGGGTAGGGAGAGGCGGCCGGCCGGCGCCAGCAGCGCGTTGGTAGGTAGGGGCGGGCGGGTGGTGGTGGCGTGGGTAGGGGAGTGGCGGGAGGCCGCGCACGTGGGTAGGGTGGGGCGGGCGGCGGCGGCGGCAATGGTGGTGGGGATGGGGTGGGTGATGGTGTGTGGGGAGGTGGGTGGCGCGAGGTCAGGGGGAGGCGTCAGAGGTGTGGCTGTGCCGGGTGAGTGGGTGTGAGGCCCAGTTGTTCATGCCGGTTGGGTCTTCGGGGAAATACATTGGGCCTATATAAGGCGCCATAGTCTCTACTCCTAATGTTCAGTTGGGTCGCGTTTCGGGTTTTATTTTCGTCCTACCAATTCTGATTTATTTTCATCCTTAGTCCCACCTCGTACGTAACAGCGATCCCGCACTGGACCCGTGAAGCACCCACGAAGTCCAGGCGGTTGATCCAGGAAAAAACGTGTGAAAAAATCTACGAAAGAAAACCTACGAAAATTAACCAGACGCTCGTACGAGCGATTCCTCTTGCCCCCGCCGCTCGCACGAACCAGGAGCGAGGCCCCCTCGCGCAAAAAAGCCCGGCTAGGGTTCCACCCACCGGGCCTCCCTGCCACATTCGCTCCCTCTCTTCGCTGATCCACCTACGACACGCTTCTCTTCTTCGATGCGGCCTAACCGCGTCCCGTTCGCCCGCCCGGCCACCTGCCCGTGAGGGTTTCCGCGGCACCGCCGCCGCCGGCTGCCATTCACGCCCACGCCGAGGGAAAGGCCGTAGTCAAGTCGTGGGGCGGGGGCATCGGCGACGGGGCTGATGCGACGGACCTCCATGCGCCCTTCAAACCGAATGCCCTCTCGTCCACGTCTACATCTGTCCGTTTATCTCCTCTGAGTCAGAGTGCCCTCCGTCAGAACTCTTTGTCAGCATGGCGGCCGGTGGCAGCGGCCATCTACGATCTGTTCGTGCGTTGCCCTGATGGAGGCGGCCGTGCTCCATAGCAAGGTCAGGATTGGATCAGTTCGTTTGAGTTCCTCTTGTTCTCTTCTCTAAAGGCAATCCACTTATTCGTAGTTTATATACTTTATACTTCGATCAGTCCAGAATTGGATAAACATGTTCATGTACATGTATTAGAAAAAGGTTTCTGCTCAGAGCTACTACAGTGTGCCATCAAAGAAAAAGATTTGTATTTCATCCCAAAGAACAAGAGAATAACAGATTAGATAAGCATGTTCAGTACGTGCATTAGAGTGATTCTATTGATAATTTCTTTTGTTGCAGGCAGAAAGGGAAACCAACTTCAACTTTGCGAGGGTAATCTTCTAGAATCCTTGTCTTAGTCTAATCAATTTTTTTCCTCAGATTTGTGCAGGCCGGGATGTTTAACTTTAGATTTGTGCTCCAAAGTCACATGGATTTTTTTTCAAGAAATTGGAATTATTATGCCGGAATGTGATCTCACAAACATACATCCATCCTCCCAGAAACACACACATGACGTACCCACTTCCTTTTGGATTTACCAGTATCACTATGTTGCATCTGGAGTACAAAACTTCAAATAATTCTTTCTTGGGTCAGACTATGAGCAGAGAGCAAATCATTTATAAAGAAACAAAAAAATTGGTATGCTATCAGATGGTACATTTATTTCAACACAAAATGCAAGAAAGCTTCACGGTCTCATGAAGAGGGCATGCTTTTGAATTAATTCCGACTGATCTGAAATTCACTTAAATTTTGTTGTTGATTGATCTGCAGTTATTTTTTATTTGTAGAGAAGTTCCGCATTTGAGAAGCCGGAGAAGAGTATCTCACTAAGTACAAATTCGAGGTAGGGATATCATTTTCTCTCCAATCCATTTATCATGGGATCATTTCCCAGAAAAAGACAAACATGAAGGTAGCTGTGGACAGACTATATTTGTTTACTTCTTCTACCCACAAGTTTCATGTACTGGACAACTATATTACACATATCTTGTGTTATGAAAGATAATAGCTGGTGATTGATATGGCAAGTGTCTACGAGCTGCCTAATATAGCATGCATTTAACAGTTCTTTCACATTCATATCTCTGCCTTTTCATAATTCCATGGATTTTTACTATATTGCGTATCCCAGTGACTTTGCCAACTTGCTGACATGGGGTCTCGTTTAGAGCACAAGCTTCACCTGAATAACCTTCTTTCAGTTAGTAAAACACTCAGCAAAGGTAATTGGCCTCCCTTAATTTATCTACCATCTTGCTTGGTTTGCACTGCTTCCTGTGTCTTAGATTCAACCTCTCCAAAAATGGGTGAAGTGTCAACCGTATTCTGTTGATAATTTTATGAGAACACGTTTGTCTAAAATGATTTTTATTCCCCATAAGAACGCACGGGCAGTTCTTAAAGCTGAAAAACTACAGCTTTCATGTAGCATCTTATGTGTCTCACTTCTCTCGAATATGCTGAATAGGTTGGTGCATCTCACCACCCACAAGCACACACAAAGGATGCATCTGCACTGAAGTGAATAAAGAATATCAACTTATTTCATTGCTTTTGTCCGCAAGAAATGCTATTTATTCTACTACTAATATACATGTGGTCTTCTAGATGTGTTTGCTTTCTACAATTGTGTGCACGGTTTGTAATTATTAAATTCAAGATTTCTTCTTTTCAAAGTGATAGAGCATATACCTTTTTCAACCGGGCGAGAGGGAGCGAGAGAGAGATCGTCATGCACATATTGTGTCCCACTCCGATTTTGCTCACCAATGTGTTCCTCCACGCTGCAGCAGCCGACTCCGTCGATGTCGTGCTCGTTTACCAGCCATGCATTCCAGACAAGTTGAATGCCGGTGGCAACAGGCATTCAACGGCACCCTCGTCGGCGCTCTCCTCACAGGACCCCGCCTCCCACGCTGGACCTCCTTGTCGCCCGCACAACGCTATTACTCCACGCACGCATGGCCAAACTTCCTCATAGGGGTGCGTAGGTGTGCCGTTCCTGCAGACCTATTTTTTGGTGCTACGTCGACATGCTAGGCCACGCTTCATCTTCGACTGGCTCAACCTCCACGGCACGGCGTAGCCGCGCAGGCTACAGTCCACCCAAGCGCTGGGATGTGCAAGGCGTTCTGGGGCGTGTGTACGCCGACTAATGTGACTTTCTGCTTTACTCAGCGAGCAATCCTAGGGATTTTTTTTTTTGGAATTCATTATACATTCTGTTTTTTATTTAATTTTAGGGCCTCATGTGGATATATCTGTTGCAGATTGGTGAAGATAAAGCTGCCGATGTGGTGCTCACTGCTCACCTCGGATGCAATTCAAAATTATGTTGATTTATGTTCCTCTGTGTTACAGTTTATTCTGGTTTTTAGAAATACTAATATTTTTTCAGTAAGGACAGTGACTATTCTTATTTTGACATAGAGTGTGGTAGATGAACATGTCTTCATTTCAGGTTGAAGGCATTCCAAATTCACTTATAATAGAAGCTCAATAATGCACTTAGTCTACCACCAAATTCAAATTATTGAAAGATCAATCCAACATTAATTTGTCTCGGATACAGTCTGGTGCATTTTCCTTAACATGACACTCTTTTTAGAGTGATAACCTTCATTTCAGGTTGACGGCATTCCAAAGAAACTTCAAGATTGCAAGATAATGAAAGCGTAATTATATATTTTTTGCAGTGGCAAGGTGAAATTGTATAAAAGAGACAAAGAAGAGTTGCTTCATGTCCTTAATCATCGGTGTGCACCAACGCAGAAAAGTGGTGATAACTTTCTCATGAACTTTTAATTTTCCCCTCCACTCACAAATTGATGGATTTATCTAATTGTAAGACAGGCACATTGCAAGGTGTATTTAGACATCATTAGTGATGAGCCATTATATATATATATATATATATATATATATGTGTGTGTGTGTGTGTGTGTGTGTGTGTGTGTGTGTGTGTGTGTGTGTGTGTGTGTGTGTGTGTGTGTGTGTGTGTGTGTGTAAAATAGATAAATGTAAAAAATATTTATCCCTTGTATTCGTGTTCTGAGCATGATCCTTCCAAGTACATGTTTTATGTTTCTATTTATAGCACTGTCATATGTTAGACCTAATGCCTTGCTAAATGTCCTATGCAGGCCATAAAAGAGAGGGGGGGAGAGGGAGGAAGGAAGAGGGAGAGGGAGGGAGAGAGAGAGAGAGGGAGAGGGAGAGAGGGGGGGGGGAGAGAGAGAGGGGAGGGGATGGAGAGGGAGAGGAGAGGAGAGGGAGAGGGAGAGGGAGAGAGAGAGAGAGAGATAACAAATATTTTTTCGACCGATCAAACCATGTGTACATACATAGTTTCATTGCATCATGATCTGGTCTTAGTTACAGTTAACAACAACCACCATGGTATATTCTTAGTTATGCATAAAGTTTTTTACATTAACATTTAATGTTCTTGATGTATTATCAGAAATGAGCAATGACTAATCATTGGGTGACAACTAATGCACTAGCTTTGTTTTAGTGTTGTGTAACAATGGTCTCAGCTTAGGGAGTCGGATATTAACATATAAAGCATAACATGATCACACCGCAATTTGCAAAATATTCACTCTGTAAGGAAGTGAAATACCTTCTCATTATATGTGATGTTCTCCAGTCCTAAGTATGTGTTTTGTCTAAGCTGAAGTTTATTTCTTTACACTCAATTGCCCGTATTTATTGGTTATTATTTTCTCGATTCACCAACGGTGACAGCAGAGTTGCGGTGACGGTGTAACATCCCAAAATTCTAAATTTTGGAATGTTATAATAAATAGATAGATTTGATTGATTGTTTGATTGATTGAGTGAATTGAGTGAAATTCGAAACTTTTTGAAAGTTAAATGAGAGGGAATAAAAGGACTTTCCCAAACTTTCATTTTTGCTTTTATGATCTTCGGGAATTCAAATTCTTTTCATCACAAAACCCTGGAGAGAAGATGACATGACTTCTTCCATTTATTTAAATGACAAGGGGTGTTGAAAATATTTGAATATCATTTGAGAATATTTCCAATTCTGAAACTTTATGCAACTAAATGATTTTCACGAGCGAAGATAAAATGACTTCTTCAAAACATATGAAATATGAGTTGGGAGTTTCAAAAAAATAAAAATTCAAAGTTCTTTTGAATTTATTTCCAATTTGAAGTTATTTGAGTTTTATTCAAATTATTTTTCTTCAAAAATAAAATAAATGGAAAATAGGGTAACATGATTCCCTACATCAGAAAATTGGAGAGAAATAAATTTGAATTAATTTTGGTATTTTAAAAATGATTTTTTACTGGATTTTACTAGAGCAGAAGCACTCTTTGTTTTATTTGAATTTGCATGTATTTTATTTGACTTTATAAAAATGTTCAGCTTGTAAGAAATCCTTTTCTGAAAATTTTGATATATAACATGCCTATATAAAGTTTTACTTTTATTTTCGTTTTTCAGTTTATCACTTTCTGTTTAAAAAAAATTAACAAAAACTGCGCGCGCGCCTAAAACTAACTGTCGCCCACATGCGTAGCATAGCAGCAGGCCGGCCCGTTTTCTTTTGTTTTCTTTAGTCTTTTATTTTATTTTATTTTCGTTAATGTTTAGTTTTCTTTTTGAAACAAATTTCAGAAAAAAATAGACTTCGAAAAAAAAAATGCAGCCAGCGCGGCCGGGCCGAACTTTTAGTCCATAATCCTTTTCAAATTTCATCTGCGTACGTATATGTTTAGTCCCACATTGCCTAGCCTTTAACCTTTAAGCCTCTTTTCCACCAATAAATATAGACCCATAGAGCCTTCAAAAATCATCCGATTTGGGTTAAATCAATATTTTGGTTTGACTAGATTCCTTAAAAAATAATATTTTTGTTTCCTCTCCGGCGCGACTTCTGGAAATTGTCTTCTCTCTCTAAAGTCGTCTTTTCTCTGGCTTATAAAGGTATCTTTATTTATTATTTTTTCTTCATATACTTCCGTAGTTTATTATTTTTTAGACTAATACGATAGATTAGATTATCAATTAGTCTACGTATTTATACATTAGACCTTAGCCATATCTATTTTTCTTTCGTAAAACAGCTTGGCCCTGATTTTTCAAATAGCCATAACTTTTTACTCGTTCATCCAAATTAGATGAAACCAACGTCCACTTCTTCGTTACGATCTCCTCTATCCAGTAATCCAACTCAAACATGTTTTTGAAAGTTTAAAATTTGAATTAGATCAGATTTGAATTTGAACTTCGTTTGATCATAACTTGAGTTTCATAACTCTGATTTAATTGAATCTTTTTGCAAATCGAAGCTCTTGACCTAAATTTTCTGATAAGGCCAAATTCACATAATTTTGGTACTGTTAGAAATTGTTTTATGTTACAAGAGTTATTTGCTTGGTTTTGATGTTTTCTGAATCGTCTTCTTCGTTCTTTCTGATCTTTTGAGTGATTGCTTATGTGTAGTTACTATTGATTGCTTACGATAGATTGATCGGAGTGTGACGAGTAGACCTATCAAGAGTTTTGAGTGCGAATCATCTTCATCAACATTGCTGGCAAGTAACACTTTGATCATACTTTTCTCATACCCAGTTTTTATGCATTAGATCTATCCTCAAACACTTGCATGATTAGGATCTAATTAAATTGTGGGATGGAAGTAGTTGAGGTAGTACCTATTACCTGTTTTATTATAAACCCTTGGGAGTTACTTCTACGTTTGCTTATTATGCCATGCTATGCTAGTAGACGTGGATTGGGTGAGTGAATTCCATGACGGATGTGAGATTATTATTTAATGGTTTATTTAAGGTGGCAACTTAAACACACATCCTGGGTGGTGAGGCTCTGGTTTCTATCGAGGACTTGCTGTATTTCTTGGACCGCCACCCATGCTCAAAGGGATCATGAGATTATTCAAACTAGAAACTTACGTGTGCAGCCACAAGCCATTATGGGCTCTGGCATAGTTGACTAAGTTGTGCGAACTCTTACGGGTAGACTAGCAGATGTAGGGGAAAGTAGGTGTACCGGTCTACCCACAAGTAAGGTGCTAGTGCTTCTGAAAGACTATGTCTCGGTCATCCGTTTCTCAAACATCATGTAGTGCGAGAAAACAAACGGAGGCGATCGAGTCTTGTGGGGAAAAGTGCGCAAACCTCTGCAGAGTGTATAAACTAATCATGGTTAGCCGTGTCCCCGGTTATGGACATCTTGAGTATCTAGTACCTGGATATCATGTGAATCTCATCATGTTACTTTAATTAATCTTGTTAGGTTTAATGAGTACTTTTAATTGGGATTGAGAATGCTGTCAACCATTCTCAATGTTCAACAACCACCATGATAGTTAAATAAATTTATTCCTTTGCAGTAGGGAAAAATTGGCTTTTCGCAAAAACATTATACCATAGAGCTTTCCACCAGCCATATATGCATGTAGTATAGGCTGATTCTTTCATTACTCTCTATGTGTTGCATTGCCAGTATATTCCATGTGTTGATCCGTTTTCGGGCTGCAACGTTTCATGTTGCAGACTTTTCAGACGACGAGTAAGTGATACGTTAGGGTTACGATTCCTAAACTCAACTTTGCCGTTGGGAATCCACAACCTTGTTGCTTCCGCTATATGGATTGAGGTAATAGTATTTACGTTATTTATACATGTGATTTACCTCTGTTATAAATCCTCGAGTATGTGTGTGTCAAAGATACCGACCGTGGATGACACTTAAGCACGAGACTTGATCCATTCGGTCGGTCGCTACAAGATGGTATCGAGCACATGTTGATCAGAGGACCTGATCCTAAAAGCTGGCAAGCCCATAGGAAAGATTTTCTCTACAACTTTCTTTTCAAAAAATCTTTTACCTCTCTTCTCTCGAGCTTATTCAAATATTCCCTTTTAGTGAGACCATACCCTTTTCCTCTTGACCACTCAAAGATTCGATCGATGAGACCACTCCAAGGAGACAAGATATCGGACAACTAAGACCATTTGGAATGAAGAGGATTTTACCGTGTAAATGGAAACTACAACTGTTGAAGACTCCGAAGACTAGGAGATTTTGAAGGCTCTGAAGAATTTCGAGATTTGGTATGACCTAGGAAGGTTACGCTTATGGAATTTCATAGACTATGGAAGTTATCAATACCCGAGATCAAGGTGTATTGGAGTAAGACCGGAGCATGGAGAGTTAAAAACTCAAAGTTTTTGTTAAGGAAAACCCGAAGACAGGAGATATCAAACTATGGAATGATAGCTCATGGAAATGACAAGAGCAGAAACACGCTATCCATGATGTTATCGCCCGCTTATACTATTGTCACCGTGCTGAGTTAAGCATGCATATGCATGGAAGGATTGGAAGATAGAAAGTTGATGGAGCACCTATCAGCAAGATGAAGTGTTAACCTTAGCTGGTGTATCACCAGGATCTGGAGTGTTACATCAAGAAGTTAAATGGACCTACAAGAAGCAGTATTTGATAAGGAAGCGTTTCGTGAAGAACTCAGGACCCAGAAGCTGAAAGTAGCCAAGCTGGAGGAGCCAAACCTTGAGACATCAAAGATTTGTCAGGAACTGAAGGATAGTAGGACCATGGTTCATGTCAAGGAAGTTGAAACCAGAAGTTTGGAATGCAACTCCAGAAATATTAAAGGACGTCGCGAGAGACTTCGCGTCAACAGAGATGATTTGGCAAAAGAACTTGAGAAGGACAAGCATGATCAGAAGGAGCCATCGGAGACATGACCAAGACTTGAGGAGTTTGATGACGTTGAGATCTATTGACCTTTAGAAGACCAAATCCGTGTATATACCTGCGTTAGATGCGACGATTGTGAGTTGTCATTTGTTTGATGTTTTTCCTACAGCCACAATAAAATCTGCCTTTTCAAAACTTTTGTTTGTATTGTGTGCATCCCTCTCTATCTCTCTTATCCCACCGCAAAACCCATGGACCCAATACCCATGGACCCAATAGAGGATGAATGGAGATGAGCTTATATTTTCTGGACCGATGAGTCAATTGGAGACAGACCGATGGATTCAGAACATGGAGGATCATATGGAGAACAACCCTATAGTCAGAAAGGATATGGCTCAGCATGTTCTTAAGTGTTTTGAAAGAGGTGTTGCTACTTGGTGGAGGATGTACCAAACCATCAAAGGATGGCAAAGAGTAACCATTTGGGGAAGAATTTAAGTTGACTCTGCAAAGATCTCGTCTTGTGTCCCAGAAGTTGAGGCCTTATGGAAAGGATATGAAGAAACCTTGTGCATACAAGCTTTGTGGAGAAATAGGACACAACCATAAAGAAAACAAGGACGAATACCCTCATAATCGGAGGATTATCAAAGGAGTTAGCCGAGGATCTCAGGGAACTTCAGTTGGAGATTGTTCCCAAAGGTTTTGTTGCAGCAATGGAAGTTCAGTCTACATTGTTGGGAAAGATCCCTGAAGCATAGAAGGATGGCAAAGAGATTGCTGAGGTAAAAGAGAGGATGAGTAAAGGAAAGGCCAAAGGTTTTCGTAAGTATGAGCACGACATCTTATGGTTCAGGACCGTGTATATGTTCCCAATAATGCAAAGGTCAGGAAGTAAATACTTCAAGAGGCTCATGACTCACCATACTCGATTAATACGAAACACCAAGATGTATTTGGATTTGAAGGAGTGTTTACGGTGGACTGGTATGAAGAAGGATGTTGTGGAGTATGTAGTCGAGGTGATGTATGCGAGAGAGTAAAAGCGAGCATCGAAGCCAGCAGGATTAATACAGTCTATGCCGATACCCGAATGGAAGCAGGATAAGTTTGGCATGGATTTCATTACCGGATTTCCCAGAACCTGATCGGGATATGATTCTATCTGGGTATTAGTTGATTCGCTTGACCAAAGTGGCTCACTTTATCCCAGTGAAACCACCTATACAAGTGCGAAGTTGGCCAAGATATTTTTTGACAAGGATCGTATGTCTGCATGGAGTTCCGAGGACCATCGTAGAGGAACACAGATTACCTCAAAGTTTTGGGATCAGCTGCACGGACTTTGGGTACTAGGCTAGAGTTCAATACAACCTTTCATCTGCAGCGGATGGATAGACCGAGAGAGTCAATCAGATTCTCAGAGGACATGTTGAGAGCGCAGCGCTAGATTATGGATCTAGTAGGGATGATAAATCTACCTTCGCTGAGTCCTCATACAACAAGATTACCAAGCCGGTTTGAAGATGGCCCTTTTGAAGCTTTGTATGGGAGAAGGAGCCAGACACCGTTGATGTGGGATGAAGTTGGAGACGGTCAGTTGTTTGGACCATGTGATCAAGGAGTCAGAAGAGAATGTTAAGTTGATTCGAGATAGACTGAAGGTAGCTCAGTCCAGGCAGAATAGTTATGCATACTCAAAAAAGCAAGGAGGTAGTCTATGAAATCGGAGACAGAGCATATCTTTGTGTGCCACCTCTGCGAGGAGTTAAACGATTTGGAGTTAAGGGAAAGTTAGCCCCGAGATTTGTAGGACCATACCGAGTTTGGAACGTATGGGAGAATTGGCTACCAAGTTGGAGTCACCCGAAGGACTGTCAGGAGTTCATGATGTGTTTCACGATTCCCAGTTGAAGAAGTGCCATGCAAAGATGGCCAATATTCCCCTGTAAGGACGCTTGACCCTAGAAAGGATAATGATGTTCCACGAAGTGGAGTATGGACTTCATAAGTATAAGTTTTTATCTCGGTATGTGGGATATCCCAGGAGTATGAAGAGATGAAGTACTATTGGATATAAAGGAGGTATAATGTGAGTAATATGGATCAATGGAAATTCCATGATGATTCTTAGTAATCATGTCCTACTTTGGTGCCAATAGAAGGAAGGAAGAGACGGTACAATTGGATGGATTTTAAGTATGCCAGGAAGTTGGATGTTGGGATAATGATCAGTTGCCCAGATGATGTGTTCAAGGATTTTAAGTGATGAGGTGGGCCATAACCCACAGGCCCCAGGACCTGCCGAGAAGCAAGCACACTCTTGTTGAAGGAGAAATCCTGGAAGAAGTTACGATTGTATCGACCGACGATCTTATAGGAGTTTACGCAAAAACTGAGAGTTGTTAAGGAACGATAGATGTTTGTTTGGCTTGCAGAATCAATGGATTTTCCGAACTTGGTTCGTCGACAAGTGAAATTCTGCAATGCTTGTGAGGATGACCGAGTGTTAGAATGCGAGATTCGCTAAACCATGTACAAGGTAATGATTTGGGTGCGGGATGGATTGATCACCATACCGACTTACTCGTATTATTCACTTTGCTATATGGGATGGTAAATCTGAGTGACTTACCTATAGTAGAGAGACGGCGATCAAAACCCTGTTTAAACCTTAGAATGGTATAAGAATTTTTCCCCTTGAACAAGGCAGCTTTTGCCAACCGTAGGTTATATGGTGAGGTTCAACCTGACCCGTTTCTGCAGGAGAAACCATAAATTGTTGACCACCATGAGATATCGATAGTTGTTTAGAATTGGCGCGGACACATCACTATGAAGACCCAATTTCGGGATAACCTTACCAAGAGGAAAGGACAAAGGAATTGAGGAAAAGGTTATGCCACTACCGGAAGAGCCCAGAGAAGGAATTATCCTTCTGACCTGAGAAGACCGACACTGTCAGTAATAAGGATGGAGTATATGAGTTTTGATGGAACCGTAACCATGCTTCTAAGGGTGGTAGCACCCGAGACCCCGGAGACGATCGATGGATTTTGAAGACCCCCAAACCCTAACCTATTTCTTTCTAGCCTCTCCGAATCTCGAGGACGAGATTCATTTTAAGGGTGGTAGTTTTGTAACATCCCAAAATTCTAAATTTTGGAATGTTATAATAAATAGATAGATTTGATTGATTGTTTGATTGATTGAGTGAATTGAGTGAAATTCGAAAGTTTTTGAAAGTTAAATGAGAGGGAATAAAAGGACTTTCCCAAACTTTCATTTTTGCTTTTATGATCTTCGGGAATTCAAATTCTTTTCATCATAAAACCCTGGAGAGAAGATGACATGACTTCTTCCATTTATTTAAATGACAAGGGGCGTTGAAAATATTTGAATTTTATTTGAGAATATTTC
Source organism: Aegilops longissima (assembly GCA_021605205.1). Taxonomy (NCBI): domain Eukaryota; kingdom Viridiplantae; phylum Streptophyta; class Magnoliopsida; order Poales; family Poaceae; genus Aegilops; species Aegilops longissima. The sequence continues at coordinate 175,660,047 of CM038681.1, read as the reverse complement.
CAATTCTGAAACTTTATGAAACTCAATGATTTTCACGCGCGAAGATAAAATGACTTCTTCAAAACATATGAAATATGAGTTGGGAGTTTCAAAAAAATAAAAATTCAAAGTTCTTTCGAATTTATTTCCAATTTGGAGTTATTTGAGTTTTATTCAAATTATTTTTCTCCAAAAATAAAATAAATGGAAAATAGGGTAACATGATTCCCTACATCAGAAAATTGGAGAGAAATAAATTTGAATTAATTTTGGTATTTTAAAAATGATTTTTTACTGGATTTTACTAGAGCAGAAGCACTCTTTGTTTTATTTGAATTTGTATTTATACATTAGACCTTAGCCGTAGCTATTTTTCTTTCGTAAAACAGCTTGGCCCTGATTTTTCAAATAGCCATAACTTTTTACTCGTTCATCCAAATTAGATGAAACCAACGCCCACTTCTTCGTTACGATCTCCTCTATCCAGTAATCCAACTCAAACATGTTTTTGAAAGTTTAAAATTTTAATTAGATCAGATTTGAATTTGAACTTCGTTTGATCATAACTTGAGTTTCGTAACTCCGATTTAATTGAATCTTTTTGCAAATCGAAGCTCTTGACCTAAATTTTCTGATAAGGCCAAATTCACATAATTTTGGTACTGTTAGAAATTGTTTTATGTTACAAGAGTTATTTGCTTGGTTTTGATGTTTTCTAAATCGTCTTCGTCGTTCTTTCTGATCTTTTAAGTGATTGCTTATGTGTGGTTACTATTGATTGCTTACGATAGATTGATCGGAGTGTGACGAGTAGACCTATCAAGAGTTTTGAGTGCGAATCATCTTCATCAACATTGCAGGCAAGTAACACTTTGATCATACTTTTCTCATACCCAGTTTTTATGCATTAGATCTATCCTCAAACACTTGCATGATTAGGATCTAATTAAATTGTGGGATGGGAAGTAGTTGAGGTAGTACCTATTACCTGTTTTATTATAAACCCTTGGGAGTTACTTCTACGTTTGCTTATTATGCCATGCTATGCTAGTAGACGTGGATTGGGTGAGTGAATTCCATGAAAGATGTGAGATTGTTATTTAATGGTTTATTTAAGGTGGCAACTTAAACACACATCTGGGTGGATTGAGGCACCTGGTTTCTATCAGGACTTGCCTGTATTTCTTCGGACCGCCACCCAGGCTCAAAGGGATCATGAGATTATTCAAACTAGAAACTTACGTGTGCAGCCACAAGCCATTATGGGCTCTGGCATAGTTGACTAAGTTGTGTGAACTCTTACGGGTAGACTAGCAGATGTAGGGGAAAGTAGGTGTACCGGTCTACCCACAAGTAAGGTGCTAGTGCTTCTGAAAGACTATGTCTCGGTCATCCGTTTCTCAAACACCATGTAGTGCGAGAAAACAAACGGAGGCGATCGAGTCTTGTGGGGAAAAGTGCGCAAACCTCTGCGGAGTGTATAAACTAATCATGGTTAGCCGTGTCCCCGGTTATGGACATCTTGAGTATCTAGTACCTGGATATCATGTGAATCTCATCATGTTACTTTAATTAATCTTGTTGGGTTTAATGAGTACTTTTAATTGGGATTGAGAATGCTGTCAACCATTCTCAATGTTCAACAACCACCATGATAGTTAAATAAATTTATTCCTTTAAGTAGGGAAAAATTGGCTTTTCGCAAAAACATTATACCATAGAGCTTTCCACCAGCCATATATGCATGTAGTATAGGCTGATTCTTTCATTACTCTCTATGTGTTGCATTGCCAGCATATTCCATGTGCTGACCCGTTTTCGGGCTGCAACGTTTCATGTTGCAGACTTTTCAAACGACGAGTAAGTGATACGTTAGGGTTACGATTCCTACACTCAACTTTGCCGTTGGTGTTGATGGGAATCCACAATCTTGTTTCTTCCGCTATATGGATTGAGGTAATAGTATTTACATTATTTATACATGTGATTTACCTCTGTTATAAATCCTCGAGTACTGTGTGTGTCAGCATACCGATCCAGGGATGACACTTAAGCACAGAGACTTGATCCATTCGGGTCGGGTCGCTGCAGACGGTGTCAACCATGATGTTATAGGGAGATGCACTACTGGATGCCATTCTATTTGCTCCATGTGCAATTTGGTAAAATTGATTCATGTTTTAAATTCAAAAGTTATGTTCTTTCAGGTTGTAAACTGCATCCTATAGTTATTCATGCATTTTTGTCTACGCAATGACACGTATAAAACACATTGTCAATGTTTAGATGATGGTGGTATAAGAAGAAAATAAACAGCTGTTTTTTATCCTCGACAAGATATTTTGGGTCCTTTTTCTGTGCTAGCATCTTTTCTTTTGGAATGGGATAGTTAATGGTGCTCTTATAAAAAAATTGTTGTCTCCCTTCATTCCGAATATAAGCCCTTTTAGAGATTTCAATAAGGACTACATACGGATGTATAAGCTTCATATGTAGTCCATATTGGAATCTCTAGAAAGGCTTATATTTAGGAACGGAGGGAGTACAAGAAAAACAACTGCAGCCACCTTTTTTTAGTTACTCTATTCCAAGGTTGGTACTACTCCCTCTGTTCACTTTTATAAGTCCTTGAAGACATTTTGGACAACATGCAAATCAGTTCATTTTCAGCTGTATGCAAACGACTTATAAAAGTGAGCGGGGAATAGAAGATTCGAAGGAAAATGAATGCAAAACAAACTATGGAGGAAGTAATATGTGCAATATACCAAACTGGAGGAAGAAATACAAATCAAGATAAGAACATTACATCGGTGGTGGTTTGAAAGAGGCAAAAGCGGGGAGGAAGGTAAAATAAGAAATGTAGAAGAGCTCTCTTATATTGCCTACAAGCAAGTTGATTAGTGCTCTTGTATTTTCAAGAAGGAGAAGAGAATTACTGGAAAAAACGAAATGGAAATGACTCAAGGAGGAACTTTGAAGGTAAACTGTGATGGGCTTTCTTTTCGGAAATAGTAATGGTGGTGGGGATCTATCATTAGAGACGATGAAAGAGATGATATCGTATGTACGATGGGTAAAACTCTGAATATACTACGTTACTTGCATGTTGAGATTGTGGCGGCTCACGAATGAGCACAATTAGTTGTGATTGCTAAGTAAAGTTGAGGTATAAGCAATATTAGTTTTGAGACTAGCGGTGTGGAACATGAAGGGAAAGATCTCTCTTGAGGTCTGCATTACTATGCTGGATCTGAAGGAGTTTCTCTACTAAAACTTCTATAGTTTTAAAACTTGTGTACTCCAGTAGAGATTGTAATAAAGTAGCACATTCCCTAACCGCCCTGGGTTGTAGTTTAAATATAGAAGCAAGCATTGTAATGGACCATGATGTATCTGTTGTAATTGAACAAGTGTCATGCCACTTAGTTAGGACGTATATGTAATGCAACTGTCTGCAATTTTTTTTCTTATGTTTAACTTGTACGCCGAGGTCCAGTTTAGAGTTTATGAGGTATTGCACATGCATTCCCACTATTGTGTGCCGAATAAATGTGCATGACACACAATCTAAGAACAGAGGAAAAGGAACAGAATAAATGTTAGCACTAGCACTATGCGCCTATTCGAGGAGACGGAAAGCATCACAAGGTTAGAGAGAGAGAGAGCATCACAAGGTGAGAGAGAGAGAGGCCCTCTCTAATCATACTTCTGTTGCTTCCTGGTGAATATGAATTACATTGTGTTTCTTTCCCCTCTCTAATCATACTACCGCTCTTATCTTTGCCTCTCTCTATATGAAGCTAGAAATATTATGACAACGCACGGGCATTCGGCTTCGGCCCGTAGCAACGCACGAGCATTCTACTAGTAACATCTGTTACTCACTCCGTGCATTTGAAAACCGAACCAAAAAACCATACCGAAAATAAACCGAACCGAACCAATTTTACGGTTTTTATGGTTTTTGGTTTCGGTATGGTATGAAATTTTCATACCGTTTTGAACTTTGGTTTTTATGGTATATAGCGAAAAACCAAACGATTAACCGAATAAACCGAAGTAAAAAATAAATTTGTATTTCTTGAGATGAACAACCATACAAGTTGTCATTTTTCTTGTATATGAGTCAAGTTCACTAGTAAGCACGTAATTGTTTCTTGTAACATAGTTATTTTTCTCTTTTTAAAATGTTAAACACGTCCATAACCATTTTTTTTGCGGGAAAAACTTTCAATCTATTCATCTTCAATCATGGTAGTACAACGAACACTAGAAATAATAAAAATTACATCCAGATCCGTAGACCACCTAGCGACGACTACAAGCACTGAAGCGAGCCGAAGGCGCGCCGCTGCCATCGCCCCTCCCTCGCCGGAGCCGGGCAAATGTTGTTGCAGTAGACAGTCGGGAAGTCATCATGCTAAGGCCCCATAGAACCAACGCACTAGAACATCAACCGCCGCAGATGAAGAGTGTAGATCAAAAGGATCCAATCTAAAGACACACGAACGAACACGAACGACGAACAGATCCGAGCAAATCCACCAAAGACAGATCCACCGGAGACACACCTCCACACGCCCACCGATGATGCTAGACGCATCACCGGAACGGGGGCTAGGCGGGGAGACCTTTATTCCATCTTCAGGGAGCCGCCGCCGTCTCGCCTTTCTGATCACGATACAAACCCTAACAAAGCTTGAAAAAAGATCTAAAAAAGGAACCCTCCCGCCCTCACCCGGTCCCTCTCCTCCAGAAGCGCCAGGGTTGTCGCTCTCTCTTTCTGAAGAGCAGCCTACAACACCACTCCTCGTTAGCATTGTAATTATCGATGGCCACACACACAATGTAATGGAGGAAAGATATCTGAGTCCATATAACTAAACTCGATGGCGAGATCGACTGGCCGTGGACGAGTCCTTATCTCAGGACAAGAGCTCGTTTGGCGCGCCTTGATCTCCGGGAGAGTGAGAGGACAACGTATCAGTCCATCTCCAATGGCCAACGAGCCATGGGTCCCTGATACGTCTCCAACGTATCTATAATTTTTGATTGCTCCATGCTATATTATCTACTGTTTTGGACAATATTGGGCTTTATTATCCACATTTATATTATTTTGGGACTAACCTATTAACCGGAGGCCCAGCCTGTAATTGCGCTTTTTGCCTATTTGGTGTTTCAAGAAAAGGAATATTAAACGAGTCCAATTGACCTGAAACTCCACGGAACTTATTTTTGGACCAGAAGAAGCCCACGGAGTACCGGAAGCTCACCAGGGGAGTCCCGGGCTGCCCACGAGGGTGGGGGGCGCGCCGACCCCCCTAGGGCGCGCCCCCTGCTTCGTGGATAGCCCGGAGGTCCACCGACGTACTTCTTTCACCCATATATACCCACGTACCCCAAAACTTCTGAAGAACAGAATAGATCGGGAGTTCCGCCGCCGCAAGCCTCTGTAGCCACGAAAAATCAATCGGGACCCTGTTCCGGCACCCTGCCGGAGGGGGGAACCCTCACCGTGGCCATCTTCATCATCCGGCGCTCTCCATGACGAGGAGGAGTAGTTCACCCTCGGGCTGAGGGTATGTACCATAGCTATGTGTTTGATCTCTCTCTCTCTCTCTCTCTCTCTCTCTCTCTCTCTCTCTCTCTCTCTCTCTCTCGTGTTCTTGATTTGGCACGATCTTGATGTATCGCGAGCTTTGCTATTATAGTTGGATCTTATGTTGCTTTTCCCCCTCTACTCTCTTGTAATGGATTGAGTTTCCCCTTTGAAGTAATCTTATCGGATTGAGTCTTTAATGATTTGAGAACACTTGATGTATGTCTTGCCGTGCGTATCTGTGGTGACAATGGGATATCACGTGATTCACTTGATGTATGTTTTGGTGATCAACTTGCGGGTTCCGCCCATGAACCTATGCATAGGGGTTGGCACACGTTTTCATCTTGATTCTCGAGTGGAAACTTTGGGGCACTCTTTGAGGTTCTATGTGTTGGTTGAATAGATGAATCTGAGATTGTGTGATGCATATCGTATAATCATACCCACGGATACTTGAGGTGACATTGGAGTATCTAGGTGACATTAGGATTTTGGTTGATTTGTGTCTTAAGGTGTTATTCTAGTACGAACTCTAGGGTTGTTTGTGACACTTATAGGAATAGCCCAACGGATTGATTGGAAAGAATAACTTTGAGGTGGTTTCGTACCCTATCATAATCTCTTCGTTTGTTCTCCACTATTAGTGACTTTGGAGTGACTCTTTGTTGCATGTTGAGGGATAGTTATATGATCCGATTCTGTTATTATTGTTGAGAGAACTTGCACTAGTGAAAGTATGAACCCTAGGCCTTGTTTCCTAGCATTGCAATACCGGTTACGCCCACTTTTATCATTAGTTACCTTGCTGTTTTTATATTTTCAGATTACAAAAACCTATATCTACTATCCATATTGCACTTGTATCACCATCTCTTCGCCGAACTAGTGCACCTATACAATTTACCATTGTATTGGTTGTGTTGGGGGCACAAGAGACTCTTTGTTATTTGGTTGCAGGGTTGTTTGAGAGAGACCATCTTCATCCTCGCCTCCACGGATTGATAAACCTTAGGTCATCCACTTGAGGAAATTTGCTACTGTCCTACAAACCTCTGCAGTTGGAGGCCCAACAACGTCTACAAGAAGAAGGTTGCGTAGTAGACATCAAGCTCGTTTCTGGCGCCGTTGCCAGGGAGGCTAGGTAAGCGGCACTCACACCCCGTCAACTAAGCTCTTTTCTGGCGCCGTTGCCGGGGAGGTGAGTGCTTGAAGGTATATCTTTAGATCTTGCAATCGAATCTTTTTGTTTCTTGTTTTAGCGCTAGTTTAGTTTATAAAATAAAACTACAAAAAAATGGAATTGAGTTTGTCTCATATGCTTCGTCTTTTTAATATCTTTCGTGAGTATGATGGAAAGGAAAATTGTGCCAAAGTGTTAGAAGAATAATGCATTAAAATGTTTGGCACTAAATCTTTGAATTATGAGCATGATTGCAATGTTGTTAGTATGAATTCCTTGAATATCCATGAAGCTAATGATATGCAAAGCCACAAGCTTGGGGATGCTATGTTTGATGAAGATGATATTTTTTGTCCCCCAAGTTTTGATGAGCAAATTTACTATGATGAAAGAATGCCTCCTATCTATGATGATTATTGTGATGACACGTATGCTTTAAAGAATAATGAACCATGAAACTTGTCATCTTGATCTTAATTTTCAATCACATGATAGTTGTTTTGTTGAGTTTGCTCCCACTAGTATTGAGAGAAGAATTTTGCTTATGTGGAGAGTAATAAAATTTTTATGCTCGTAGATCATGAAAAGAATGCTTTATGTGATGGTTATATTGTTGAATTCATTCATGATGCTACTGAAAATTATTATGAGGGAGGAATATATGCTTGTAGGAATTGCAATAATATCAAGTTTCCTCTCTATGTGCTTAAAGTTTTGAAGTTATGCTTGTTTTACCTTCCTATGCAAGTTGATTCTTGTTCCCATAAGTTGTTTGCTGACCAAATCCCTATGCATAGGAAGTGGGTTAGACTTAAATGTGCTAGTCGTATTCTTCATGATGCTCTCTTTATGTTTCAACTCCTATTTTTTATGTGAGCATCATTGAAATCATCATGCCTAGCTAGGGGCGTTAAACGATAGCGCTTGTTGGGAGGCAACCCAATTTTATTTTAGTTTCTTGATTTTTGGTTCTTTTTAGTAATAAATAATCCATCTAGCTTCTGTTGAGATGTGGTTTTATGTTTTAATTAGTGTTTGTGCCAAGTAGAACCTTTGGGAAGACTTGGGTGAAGTCTTTATGATCATGCTGTAAAAACAGAAACTTTAGCGCTCACGAGATTAGCTTCAACTTTTTACTGGAGAGTGCTATTTAGTTGATTATTTTTTAAGATGATTACTAGACAAATTCCTCAGGTCCACCAATTTATTTTAGAATTTTTGGAGTTCCATAAGTTTGCGTTAGTTACAGATTATTACAGACTGTTCTGTTTTTGACAGATTCTGTTTTCTTTGTGTTGCTTGCTTATTTTGATGAATCTATGGCTAGTAAAATAGTTTATAAACCATACAGAAGTTGGAATAAAGTAGGTTTAACACCAATATAAAGAAATAATGAGTTCATTACAGTAACTTGAAGTGGTGTTTTGTTTTCTTTCGCTGACGGGGCTTACGAGTTTTCTGTTAAGTTTTGTGTTGTGAAGTTTTCAAGTTTTGGGTAAAGATTCGATGGACTATGGAATAAGAAGTGGCAAGAGCCTAAGCTTGGGGATGAACAAGGCACCTCAAGGTAATATTTAAGGATAACCAAGAGCCTAAGCTTGGGGATGCCCCGGAAGGCATCCCCTCTTTTGTCTTCGTTCATCGATAACTTTACTTGGAGCTATATTTTTATTCACCACATGATATGTGTTTTGCTTGGAGCGTCATTTAATTTTATTAGTATTTGCTTGGTGTCATTTATAATAATGTTTTGCATCTCTAATTTCAATGAAAATGTCAAGGATAGCTTTTGCCATGCTTATTTTGCAAGTATGCATGTTGCTGTTTGAAAACAGAAAGTTTACCGCTGTTGCAAAAATTCCCTAGAAAAGTCAGAATGTGATAAAATGTTGAAACCTTTTGCATAAGAATCTCTGATAAATTTACTACAGTGGGAATTTTCTTTCATAATTTTTGGAGTTAGGGAAGTATGATGAATCTTGCATTCTTTGCAGACTGTACTGTTTTGGCAGATTACTGTTATGTTTGCATATGTTTGCTTGTTTAATGATTCTATTTGAGGATAGGACTATTAAATATGCAGAGGAATTTAGTATGCAATGTCGAATAATAATTTTATTGATTTGCTACAGTATAGTATGATACTACCTCCGTTTCAGTTTACAAGTCCTGAGCGTATGCCTAGGTTGCCAATTTTATCACTCTAATATAAACTATATAACACAAAAATTATACCTTTTGAAAGTAGAAACTCCGAAGTTTATGTTGGTATATTTTTTTTAATATACGACTTGTATTAGGTTGGTCAAATTGATGATCTAGGGATACGCGCACGCCCCGTAAACTGAGAAAGAGGTAGTAAGGTTTTTGCATTGGTTTATACTAACTTATCTCATGAGTTCTTGTTGAGTTTGGTGTGAATGAAGCTTTTGAGATTTAGTAAACCGTGATATGAGAGGAATTAAGGAGACACAAAAGCTCAAGCTTGGGGATGCCCAAGGCACCCCAAGATAATATTTCAAGAAGTCTCAAGCATCTAAGCTTGGGGATGCCCCGGTAGGCATCCCACCTTTCTTCTTCAACAACTATCGGTTAGTATCGGTTGAACCTAAGTTTTCACTTCTTCACATGATGTGTGCTATCCTTGAAGCGTCGTTCTATTTTCTTTAGCTTTGCTTGCTGTTTGAATAAAGTATCAAGATCTGAAATTCTTAAATGTTATAGAGTCTTCACATAGTTACATAATTATTCGACTACTCATTGATCTTCACTTATATCTTTTGGAGTAGTTTGTTGTTTGCTCTAGTGCTTCACTTATATATTTTAGAGCACAATGGTGGTTTTATTTTGAAGAAATAGATGAACTCTCATGCTTCACTTAGATTATTTTGAGAGTCTTAAATAGCATGGTAATTTGCTTAAATAATCCTAATATGCTAGGTATTCAAGAATAGTAAAAACTTTCTTATGAGTGTGTTGAATACTAAGAGAAGTTTGATGCTTGATGATTGTTTTGAGATATGGAGGTGATAATATCAAAGTCGTTCTAGTTGAGTAGTTGTGAATTTGAGAAATGCTTGCGTTGAAAGTTTGCAAGTCCCGTAGCATGCACGTATGGTAAACGTTATGTAACAAATTTGAAACATGAGGTGTTCTTTGATTGTCCTCCTTATGAGTGGCGGTCGGGGACGAGCGATCGTCTTTTCCTACCAATCTATCCCCCTAGGAGCAAGCGCGTAGTGCTTTGGTTTTTGATGGCTTGTAGATTTTTGCAATAAGTATGTGAGTTCTTTATGACTAATGTTGAGTCCATGGATTATACGCACTCTCACCCTTCCATCATTGCTAGCCTCTTCGGTACCGTGCATTGCCCTTTCTTACATTGAGAGTTGGTGCAAACTTCGTCGGTGCATCCAAACCCCGTGATATGATACGCTCTTGCACACGTAAACCTCCTTATATCTTCCTCAAAACAGCCATCATACCTACCTATTATGGCACTTCCATAGCCATTCCGAGATATATTGCCATGCAACTTTCCACCATTCCGTTTATCATGACACGTTCATCATTGTCATATTGCTTTGCATGATCATGTAGTTGACATAGTATTTGTGGCAAAGCCACCGTTCATAATTCTTTCATACATCTCACTCTTGGTTCATTGCATATCCCGGTACACCGCCGGAGGCAGTCATATAGAGTCATACTTTGTTCTAGTATCGAGTTGTAATCATTGAGTTGTAAATAAATAAAAGTGTGATGATCATCATTTTCTAGAGCATTTTCCCAAGTGAGGAATAAAAAAATAAAAAAAATAAAAAAAGAGAAAGGCCATAAAAAAAGAGAAGGCCCAAAAAAGAGAAATGCCATAAAAAAAGAAGGCCCAAAAAAATGAGAGAAAAAGAGAGAAGGGACAATGTTACTATCCTTTGCCACACTTGTGCTTCAAAGTAGCACCATAATCTTCATGATAGAGAGTCTCTTGTTTTGTCACTTTCATATACTAGTGGGAATTTTTCATTATAGAACTTGGCTTGTATATTCCAACAATGGGCCTCCTCAGGTGCCTTAGGTCTTCGTTAGCAAGCAAGTTGGATGCACACCCACTTAGTTTTCTTTTGTTGAGCTTTCATACATTTATAGCTCTAGTGCATCCGTTGCATGGCAATCCCTACTCCTCGCATTAACATCAATCGATGGGCATCTCCATAGCCCATTGATTAGCCTCGTTGATGTGAGATCTTCTCCTTTTTTGTCTTCTCCACATAACCCCCATCATCATATTCTATTCCACCCATAGTGCTATATCCATGGCTCGCGCTCATATATTGCGTGAAAGTTTATAGGTTTGAGATTACTAAAGTATGAAACAATTGCTTGGCTTGTCATCGGGGTTGTGCATGATGAGAGCATTCTTGTGTGACGAAAATGGAGCATGACTAAACTATATGACTTTGTAGGGATGAACTTTCTTTGGCCATGTTATTTTGAGAAGACATAATTGCTTAGTTAGTATGCTTGAAGTATTATTATTTTTATGTCAATATGAACTTTTGTCTTGAATCTTTCGAATATGAATATTCATACCATAATTAAGAAAAATTACATTGAAATCATGCCAAGTAGCACTCCCCATCAAAAATTCTTTCTTTTATCATTTACCTACTCGAGGACGAGCAGGAATTAAGCTTGGGGATGCTTGATACGTCTCCAACGTATCTATAATTTTTTATTGCTCCATGCTATATTATCTACTGTTTTGGACAATATTGGGCTTTATTATCCACTTTTATATTATTTTTGGGACTAACCTATTAACCGGAGGCCCAAATTTAATTGCTTTTTTTGCCTATTTGATGTTTGAAGAAAAGGAATATCAAGCGGAGTTCAATTGACCTGAAACTCCACGGAACTTATTTTGGACCGAAGAAGCCCACGGAGTACGGAAGCTCACGGGGAGTCCGGGCTGCCCACGAGGGGGGGCGCCCGCCTCGTGGACACCCCGGAGGTCCACCGAAGTACTTCTTTCACCCATATATACCCACGTACTCTAAAACTTCTGAAGAACAGAATAGATGGGAGTTCCGCCGCCACAAGCCTCTGTAGCCACGAAAAACCAATCGGGACCCTGTTCCGGCACCCTGCCGGAGGAGGGAACCCTCACCGGTGGCCATCTTCATCATCCCGGCGCTCTCCATGACGAGGAGGGAGTAGTTCACCCTCGGGGCTGAGGGTATTTACAAGTAGCTATGTATTTGATCTCTCTCTCTCTCTCTCTCTCTCTCTCTCTCTCTCTCTCTCGTGTTCTTGATTTGGCACGATCTTGATGTATCACGAGCTTTGCTATTATAGTTGGATCTTATGTTGCTTTTCCCCCTCTACTCTCTTGTAATGGATTGAGTTTTCCCTTTGAAGTAATCTTATCGGATTGAGTCTTTAATGATTTGAGAACACTTGATATATGTCTTGCCGTGCGTATCTGTGGTGACAATGGGATATCACGTGATTCACTTGATGTATGTTTTGGTGATCAACTTGCGGGTTCCGCCCATGAACCTATGCATAGGGGTTGGCACACGTTTTCGTCTTGATTCTCCGGTGGAAACTTTGGGGAACTCTTTGAGGTTCTATGTGTTGGTTGAATAGATGAATCTGAGATTGTGTGATGCATATCGTATAATCATACCCACGGATACTTGAGGTGACATTGGAGTATCTAGGTGACATTAGGGTTTTGGTTGATTTGTGTCTTAAGGTGTTATTCTAGTACGAACTCTAGGGCTGTTTGTGACACTTATAGGAATAGCCCAACGGATTGATTGGAAAGAATAACTTTGAGGTGGTTTCGTACCCTACCATAATGTCTTCGTTTGTTCTCCACTATTAGTGACTTTGGAGTGACTCTTTGTTGCATGTTGAGGGATAGTTATATGATACAATTATGTTATCATTGTTGAGAGAACTTGCACTAGTGAAAGTATGAACCCTAGGCCTTGTTTCCTAGCACTGAAATACTGGTTACGCTCACTTTTATCATTAGTTACCTTGCTGTTTTTATATTTTTCAGATTACAAAATCCTATATCTACTATCCATATTGCACTTGTATCACCATCTCTTCGCCGAACTAGTGCACCTATACAATTTACCATTGTATTGGGTGTGTTGGGGACACAAGAGACTCTTTGTTATTTGGTTGCAGGGTTGTTTGAGAGAGACCATCTTCATCCTACGCCTCCCACGGATTGATAAACCTTAGGTCATCCACTTGAGGGAAATTTGCTACTGTCCTACAAACCTCTGCACTTGGAGGCCCAACAACGTCTACAAGAGAAGGTTGCGTAGTAGACATCAGGCCCCCCGCCACCAGATATCATCACCAGATCTGGATCAAAAGGAGTCTGTCTCGGGTTAAAGTCCTCCCCTTTCCTCGCCTTCCCCTCCTGGTTGTACCTCACGAGCTTGTGGTGGGAGGAGATGTTGGTGAAATTCCCTGGATGATCGAGGTCAGACTCAGAGAATGCCTTGGCCTTCTTGTACGTGGCAGTATGGGCCATGGCATAGAGGTCGTACACCTCTGGCACCTCTGTGTTATTGTGTCGCGCCTAAAAGAGAGGAACATAGTATTAGTAAATGGCTCAACACTGGTACACTGAGGTGCTATACAACCGATTTTAAACCCTTTCCACGACGGCGTTCTGAACCGTCACCTAGTGAGTGAATGCGATAGGTGGGTCCTTCCCACACGACCCAGAAACCGTCGGGGATAAGCCCTCCTGGCACACACGCTCGTCAAAATGAGGTCGTGTGCGACCGGCGAGCGATCAAATACGGTTATACATACAGTAGTGCTACAAAATACAATTATACATGCGAAATCGTTTCGGGTCGTAAGTACATCCCACACAGTCCGTCCCCGCTAAACGTTTCCGTTCGTATATACATGCCACACAGTCGCTCCAAGGAAAACGTTTCTGTTTGCAGGTACATCACACACAATTTTCCCCGTTAAATCGTTTGCGATAGCGTTGCCATTGCACACGGTATTAACAATTATATCATTTGCGTTATTGAATGCATCACACACGGTGGGTAGAAGAAACTGTGTGGCAAAGGTTGTCCATCACACTCAGTTTTTTTGTGGTAAACGTTTGCGCAAGGTGGCCTAACGCAAACAGTTTTCAAGAGGATGTTGTGTGTGATTGTTCATTGATCCAACACGGTTATTTCCTAGAAACTGTGTGCGTTACCTTAGGTCATCGCCCACAGTGTTTTCTCAATAACCGTTTGCAATAGAAAAACCCAATTATCTGGCTAATTAGCCATTAGCAGGCTAATTGCCTATTATTAATAATCCATTTATCAATCTAACTGACATTCATATTAAGCACATAATATATTTCACTTCCATATTAAGGAAGCAGGATTTCATAATTGAAATACATCAGAGTACAACATGATATAGCTTCAGCACTCAGCTACCCCATTACACAACTGCACCAGCACCAAGTTTCACATGCAACATCTAGAACCTTTAGAAATTAGCATCATAGACGGTACATAGACAGATGCATCTCATCTGGAAAACTGCTGAAGCAGAAGGTGAATATTGAGCCTTCATTCATGTTGAAGGTCTTTGCAAAGTGCCTGTGGATGATTGACCGTCCATCCTTCGTCCTCTTCAGGAACACTTAAATATTGAACCGTGGTTGTTGTATGAAAACCTTCATCGCCTCCTGACCATAGAGGTGGTTTGAGAGGTAATCATCAGTGAACTGCTTTGGAAAGGCCTGAAAACAAGGATGTGCATGAATATCTTCTCTATATTGGAAATGGGGCAATGGAATAAAAAAAGGCAAGGTATAATAGTTAGTACCCTGTAGTGAACTGATGTCTTCTTCATTGTGCAGAAAAAGTTTTGTTGTTTTTTGTCGCTAATTTCTTTATCCTAACAATCTATCTAAGTTACTTGACTTGATTGATGTTCATGGACAACTCATTTCCCCATATGAATAGTGGGTCAAAACCTCTGACAGCAGGACCTACATGTGCAAGACCAAATTGTTAAAAACCTAAATACTAGAATGGTTCCTGCAATTGCACAATAATTTGCTCAGTGCTAAACTCGATTGTAAAGCTTAGTGCTAAACTCGATTGTAAAGCTTAGTGCTTCCCATTGTTTCCCTGCAACACATATAATGTAGTTAGTCATCAGGTTAAGTGAGGTTTCGCATGCTATTAGTAAAATATGTTGATGTAACATCCCAAATTTTCAGTTTGAATGTTATACATAGGTCATTATATGCATATCATATTTTATTTGCATTTCGTTTGCGATCCTGAAAATTCTAAGCAACTCAAGGACCCACGGAGAGAGTTGGGGATTTCATTATTTTTCATATTTGAATTTTTCTCAAATTTGAAAAGAGGATCATTTTGGTTTTAATATTTTTCTCTTGAAATATTTCCAATATAAAAAATATATATAAGAGAGGAGATAAAATGACTTCTCCAAAATAAAAGAAATATTGGAGTTAAAATCAAATAAATATTTTATTTGGATTTTATTTGCTATTTTATTTGAATTAAAAAAATAAGCATTTTTTCAAAATTACATTTTTATGCCAGAAAAATGTTCACTTTGTTCTTAATATTTTATTTAGACGGTGAAAATTGTTTTGGCATTTTTAGAATTTTTTATATTTATTTAGGATTTTCTTCGGCGGAATTATTTTATTAAAAAAACGTTTCGCCCTATCGGGCCAACGGCCCAGCCGAGCCGGGCCAAGCCCATCGCGCCGCCACCGCCTCCTCCCGCTCTGAGTCCGGCGAACAAACACCGCCGGAGTCCCGAAGGACTCCGCGACGCCGCCACCGCCTCGGGACGCCCCCCTTTAAAAGGGCCGGCCCCGACCCCCTCTCCTCCTCGTCGCCCGCCACATATAGCTTCAGCGGCCGCCGCTGCCGCCGCCCGTGCCGCTTTGCTTTGCCGCCGCCCGTGCCGTGCCTGCTGCCTGCCGCCCTGCGCCGCCGCCGCCGCCTCATGCCGAGCCCGCCTCGCCGGAATCCGCCGCCGCCGTTGACCTCGCCGCTGCCGTTTAATCGGTATAAACCGATCCCGGTTCGCCGGTTTTTTGTTGGGCTTTTTGGTTTGCGAATTAAGATCTTTTTTTAGGGTTTGTTATTTAGCAAACCCTCTCTGTTTAGTCCGTTTTAACGAACGAATTCGTTCGTTTGTCTCTGTTAGCGGACGTTCGTCCGATAGATTTTTCTTTTTTTTGTTTTATTTTCGCTAGGGACCTATCCATGATTATTTTTATCACAGATTAGCCCCTAATCTTCAAACCCTCGCAACTTTTCAACCGTTCGTCCAAATCCAGTGAAACCAACGCCAAAATCTCATCTCGAACCCCTCTTTCCAGTTAATCAACTTGAACATGATTTTGACAAATTAAAATTTGGTTTCAAGCAGATTTGAATTCGAATTTCTTTTGATCGTAGTTTCAGTTCCGCATCTCCGATTCGATTGATTCTTTTTGCAAATCGAAGCTCTTCAGTCGAACTTTCAGATTGGATCTTTTTATTTGAGTTTTACCCTTGCATCGAAGCTCTTCCCAGAGTGCGAAGCATGCTACTACGAGTCTCTAGGGTTTGCAGATCGTCAGCAAGACAAGTAACACTTTGATCATACCTCTTTATTACCCAGTTTTTATGCATTAGTTACAACCCTCAAACATTGCATGAGTAGGATCTCTTAACATGTGGGTTTGGGAAGTAGATGATGAGGTAGAACCTATTGCCCTTTTATTATCAAACCCTGGGAGTTACTTCTACGTTATGCTTATACCGCTAGGCTATGCTAGTAGACGTGGTTTGGGTTTGAGTGTATCCATGACAGATGTGAGATTGTTAATTAATGGTTAACTTAAGGTGGCTACTTAAATACACATCTGGGTGGATTGGTTGCGGGCACCTGGAGAATCCAGTGTTGTCCTAGTATATCCCGGAGTACCCGTGTGATCATCCTACGGTTCGCCACCCAGGCTCAAAGGGATCATAAGATTATTCATGCTAGAAACTTCCGTGTGCAGCCACACGCCATTATGGGCTTTGGCATAGTTGAGTATGTTGTGTGACCTCTTTCAGTGGTAGGCTAGCAGATGTAGGGGAAAGTAGGTGTAACTGTCTACCCAGAGTAAAGAGTTAATGCTTCTGAAAGATTGTGTCTCGGTCATACGTTTCTCAAACACCATGTAGTGCGAGAAATTCAACGGAGGAGATCGAGTCTTGTGGGGAAAAGTGCGCAAACCTCTGCAGAGTGTATAAACTAATCATGGTTAGCCGTGTCCCCGGTTATGGACATCTTGAGTATCTGGTTCTTGAATTATCATGTTGATCTCATCACTCTAAATTAATTTGTTGGGTTATTAATACTGTTTAATTGGGATTGATTTGGAGGAACCTTCTCAATGTTTATTAACTACCATGATAGTTAAACAAAACTATATTCCTTTGTTGTAGGGAAAAAATTGGCTTTCGCAAAAATATGTTAACCGTAGAGCCTCCACCAGCCATATACGCATGTAGTGATAGCATTTACCAGTTCATTGCTCTACTGTGTTATTTTGCCAGCATATTCCATGTGCTGACCCGTTCCGGGCTGCAACATATTATGTTGCAGACTTTTCAGACAAAGAGTAAGGTGCGCTAGGTCATTGTCGTGCACTCAGCTATGCCGTTGGAGTTGATGGACTCATTTACCTTTCGATGCTTCCGCAGTTATCATATTTAGATGGCCTTAAGCCATATTATTGTAATATGCTCTCTTTTGAGACATTCGATGTAATAAGTGTGTGATTGCACTCTATTATAAATCCTTCGAGTACTGTGTGTGTCAGCATTACCGATCCAGGGATGACACTTACGCACAGAGATTCGGCCATTTGAGGTCGGATCGCTACAAGATGGTATCAGAGCCAGGTTGATTGTAGGACACGACCACTAAGATAAGCCATAGGTCACTCTTCTCTACTCATTTCTGACTCCTCTCCATTTTCCACTCTATAGATGGTGGACCCAAGGAACAAGTTTGCACAACTGGATGAAGACACACCTTTTGGACGACACTTGAAGGAAGTCACTAGGTACCTGAAGATCGGAATACCAAGCTTCACCGGGACCTACACCACCACTTTATCAGAAGAGGAGCGTTGGATGATTCGAGTTCAAGTTCCAGGAAGGACATTCACACCAGTTACTGAGCTCATAGAGTTTTCCTTTGATGCACCAACCTGGAGTCTAGGAAAGAGCATGGCAGGCCACATCGCCATGGGACGCACCGGCGAAGTTTATCACAAGGATCTTCAGGACACCATCTACCAGATATGTGGGCGCCAAGATGAGAAATGGGAGATGATCAGCACCAGGAGGGACAGGTCCATTGCAGCTTTCATCCAGGAGTTAAACCAGCACATTCATCGCCAGGAGAACCAAATGTGCACAAGCATGATAGATCTGAAGAAGGTGATGACCAGGAACATGGAGCTTGAAGAGGAACTCAAGTCTACACGCGACGGATACGAGGAGGAAATCACAATATTAGTAGAAAAGAATGACGACCTGACGAGGAAGCTAGGAGTATTCATGGGAGACCCCGCGTCAGGAGGAGATGACGACCATCCCGAGGACTACATCATCATCGACGACACCGACTCCGACCCCGACAGTAATGATGATGATTACAAAGACGAAGCTGGAGCAGATATCATGGAGTCTTCCACCGATCAAAATTTCTAGATGACCACCATATTATCAGTAGTATTTCCCCCATGTATATAGTAGTAGTCCGAGTATTTTGTAATGGTAGTTAGATCATTTGTATGCCCTTGTCTGAATTGAGTGGTGTGATATGAATGTGTTTGTCTCATGTGCATATGGGTAGTGTTTTCTCACTAGACCTCACTCTATTCTAATCTCTCCCCTCTAAAACCCATCAGATGCCTCCGAGACATGACCCTGAAATTGTCTTCCCACCAGAGCTCACTCAGTTGATCCAATAGCAGAATGCCTTGATGCAGCTACTAGTCCAGAACCAAGGCAACAACAACAACCCACCGCCACCACCTCTAGTTCATAACCTAGCCCGTTTTCTGAGGTTGAACCCGTCGGTGTTTTCCAGTAGCACCGAGCCGATTGTTGCTGATGACTGGCTTTGCAGGATTGGAAGGGAGTTGACCACCGCAAGTTGCACATATGCTGAGAAGGTGCGTTTTGTCGCACATCAATTGGATGGACCCGCAGCCTCATGGTGGGAAAATTACACAACCACTTTCCCTATAGCCACTGTCACTTGGGATCAGTTTCAGCAAGTGTTCCGCACTGCACATGTCTCAACTGGAGCAATGAGCATGAAGAAGCGTGAGTTTCGCAACTTACGGCAGGGAAATCGTACAGTGGGGCAGTATGTGGATGAGTTTAGTAAGTTAGCTCTCTATGCCCCGGATGATGTGGCCACTGACGCCGCGAAGCAGGAGAAGTTTATGGAAGGTTTGAATGATGAGTTGAGTATGCAGTTGATGTTAGCAACATTTGCTAACTACCAGGAGTTGGTAGACAGGGCTCTTATGATTGAAGGGAAGCAGCAGCAGATACAGAGCCGCAAGAGAAAGTATGGACAAGGTAAGTACAATTCAGGAGCTCAGCAGAGACCTCGTTTTACCCCGAACTCGGGAGGACACACTCACCACAACCATGGAGGCCACACTCACAATGGAGGAAGTTCGCATAATCATAGTGGCCCCAAGAATGGGAATGGAAATGGAGGAAGTAGCAGCCAGAACCATTCCAACCCCTCTACACCCGCCAAGAAGGATCTAAGTCACATTACTTGTTTCAAGTGCGGAAAGAATGGACACTACCCCACTGAGTGTTCTGAAGCAAAGAATGGAAATGGCAATGGAAGCTCTTGGAAGAAGCCCAACCCTTTCAATAGGGGACAGGTGAACCACGTTAACATGGAGGAGGTTGAAGAGCAGCCAGATGCAATTATAGGTAAGTTTTTGGTTTAGTCATTTACTGCAATCGTTCTTTTTGATACTCGTGCATCACATTCATACATTTCAAGGGGATTTGTGGATAGGTATAAGTTGCCCACCAAAGTTCTTAGGACACCTATGTTAGTAAGCTCACCAGGAGCAGAGTATATGGCAAGCCAAGGATGTTTTCAGATGCCATTGACCATAGGTAGTCATGTTTTCCCCTCAGACCTGATAATTCTGGAGTCGCAAGGATTGGATGTGATACTAGGCATGGATTGGCTATCGATGTATGGGGAAACATCAATTGCGCCAGTAAGTCAATTCTGCTCACCACACCAGAGGGAAAAAGGATCAAGTATGTGTCTCGGCATGCGCTGAGGAGGACCCAAGTGAATTCCCTCTCAAGAGTTGTTCTGGAGGAAGTGCCTGTAGTGAAGGATTACCCAGATGTATTTCCAGAGGAACTACCAGGCATGCCGCCAGATCGAGACATTGAGTTTTTGATAGAGTTGTTGCCAGGCACCGAACCAATATCGAAGAGACCATACCGGATGCCCGCAAATGATCTGGAGGAGATTAAGAAGCAGATTAAGGAGTTATTGGAGAAAGGTTACATTCGACGAAGTTCGTCACCGTGGGGAGCCCCAGTGCTCTTAGTTGAGAAGAAGGATGGATCTTTGAGAATGGTTGTTGATTATCATGCATTGAATGAAGTGACGATCAAGAACAAGTACCCACTACCGATGATCAACGATTTGTTTGACCAGCTGCAAGGAGCTAAAGTATTCTCCAAGATCGATCTGCGATCAGGATATCATCAGTTGAAGATCCGCGAACAGGATATACCTAAGACAATTTTTACTACAAGGTATGGGCTATATGAGTACACGGTTATGTCATTTGGATTGACTAACACCCCTGCCTATTTCATGAGTATGATGAACAAGGTGTTCATGGAGTTCTTGGATAAGTTTGTCGTGGTGTTCATTGATGATATTTTGTTGTACTCGAAGAATGAAGAGGAGCACACGGAGCATTTGCGTTTAGTTCTTGAGAAGCTCAGGGAACATCAACTTTATGCCAAGTTCAGCAAATGTGAGTTTTGGTTGAAGGAAGTTGGGTTTCTTAGACATGTTATATCAGTAGAAGGTATAGCAGTAGATCCTACCAAGGTTCAGTCTGTCACTGATTGACTGGCACCCACCTCACGTGGAGAGATCCGCAGTTTTCTGGGACTCGTGGGATATTACCGGAGATTCATTAAGAATTTTTCCAAGATAGCGAAGCCTATGATGGAGTTATTGAAGAAAGACACTAAGTTTAAATGGACAGAGGAATGTGAGGCAAGTTTTCAGGAGCTGAAGAAATGTTTGGTTACAGCCCCAGTGCTGATTTTGCTGGATATACGCAAGGATTTCCATGTGTATTGTGATGCTTCTCGCTTGGGACTTGGAGGTGTACTTATGCAAGACGGAAGATTTGTTTCATATGCCTCACGTCAGCTTTGACCGCATGAGTTGAATTATGCCACGCATGATTTGGAGTTAGCAGCCGTAGTGCATGCACTCAAGACCCGGAGAGACTTTCTTATTGGAAACCGTTGTGATGTGTACATGGATCACAAGAGTTTGAAGTACATTTTCACACAGAAGGAGCTGAATCTCAGGCAAAGGAGATGGTTGGAGCTTATAAAGGATTATGATATGAAGCTACACTATCATCCATGCAAGGCCAATGTCGTAGCAGACGCTTTGAGCCGGAAGAGTTATGTCAATACCCTCATAAGCGGAGGATTACCAAAGGAGTTAGCCGAAGATCTCAGGGAGCTTCGCTTGGAGATAGTCCCTAGAGGTTTTGTTGCAGCAATGGAGGTTCAGTCAACATTATTGGGAAATATTCGAGAAGCTCAGAAGGATGATAAGGAGATTGCTGAGATAAAGGAGAGAATGAGCGAAGGAAAAGCCAAATGTTTTCGTGAGGATGAGCACGACACTTTATGGTTTGAGGAGTGTATATATGTACCCAACAATGTGGAGATCAGGAAGTTAATACTTCAGGAGGCCCATGACTCGCCATACTCGATACACCCCAGAAACACCAAGATGTATTTGGATTTAAAGGAGCGTTTGTGGTGGACAGGAATGAAGAAGGATATTGCCGAGTATGTAGCCGTATGTGATGTATGTCAGAGAGTGAAGGCAGAGCATCAGAAGCCAGCAGGATTACTGCAGCCTATGCCGATACCCGAATGGAAGTGGGATAAGCTTGGCATGGATTTCATCACCGGATTACCCAGGACCCGATCGAGATATGATTCCATCTGGGTAGTAGTGGATCGTTTGACCAAAGTGGCTCACTTTATCCTAGTGAAAACCACCTATACGAGTGCGAAGTTGGCCAAGATATATATGACCAGGATCGTATGTCTGCATGGAGTTCCGAGGACCATCGTATCAGATAGAGGAACGCAGTTTACTTCGAAGTTTTGGCATCAGCTGCACCAGACTTTGGGTACCAGGCTAGAGTTCAGTACAACCTTTCAAACGTAGATAGATGGACATACCGAGAGAGTCAATCAGATTCTGGAGGACATGTTGAGAGCTTGTGCGCTAGATTATGGATCTAGTTGGGATGATAATCTGCCTTATGCAGAGTTCTCATACAACAACAGTTATCAAGCTAGTTTGAAGATGGCACCTTTCGAAGCCTTGTATGGAAGGAGGTGCATGACACCATTAATGTGGGATGAAGTTGGAGACCGTCAGTTGTTTGGACTGGATTTGATCAAGGAGTCTGAAGATAAGGTTAAGTTGATTCGAGATAGACTGAAGGTAGCTCAATCCAGGCAGAAGAGTTATGCAGATTCAAAATGCAAGGAGGTAGTCTATGAAATCAGAGACAGGGCGTATCTATGAGTGTCACCACTCCGAGGAGTTAAACGATTTGGAGTTAAGGGAAAGTTAGCCCTAAGATTTGTAGGACCATAACAAGTTTTGGAGCGTATGGGAGAAGTGACCTACAGGTTGGAGTTACCCGAAGGATTGTCAGGAGTTCATGATGTGTTTCACGTTTCCCAGTTGAAGAAGTGTCATGCAGAGATGGCCGATATTCCTCTGAGAGATACAGTGCCCCTGGAAGCAATTCAGTTGGACAGTGATCTAACCTACGAGGAGAAACCCGTCAAGATTCTCGAGTTTGCCAGCCGAGTTACTCGCATCAAGGTTATCAAGTTTTGCAAAGTTCAGTGGAGCCACCGTACCAAGGATGAAGCCACCTGGGAACGAGAGGAAGACCTATGGAAAGACCACACCTATTTTCTATCCAACCCGAATCTCGAGGGCGAGATTCATCTTAAGGGGGTAGGTTTGTAACATCCCAAATTTTCAATTTGGAATGTTATACATGGGTCATCATATGCATATCATATTTTATTTGCATTTCGTTTGCGATCCTGGAAATTCTAAGCAACTCAAGGACCCACGGAGAGAGTTGGGGATTTCATTATTTTTCATATTTGAATTTTTCTCAAATTTGAAAAGAGGATCATTTTGGATTTAATATTTTTCTCTTCGAAATATTTCCAATATAAAAAAAATATAAAAGAGAGGAGATAAAATGACTTCTCCAAAATAAAAGAAATATTGGAGGAAAGATTTTAAAGTCAAATAAATATTTTATTTGGATTTTATTTGCTATTTTATTTGAATTAAGAAAATATGCATTTTTCAAAATTGCATTTTTAGGCCAGAAAAATGTTCACTTTGTTTTAAATATTTTATTTAGACGGTGAAAATTGTTTTGGCATTTTTAGAATTTTTTTATATTTATTTAGGATTTTCTTCGGCGGAATTATTTTATTAAAAAAACGTTTCGCGCGACTGGGCCAAGCCCATCGTGCCGCCAACGCCTCCTCCTGCTCGAAGTTCCGCGCGGGCACGCCGCCGGAGTCCCGAAGGACTCCGCGACGCCGCCACCGCCTTGGGACGTCCCCCCCTTTAAAAGGGCGGCCCGACCCTCACCTCCTCGCCCCGCCCATGACCAGTAGCCCGCCACAGGCGTCGCCGCGTGCCGCCGCCCGTGCCGCTTGCTGCCTTGCCGCCCATGCCAGCTGCTGCCTTGCTGCGCCGTGGCGCTGCTGCCCGCCCCGCTGAGCGCCGTCGCCTCACCGGAATCCCGCCGCCGCCGTTGACCTCGTCGCCGCCGTTTAATCGGTATAAACCGATCCCGGTTCGTCGGTTTTTCGTTCGTTTTTTTTCGGTTTTTGAATTAAGATCGGCTTTTTTTAGGATTTGTTATTTAGCATACGCTCTCTGTTTAGTCCATTTTAACGAACGAATTCGTTCGTTTGTCTCTGTTAGCGGACGTTCGTCCGATAGATTTTTCTTTTTTTGTTTTATTTTTGCCAGGGACCTATCCATGATTATTTTTATCGCAGATTAGCCCCTGATCTTCAAACCCTCGCAACTTTTCAACCGTTCGTCCAAATCCAGTGAAACCAATGTCAATATCTTCGTCTCGAACCCCTCTTTCGAGTTAATCAACTTGAACATGATTTTGACAATTTAAAATTTGGTTTCAAGCATATTTGAATTCGAATTTCTTTTGATCGTAGTTTTAGTTCCGTAGCTCCGATTCAATTGATTCTTTTTGCAAATCAAAGCTCTTCAGTTGAACTTTCAGATTGGATCTTTTTATTTGAGTTGTACCCTTGCATATATGCTTGAGTGCTTATGTATGCTATTGCTTGTTTTCGATAGAATTCCCGGAGTGCGAAGCGTGCTACTATGATTCTTTAGGGTTTGCAGATCGTCAGCAAGGCAAGTAACACTTTGATCATACCTCTTTATTACCCAGTTTTTATGCATTAGTTACAACCCTCAAACATTGCATGAGAAGGATCTCTTAACATGTGGGTCTAGGAAGTAGATGATGAGCTAGAACCTATTGCCCTTTTATTATCAAACCCTGGGAGTTACTTCTACGTTATGCTTATATCGCTATGCTATGCTAGTAGACGTGGTTTGGGTTTGAGTGTATCCATGACAAATGTGAGATTGTTAATTAATGGTTAACTTAAGGTGGCTACTTAAATACACATCTGGGTGGATTGGTTGCGGGCACCTGGAGAATCCAGTGTTGTCCTAGGATATCCCGGAGTACCCGTGTGATCATCCTACGGTTCGCCACCCAGGCTCAAAGGGATCATAAAATTATTCATGCTAGAAACTTCCGTGTGTAGTCACAAGCCATTATGGGCTCTGGCATAGTTGAGTATGTTGTGTGACCTCTTTCAGTGGTAGGCTAGCAGATGTAGGGGAAAGTAGGTGTAACTGTCTACCCAAAGTAAAGAGTTAATGCTTCTGAAAGACTGTGTCTCGGTCATCCGTTTCTCAAACACCATGTAGTGCGAGAAATTCAACGGAGGAGATCGAGTCTTGTGGGGAAAAGTGCGCAAATCTCTGCAGAGTGTATAAACTAATCATGGTTAGCCGTGTCCCTGTTTATGGACATCTTGAGTATCTGGTTCTTGAATTATCATGTTGATCTCATCACTATAAATTAATTTGTTGGGTTACTAATACTATTTAATTGGGATTGAGTTGGAGGAACCTTCTCAATGTTTATTAACTACCATGATAGTTAAACAAAACTATATTCCTTTGTTGTAGGAAAAAATTGGCTTTTCGCAAAAATATGTTAACCGTAGAGCCTCCACCAGCCATATATGCATGTAGTGATAGCATTTACTAGTTCATTGCTCTACTGTGTTATTTTGCCAGCATATTCCATGTGCTGACCCGTTTCGGGCTGCAATGTATGTTGCAGACTTTTCAAACAAAGAGTAAGGTGCGCCAGGTCATTGCCGTGGACTCAGCTATGTCGTTGGAGTTGATGGACTCATTTACCTTTCGATGCTTCCGCAGTTATCATATTTAGATGGCCTTAAGCCATATTATTGTAATAAGCTCTCTTTTGAGACATTCGATGTAATAAGTGTGTGACTGCACTCTATTATAAATCCTTCGAGTATTGTGTGTGTCAGCATTATCGATCCAGGGATGACACTTATGCACAAAGATTCGGTTGTTTGAGGTCGGATCGCTATAGTTGATGAAAAATAAGCACATTGCAGATTCATCAGATTAATTCAAGCCACATGGAAAACCCATTTATCCAAACCAAGCATGATTAAGAACTAGGAAATATAGCACTTATATATGTTTCTCATGTATTAAGTGGAGGCAAATTCGATTTATTCCTCACATGCACAACAATACAAAATTCTACCCATGACAATTGGACATCACATTGCAGAATTGAACCAAGCAGTTAACTAAACACCACAACAAATGAACCAAACATTAACTGAGCACCACATGGCACAATATAACATACTCCTAATAGAAGATCAGATAGTTAACCAAACCAAGCATGCTTAACAACTTGGAAATATAGCAATTGTATTTGTTTCTCATGTATTTAGTATAGCCAAATTTAGTTTATTCCTCACATGGTATACAATAACAGAATGCACCCACAACAATTGAACATCGCATTGCAGAATTGAACCAAACAGTTAACTAAACACCACAACAAATGAACCAAACATTAACTGAGCACCACATTGCACAATATAACATACTCCTAATAGAAGATTAGACAGTTAACCAAACCAAGCATGCTTAACAACTTGGAAATATAGCAATTGTATTTGTTGCTCATGTATTTAGTACAACCAAATTTGATTTACTTCTCACATGGTATACAATAACAGAATGCACCCACAACTATTGAACATCGCATTGCGGAATTGAACCAAACAGTTAACTAAACACCACAACAAATGAACCAAACGTTAACTGAGCACCACATTGCACAATGTATAACATACTATAAGATCATACAGTTAACCAAACCAAGTATGCTTGACAACTTGGAAATATAGCAATTGTATTCATTTCTCATGTATTTTGTAAAGATAAATTTGATTTATTTCTCACATGGAAGACAATACAAAATTGCAGCCTGAAGAATTGAACATCACATTTGCAGAATTGAACCAAATAGTTAACTGAAGATGACAACTAATTAACCAAACAGTTAATAAGTGAGCACCACACTGCACGACATATTGACCATATACACTAGAGCAACATATTGCATGGTAAAATTAGATAGCACAATTCACTAGAATTTGTTAAGGAAAGGTAGGAGCAGCAGATACAACGGGTAAACCGAGCATGCTTAACCGGCGTAGCTAGCAAATGGCAAGGTGCTCCTCCAAGATCTGGGGGTCGACACGAATGGCAGCCTTCGCGACCTCATCCGCGCATGCGGCCACGATTTGCTTCTCCGCTGCCAAATGCTCCTTAAGCTCCTGGCTATACTACGTGCACCATGGCTTAGGGCGGCACTTATTTGGTAGAGGGGTCGGTGATTTGGGTGGAAGGCGTCGCGCTGGCGGTCGGGGCATGTGGGATATGGAAGGAAGAGGAGGATGGGGGTCGGGTGCGGATTGCCTGCCTGGATAGGCAAGGCCGAGTAGCGTGAAGGAGGGTCGCCGGCGAGGAGGCGGCGTTGCAAGCAAGGAGTGAAGGTTTGAACTTGAAAAGGAAGGCGGAAACAGGGGAAATGTGGCTTTTGGTAAGGGGGAGGGGCGGGGAGGTAGATATTTCCGTGGAAGCCAAATTTTTTGAATAAGTTCAGCGAAAAAACTGGCGCGCAAAGTGTCATCAGACACGGTCCCTTATTCAGAACTGTGTATGATATGTGAACATCACAAACGATTCAGATAGCTTAACCAGTGTGTGATGAATTTGAACGTCAAAAATTTTGGTTCGAATTTCCCTAGTTACAGTGGTCATCCACGTCATTGCATAATTTGGGTACACAAAGGAGACTATAGCACATCCACACTTCTTAATCGAGAAAGTTCAACAATTAAACAGAGCTAGCTGACCTATACATTACCCTAACAAATTAAAGACCAGCGCTCTTAATTAAACAAAACAAAGAGTACAACTACGGCTGGTGCTCGTTGATCTCCGCCGCCTCCTCCATGTCCAGCTCGTGCCCGACGATTTGCTGGGGAAGGGGCTCCATGGCATCCATCACACCATACTCAGCAAACATCTCGCCATCCGCGTCATCCATCTCTTTGGAAAAGGCTGCCACGAGCTGGGCGTGGGCGGCCATGATCTGGGCTTGGACGGGCCCCGTTGTGGCAAGGTATGCGGTGGAGGAATGGACGATTGCTCGAACGCTCTCGATGATTGCCTACTCTTCAGCCATGAGTTGCCGACTGTTGTCGAAGAAGCTTCGTTCGATTTGTGAAGTGACCGCCACGAGCTGGGCATGGGCGACCTCGACATGGTCGTGGGCGGCCTCCATCAGGGCTAAGGCCACCGATGCGGAACGGACAGCTGCTGTGCTGCTCTTGCTAGTTGCTATCCCGAGGAAGATGTTGCTGCCGCCACCTGAGAAGCAACAGCGGCCGTTTGGGCTGCCTTGGCCGCCCGGTCGCAGATTGCCGCCGCGCTCATGCACCTTGTTAGCACGTGCATGGCGGCTGCGGCCGCGCTCTCGCCGGAGTGGGCTGTTGAAGTTTCCCTCACGACGCGGGTCCACGTCCCCATCTTTCACCGGTGATGATTGAACAGTGAAATGATATTTGGGGAGCGAGCTAGTGTGCTTGACACGCCGGCTATGGACTGTAGCCGACACACCTTCTCACTTAAGCCATAGGCGTACTATACACCGACGGTGCTCCAGGATATTTTGTACTGCATCTCACACGGTTGGTGATAATAAACTGTGTGGGATCTACTTGATTTTTCATCTTGATTTGAATTACATAATGGGGCCACAACGGCAATGGACGGTGTTTAAATTGCTAGAACTTTTATTTGCAGTGAACATGCAACTATATGTGTGTCGTAAAACAATTGGAATTATTCAGGGTTCGTTTGGACATTTTATACATTAAATTGGTTTTCTAGCCATTTCAGGTGCACAATTCAAAATTAAACTACATGCACATGCTCTGGGTGCACCAACATGGGTTGTAAAATCATATATGTGTCCATGGGTTTATGCTTATGTCCCATGCAAGAAATGGGGATGAATTTCGAACACCACGGTACCGTGGCTCTCTGGCAACTGGTGAGGTACTTGCTTTTGTAATTCTAGTAAATCGAAAACCCGTCTGAAGTTCATGAACCTTGGTATGCTATCATGGAATGGCACGAACATGTTGGGGTAAAAAATATTATCCCATTTGGGGCAGGTTATGGTATAAGCTTCTCACAAACCAGAGCTTCTCACAAGAAGCCTCATGGTTCCGTTAGGGAAACGTGTCACCTTTGTGGACAAAACGATATTCGTCGCCTCTTCTTCCTTTCAATTTTTTCCTGGTGTCAGCATAGAACAACAGGAGTGTCATGTTAAATTTTGGATTTTTTCGGGGATCGTTTGGACATTTTTATACGTTAACTGAGTTTTCTAGGCATTTATGTGCATAATTCAAAATTGAACTACATGCACATGCTCCAGTCCATCAAAACGGGTTGCAAAATCAAATGTTTGTCCTTGGTTGCAAGCTTAGGTCACATGCAACAAGTGAGAATGAATGTCAAACACCTTGACACTGTCGCTCGGCCGCTAACATTGAGATACATGGTTTTAAAATTCTAGTAAATCAAAAACTCGTCTGGAATTCATGAAACTTGACACCATATCATGGAACGGCATTGACATGTCGTGGTAAAAATATTGCCCCATTTGGGGCAGGTTTGGGTATAAGCTTCTCGCAAACCAGACCTACTCTCACAACAAGCCTGATGGTTTTGATAGGGAACGTGCCACCTTGGGGGACGAAACGATATATGTTGCCTCTTCTTACTTTTAAAATTTTTCTCGTGTCAACATAGAACAACATGAGTGTTGTGTCAATTTTTGGGATTTTTTGGGGTTCGCTTCGACATTTTTATACATTAACTTACTTTTCTATGCATTCATGTGTATAATTCAAATTTGAACTACATGCACATGCTCCAGTGCATATAAATGGGTTCAAAATTGGAATGTGTGTCCTTGGTTACTGATACGTCTCCAACGTATCTATAATTTTTGATTGTTCCATGCTATTATATATTCTGTTTTGGATGTTTAATAGGCTTATTTATACACTTTTATATTATTTTTGGGACTAACCTATTAACCGGAGGCCCAGTCCAAATTGCTGTTTTTTTCCTATTTCAGTGTTTCGAAGGAAAGGAATATCAAACGGAGTCCAAACAGAATGAAAACTTCCGGAACGTGATTTTTGGAACAAACATGATCCAGAGGACTTGGAGTGGATGTCAAGCATCCGATGAGGAGGCCACGAGGTAGGGGGCGCGCCTACACCCTGGGCGCGCCCTCCACCCTTGTGGCCCCCTCGTAGCTCCACTGACCTACTTCTTCCTCCTATATATACCTACGTACCCCCAAACCATCAGACATGGAGCCAAAACCCTATTTCCACCGCCGCAACCTTCTGTACCCGTGAGATCCCATCTTGGGGCCTTTTCCGGCCTCCACCGGAGGGGGCATCGATCACGGAGGGCTTCTACATCAACACCATAGCCTCTCCGATGATGTGTGAGTAGTTTACCTCAGACCTTCGGGTCCATAGTTATTAGCTAGATGGCTTCTTCTCTCTCTTTGGATCTTAATACAAAGTTCTCCTTGATTCTCTTGGAGATCTATTTGATGTAACTCTTCTTTTGCGGTGTGTTTATCGAGATCCGATGAATTGTGGGTTTATGATCAAGATTATCTATGAACAATATTTGAATCTTCTCTGAATTCTTTTATGTATGATTGGTTATCTTTGCAAGTCTCTTCGAATTATCAGTTTAGTTTGGCCTACTAGATTGATCTTTCTTGCAATGGGAGAAGTGCTTAGCTTTGGGTTCAATCTTGCGGCTCGATCCCAGTGATAGTAAGGGAAACAACACGTATTGTATTGTTGCCATCGAGGATAAAAAGATGGGGTTTATATCATATTGCATGAGTTTATCCCTCTACATCATGTCATCTTGCTTAAAGCGTTACCCTGTTCTTATGAACTTAATACTCTAGATGCATGCTGGATAGCGGTCAATGTGTGGAGTAATAGTAGTAGATGCAGGCAGGAGTCGGTCTACTTGTCACAGACGTGATGCCTATATACATGATCATACCTAGATATTCTCATAACTATGCTCAATTCTATAAGTTGCTCGGCAGTAATTTGTTTACCCACCGTAAAACTTATGCTATCTTGAGAGAAGCCACTAGTGAAACCTATGGCCCCCGTGTCTATCTTCCATCATATTAATCTCCCGACAACAAGCTATTTCTGGCGCCATTTATTCTGCTTTCTTTACTTTTAGTCTTTATTATAAAATTACCAAAAATATTATCTTATCATCTCTATCAGATCTCACTCTCATAAGTGACCGTGAAGGGATTGACAACCCCTTTATCGCGTTGGTTATGAGGTTCTTAATTGTTTGTGTAGGTGCGTGGGACTCGAGCGTGGTCTCCTACTGGATTGATACCTTGGTTCTCAAAAACTGAGGGAAATACTTACGCTACTTTACTGTCACACCCTGATTTTCATGCCACAACACTTAAGCTAATAAATCATGATAAAGTGTGGTTTGACAAAAAGTTTTGCATTATTTGACTTTTTATTTGAGTTAGTTTTTCTCTCTGTGTTTTTTTCAAGTGCTCATTAAAGTCAACACAACTCCACCTTCTATACCTCACCTCCTTGCCCCAAGCTTCTTCCCAATGATCATGACATGTGTATAGAGCAATATAGTATTTTCTTACAAAAATAATTTGGCCAAAAAGTATTTTCAAAAATTAGTTTTCCAAAACCCCCTGAATTGAGGTTTGCACTGCAAGTACTTGATTTGGGGTATGAAAAATATTTCAAAGAGTATATTTGAAACCTATTAGATATAGGACTTCCATAAACCACAAAAATATAATTTTAAAAGTTATTTTCCTATTTTATTTAAAGGCTTTTTAGGCCAGAAATGGTCTTTAATAGGTTAAAATTATTTTAAAACTTTAAAAATATTTTGGAAAAACCTAGGGAAACTCAGTGGACATATATTGTCCATATATAAGAGTTTCAACACATGGTCATGTTCAAAATATTGGACAAAACCTCCCAAAACCATTTCTGCCCATTTCAAGGATTTGAAATATTTCTACAGGAAATATTTTCATAAAAATCCAAGGAAAATTCAGCAAGTCACAAATGCATATTGTGATCACCTTGAAAAGCCTCATGTCAATAAAGGTCATTTTGGTTCACCAAAATGCCTGAAAACCCTCTCTGACCAGAATCAAATTTGAACAACTTTGTACTACCAACTTTCTCTCCTTGACCCCAACTCTTGTGAGAATGTTCACATGACCAAATGAGGCTACTACACCAAGTGGTTCATCAAGGGGGAGTGATTTGCTCAACTAGATCTACACAAGTTCATTTCTGCTAAATTCTAGGGTTTACAAAAGTTGCATTGGCAACTTTGCCCAAATAAGCTCCAAATTGGTGGAAGGCCCTAATTATATGTGTCATTTCACCCTTTGGAGTCTCATGGCAGTTGGAAATCATCTGCTGGCCCAAACCATTATCAAACACCTTCTGCCACTTTTCAAAAATCACCATTTTGACCACTAACACTATTCTCCTTGAGCTCAACTTTTTACCACACCTCCTCCTAGTCCTCTCCTACCTCCAGTAACTCCCCCCTGGCCATTGCTCAATGATTCAGGGGTAAAATACCCCCATTTACCCCTTTGGACAACCCCTCTCTCCCTCTTCTTCTACCTCTCTCTTCTCCTACTAGCCACCCAGGGCATCCAAGGCCATCTCCCACTTCTTTACATCCCCCTAGAGCTACCAGACACTTTTGGCCGCACCCACATTGCATAAAAATGGCATGCCGGCCATTTGCACGCTCTGGAGCGCGCTACAGTGTGCTCCCACACTGTAGTCGCCCCTGCCAACCACCTCCGGCCACCTCGAGCCTCCCGAGAGCGCCCGACCAGACGCCTCGACGTCCGAGACACGGCAACTGGTCGGCCCCCTTCTTCCTCTCTCTCTCCTGCCCCTGCTTGCACGCGCACCATGGCCGCCCGAGAGCTCCAATGAGCACGCTCACACGCGCGCTGCCCTGACGCTCCCCCGCTCCTTCTCTCCCTTCCTATGGGCGTAGACCACACCTACAAACACCCCGGACACGCCCACGTGATCCCCCATGACATACAGCGATGGAAACAACCTCGTCGGCGCATGGGTCCACGGCAAGCCTTGGCCCGGCTATATAAGACCTCCCCGAGCCCTCCTCTCCTCACCAGTCAACCTCTGTAGCTCCAAAACACCCCCCTGAACCACCCAATCCTCTCCAGAAGCACCCGAGCTCGAGATCGAGCTCGAGCTCCGCCGCTTCGGCTCGCCGGAGTTCGTGAGGTACAGGCCTCCCCCGCTCCTCCTCTGCCCCAATCTGAAACCGCCTCCTCCCATTGATCATTTCCCCTCTCTCCCCCGCCTCATTTGCAGCCGGAGTCGACCGGAACGACCACCACCCGACGCTCCTCCGCCGTGCCTCCTCGTCGCCGGCGAACCAGGCAACTCCGGTGACGTCCACCACCACCACCCGAACAGCGACTCCACATAGAATCCAACCGTGCCGTCAGTTCGACCCGTCATGCCCTGCATCGCCGCCGGTGAGCACGCCGGCCCTCTGGTCGCGAGGTCAGAGATGACAGGCGAGCCCCGCCTGTCATCCTCACCTCTCTCTCTCCCACTGGCAACTGGGCCCCGCCCGTCAGGTTTAAAAACCTGGCGCGCGCGCCGCTCGGCTCACCTGGGCCGAATCGCCTCTGGGCCTGCTGCACTATGGCCTTTCTCGCCTAGTGACACAGCGCCAGTTTTCTTTTTCTTCTTCTGTTATATTTCAAATAATTCCACATATTTAAATATTTATCCAAATTAAAAGTTTCCATCTCCAAAACTCTTCTAAAAATCCCACCTATTTAATGGTGTAACTTCCATAAATATCCATCAAACTTTTCTGTACTATTCAAATTTAAATTCAAATTTGAGCATTTAAATCCTTCTTTTAAAATCCATTTCCACTATTCCTTAACTCCAAATCCAAAACTAGGAATTTCCCCTTCTTAGATTCCCCCCTAGTATTTATCAAAAATAAGCTGACATTTTTCTGAGCACTTTGGTTTTTCTGTTTTACTATTGCCTTATTTTCTCGTTATTTTCTTGCGACGGTTAGATCCCGTATTAGACGAAGTTGCTGAAGAAGAAGAAGAAGAAGAAGGAGAAGGATTTTAAGAACTTGAAGACCAAGCCAATCAAGTCAAGCATCCCTTTGACCATGACACCCCTCTTATTCATCGGTACCCTTTTTCCGATTGCATGATGATGAAATATGACGGTGGTAAACTTGTTGTGAACCACCCCATGATGCATACCCCTACTCATGACCTTACCTTGTTCATGA
The DNA here is from genome assembly GCA_021605205.1 of Aegilops longissima. Lineage (NCBI taxonomy): Eukaryota > Viridiplantae > Streptophyta > Magnoliopsida > Poales > Poaceae > Aegilops > Aegilops longissima. Next base: position 175,625,677 of record CM038681.1, on the reverse strand, counting down.
TTTTCATTGTAAAGAGACTAGTTGATGCATAATGATGCATGTGTACCATGAACTCTTCGTGGTTACATTCTTTCGAAAACCCCATCGGGTGCCCCTAATGCCCTTGGGAGATGTTGAACTAAGGTCACCAGTTGAGGAAGAAGTGGTGTACCAAAGAGAGCTTTTGGTGTGTGTGTGCGTAAAATGATGGATTAGATTTATGTGTGACTACCGTCCCAACCAAACATGTGCAACCACTCTACCCCTTTATGGGACGGGGAATTATTGATTACTTAGGCTGATACTAGCATGGTGCCCACATTACTAGTGATGGGGGTGACTTGAGGTCACTCTTGGGACGGGGTCGTGCTTGGATAGGCGGCATGACTGTTTTCACAGGGCACCGGACACACCGTTGGTCCCTTTGTGTATGCGTAATAATGTGAAAAGGGCAGAGTCCCACGATCTTTTGCTTATACACGAAGGCCGTGTATCAACGAGTGGACCCTATGTTAGTGTCGTCTAGGGAAAGGTAATGATCGGGTGCTTCCCCCGAGTACTTGAGGTACTGCGGGATCGTGGATGACACGAAAGCTTCCCGGATCTTGTGGGTAAAGTGCGCAACCTCTGCAGAGTGTCAAACTATTCGAATAGCCGTGTCCACGGCCATGGACAGTTGGGAGGTGCTACTTAAACTATGTCCAGAAATTTTAGAATCTCGGTGCATGTGTGTGTGGAAAGGAACTATTAGTGTCAAGGTGGGGACATGACATGTTGAAAGGCATGGCATTGATTCAAATTCTATTTATGTTGATATCTATAACCTGTTCTCAAGGTAACCCATGTTCATTGATGCATATCTCACAATTTGATAGGACATCTCAACTAGCTTGAAGCTAGGTTGCTTACTTGTTGTACAGTTGCATTGTTACTTTGAACCAAATCATGGGTTGCTTGCGAGTACATTCAAAGTACTCATTGGCTTGCCACTAGTCATTTTATTGGCCAGGCATGAAAGAACAGGATATGATGAAGAATACTTCGGTGACAAACATGCGAGCTAGGACGCTTCCTAGTCAGAATGCCTGTAGGGTTAAGGCAGATGGCATGGGTTCTACTTATCGACAAAGAATTTCCGCTGCTTAAGTTTACTTGGTGTTCAACCCTTGTGGCTTTATCCATGTAAGACTTGACCATAATGGTCATAATTTGTGTAAGACGGTATGTATGGATGTAAGACTCTTGTTATTCAGCTTCTGTGTGTTCAGTGAGCATTGATCTCTGGGGTCACTGTACACGTGCAATCGGTGATCTCGACTTATGAGTCGGGGTCCCCACATTTACTGCATCACCCTTTCCTCTTCAAGGGAAAACCAACGCAGTGCTCAAGAGGTAGCAATTACATGCTTAAGTCCCATGCAAAAAATGAGAATGAATGTCAAACACCTTGCCACCGTCGCTCGGCCGCTAACATTGAGATACATGGTTTTTAAATTCTAGTAAATCGAAAATGCGTCTGAAATTTATGAAACTTAACATGCTAGCATGGAACGGCATCAACATGCAGTGGTAAAAATATTGTCCCATTTGGGGCAAGTTGGGGTATATAAGCTTCTCACAACAAGCCTCATGGTTACGGTAGGGAACATTTCACCTTTCTGGACGAAATGATATCCGTTGCTTCTTCTTGATTTCTATTTTTTCTAGTGTCAACGTAGAACACATGAGTGTTATGTTAAGTTTAGGAATTTTTCAGGGCTCGTTTGGACATTTTTATACATTAACTGAGTTTTCTATGCATTTATGTGCATAATTCAAATTTGAACTATAGGCACATACTCCAGTGCATGTAAATTGTTTGAAAAAACATATTTGTGTCCTTGGCTGCATGCTTAGGTCCCATGCAAGAAATGGGAATGAATGTCAAACACCTTGCCACCGTCGCTCGGTCGCAAACATTGAGATACATGGTTTTTAAATTCTAGTAAATCCAAAACTCGTCTGAAGTTCATGAAACTTGGCATGCTATCATGGAGCGGCATCAACATGTTGTGGTAAAAAAATTGTCCCATTTGGGGCGGGTTTGGGTATAAGGTTGTCGCAAACCAGAGCTTCTCACAACAAGCCTGATGGTTTCGGGAGGGAACGTGCCACCATTGGGGATGAAACGATATTTGTTGCCTCTTCATGCTTTCAAAATTTTTCTAGTGTCAACATAGAACGACATGAGTGTTGTGCCAATTTTTGGGATTTTTCGGGGTTCGCTTGGACATTTTTATACATTAACTGGGTTTTCTAGGCATTTTATGTGCATAATTGAAATTTGAACTACATGCACATGCTCGAGTGCGGAAAAATGGTTTGACGTATGAAATGTATGTCCTTGGGTGCATGCTTAGGTCCCATGCAAGAAATGCAAATGAATTTCAAACACCAAGGCACTGTTGATTGCCGGCAAAATGTTGAGATACTTTGTTTTTAAATTCTAGTAAATCCAAAACTCGTCTGAAATTCATGAAACTTGGATGCTATCATGGAATGGCACCCGACATGCTGTGGTAATTTTCGTGTCCATTTTGAGAGAAGGCGCACTCAAATAACAGCCAACAAAGGCATTTTGAAAAAATAGCTGCCACTTCAATATCTCAAACGTTTGTATAACTCAAATCGTGTGTGTTCTGTTAACCATTCACATGACGCCATGTGTCTTGGTTTTAATGGCTATAGGTGGTGTCGTGCGGACAACTGCTTGACTAAACGGGAGGTGTGCGAGCGCAATCCGGTGCGCAGGCTGACCGAGAGGCATGCAAGCTGTCCACCAATGCGCAGGCTCACCGGGAAGCGTGTGAGCTGTACGTTGCGCAAGCTCACTGGGAAGCGAGCCCTTTGACTTCCATGGCCGCCCGCCTTGCTCGCATCCTCTCCATTAATGGTGCCCGAGCCGATGTTTAATACGGGCAGCCTTACTGTTCGCCTCCCATTCTCCTCCCTCCCGAAGACCTCCACCAACACCATGGTGCAGAAGGATCATCTGCCACTAGTCTTCAAGTTTGGTGAAGTCGACTCTGAGCCGGAGGATATAGAAAATAAGGAGGAATGGGGTCTCATGGACATGGCCCCGAATGAGCTGGCTGCAGCGGTTGCTGTCCCCGCTCCCGTCCCAGCTCCCATCCCTGCGCCCACGCCAGCGACCATCCCCGTATAATTGACAGGCTGGTCGCCGAGCACTATCGCAGAGCTAGAAGCCGCGGGCGTCAGCGAGGTCTCCGCGGACCAGCGCGAGCTCTTGTACATGCCAACGCCAGCGCCCGTGCCCGTGCGCGCCCCTCCATCCACCGCGGTGGCGGTCCCCGTGCGTTTGGCTGCACCCGTCACGTCCGTGCCCGTGCGCGTGCCCCCCTCAACAGCATGGGACGCCGCCGTCGACCGCTACCTCTTAGCGCTGCTAGTTGCCGTCCTCCCGCTGCCTTGAAGACTTTAACCACGGCGTCTCGGAGGACGACAATGACGGTGCGACACGCCGCCTCCGCTGCCGCCAGAAATAGTTTCCTTGGGGTTTAATACCGTATCTCTATCATATGAATATAAATTCGCAGTTTTACTGAATGAAAGATATGGTTTGAACGAACTTGCATTTTTCTCTCTTAATGTACAGACTTATCAAACGATTTTATTTTGAAAAAATTCAATGGTTTTTAAATATGAAACACTCATTGCAAATGTTTTAGTTAGAACACCCATATGAAAACCGACAGCTTCCCCATGAAGCCAAGGGAAAATATGCCGAGCAGGATTTGTGTAGCTCTTGATCGCAAACGTTTTAGATAGAACACTCGTATGCAAAGTGAGAGCTATGGTCTTCCCCCTTAAGTCAAGGGAAAATTCACAGCACGGGATTTGTGCATCTCTTCAACACAAACGATTCGGATTGAATATGGTATGCAAAGCCAGACTTCAGCGCTAAGCAAAGAGAAAATGTGCCGAGCAGGATTTGTACATCCCTTCAACGCAAATGGTTGTTTGGGATGACCCGTGTGCAACCACGTACAAACAATTTGGTAAGATTTGCATCTGTCATATTGGTTATGTTGCCATTTTTCAAACTGGAAAGATTGACATTTGTTGATCTAGTAACATTGCCATTTGTCAACCTTGTAATACTGCGATTCGTCAAAATATGCAGCTAAAAATCACTAGCACTGTCTAATTTTTGCAACTAAAATTCAGTAATTAAGCATAGATTTCATTCATAGATTAAGCAATCGTTCTATATACAAACAGTTCAACTCGACAGCTGAACTGACCAAACTTTTCCCCATTTGTTGCCAACCACGTACTGAAATAGCTAGTTCAACTATATATACTAGCTAATTTTAAGTATGTTGTACAGTTCCACCACATCTATAGTCAGCTGAACTGAACAAAATAGCCCCTAAATACTACTACTAAGGAGGGGCTTTGTACTACTTCCGGCAGCCTCTCCTCTGCCGAGTGCACTCAGTAAGAGGCAGAGGAGGAGGAGCCTACCGACGAGCTGGACAACTGCAATACGGCGCCTGCCGCTGCTGCACCTTCAGCAGCGCTCACCTCGAACGCCCTCTGGCGCTCCAGAAGACCCCTCTCGAAGCGGTGGTTCTCCTAATTCCTCGCGTGTGAGGCGCCGTGTGCCGCGACCACGGCGGCTGTAAGACTCTTTGCGTGCTCGACGAGGCGCTCCTCCTCCTCCCGTAGGAACTCGGTGCAGCGCGCAAGGTCGCTGACGCATGTGCTGGCTGACGGTGTCCTGGACTAGGGGGTACCCACCACGTCGTCCCCCGACTAGCTGGATGGGCCAGTTCGAACAGCCCCTGCCGCATGCAAGGAAGACTCCACAAGACTTGGCGCCCAAGACATGGACTCTCCTAAAACCCTAGGCCTCTGGTGTCTTATATAAACCGAGGCCAGGCTAGTCAATAGGCATCTCATATTCATTACTACTATCTCGTGGTAGACACATGTACTCTGTACTACACCCATATGAATACAATCGAAAGCAGCATGTAGGGTATTATCTCTTCAAGAGAGCCCGAAGCTGGGTAAAACCCCGTGTCCATGTTACCATCGCTCCAAGATGCCTAGCTTAGGACCCCTACTACGAGATATGCCGGATATTAAACCGACATTGGTGCTTTCATCGAGAGCCTGCTGGGTGATCGTCACGGATCGATGGGATGATCAGGTGATATTTTTTCAGTTAGATCTGTTCCACATAAATTATATTTTTTCTGTAAATTATTGTCGCTGCCTTGGGTTATTCGTTCGCAGTGCCAGACAGAGATCAAGGAATTTTATGGCCATGGTCGGCGTTCTGCCATGCGCCAAATCCCAAGTCTCAACCTACCATGGCCACTATGAACACGTATAGGCGGCAGCCGAAGAGGGAGCAAAGTCGTGTAGCAATCGTGCTCGTGCTGTGGCAGCCAAGGAGATTCGCTTTCCCCCCTTTTTCTAATTCGGCCCACTGCCTCCCAAAAGCGTCGGCCGATGTGAAACTCCAATCGGAGCAGCAGGGTTCAGGCCCCGGATTGATCTGTTGCTGCTCTAGTGCAATACCAAGTCTGGCAGCCGTACTCAATTCGGTCCCTAGCAACCACGCATCCATCCAGGGAAGGCTCTTGGCTTCCTTTTCCTTTTCTTTCTAAACTAAATATTAAATTTGCGGCTGGTCGGCCATTGCTTCTATTGACTATGCATAGATCAGGCACTAACATATACTAGCAGTTATTTGCTAGACACGTATTTCAAGGATGACTAAAAAATGGAGGCTTTGTTCTCTCCACCAACGCATCCAATGGTGGTCTTCTCTTGAATACTTACGAGGTGCCAAACTACGTCGTATCAATTGGAATATGATGTCTGATTGCTGCATCTTCCGATGGTGTCTCATAAATTATCAGGTGTTATTCTTCCTAAACATTACGTATAATTAATTGTTTATGCAAGTATATTTCTTGTTTGTTTGTACTGTCTCTTGTGTACAGATCACAGTACGACCTATATAATGGTTGTACCAATTTTCTGTTCGCGGTCCGTTCGGGACCCGGGCTGCTCTGCGAGTTGGGACTTCGTCGTACCTTCATGATAATCGACCTCGACTACACCCACATTGCCACTTCGGTGAGCCGTCGTCGTCCCGTCTGCGTCGACCAAACCATGGCGTCGCCTCAGCACGCGTCCCTGTGTCGGCATCCCCGCGCTGCCACTCCACCGCATCTTCGGATGACTCCATATTCTTTTCATTATTTATTTCACTTAAATCAATTAAGTAGAATATTTTTAAATTATTTCTTTGTTATTAATTTTGGGGTTGCACAATTTCATGTGCGCAGATAATCAACTTCGACTGTGTCACGCGGTCACCTTGGCGTCACCTTGCCGACCTACTCCACCACCTCGGCTGGACCGGGGGCTTCGCCTCACGACATCGGCCGAGCCGTGTCACTTCTTCGGAGTGTCAAACTCCTTGCTCGGTCACCTCGGGACGGCCTTGGGGGCTGGGACCTCGATCCCTCCGAGGATCATGCACTGCAGGAGGATCGGTCAATGGCGATCCAGATCGGTGGCATCATACAGGGAAGATTCCATCTATCATTCCTTTTCTTTATTATTTACCATTTAATTATAAGGGTTAAACGAGGTTGACCTTTTGGCTAGTCCATCCACCGTACGTGCACTTTTCACGTATGCGTATTAATAATTTATATATCTAATGGATGTACCTTCTACTTAATCAAAGTGTGCTAGTTGTGTAGTCCACCAGTGATATGTCCGGCAACCCAGCCGAGGAGACTGCGCAGAGGCCATTCCACGTGAGCATGGGATTCGGTATTGGCGCTGCTCGTCAGCATCCAAACGTGATTTCCCGTGGTCGGTTAAATTTTGGTCCGCTATTGATTTCGACTGCGTCACGCGATCGGCTCGCCAACCTACTCCGCCAGCTTGGCTAGACCGGGGCTTCGCCGCCTCACCACATCGGCAGAGCCGTGTCACTACTTTGGGGTGCCGAGCTCCTTGCTCGGACACCTCGGGCTTGGGGGCTGGGACCTCGGCCAGCTTGAGGACTACGTCTTCGTCTTGCCACAAGCCCAAATCGCGTCATCAACACCGAGCACATTAACCAGCTAGGTCGCTTTCATGCTCAAAAACTTTCAGTTCTAAATTTTGTTCGGTTCGACCAAGCATTATAGTTTTTTGGCGAAAAGTTGTTTGTGATGAACTTCCTTGTCAAAACTTTGTTTGCGACACACAAATTCAAATACCCCATTTACTTGGGGGCTTCCTTTATGAAGCCTTTCCTCTTGCATATTATACTTGTATGGCTTCGTTCCTTGTTCGTGTATTACGCCACAATATGCACCATGTTGACTTAAGTGTTCCGCAAGCTGGGTTGCCTTGCTCCTGTGTTTACCCCTACGTTCCTGATTGTTCGGCTAGGGAGTAAAGGGAGCACCTCTGCGATTGTCACAATCGGGTCATCCGAGCTCAGACCTCAGACTGGGTGAAGCCGAAAGCTAGCGCTCTTATTGTTTTCAATTATGGTCGGCACACAACGAAACTCATGAATACAAAAAATCTATTGCATAAGTCTCATAGTAACAATGAGAAACCAAAGAAAGGTATCGGTGGAGGTACTATTTTCTTCGAAGATGCTTCTTACACTTCGTTAGTAATATAGCATAAGTTCCCTGAGCGCGCTTTGTCTGTTACAGCCTTATGGCCTGATTGCCTGGTTATCAAAAAAACCATCGATATTCTCGATAGGTGGAGTACATAACACTTTTTGGCCCTTGATCGAAGAGGGAGAAGCCGACGGTTGGTTAAGACGCGTTTAAAGTTTGGGTGAACACAGATATGATATATAAGTATTTCGGTACACACAATCATTATACATAAAATTCTTTTACCCAAGTCACTTGGGGGCTCTTAAATTTGCATGAGCCGTTTTACAATAATTTTTTCTTCTCAGTCGCTGCAAAGTCTTTTTCTATTACTCCTTTTTCGACACGAATGTGTGGTCAATAGCCGGGTAGCCTGATTTCTCTCTCAAGCCGCTCGAGTTTTAGTTTGCTAAACTGGCCTAACAAGAAACACTCCACCTTCGGGATAGGGAGGTTGAAGCCGAAGGCTGACCCGCTTGAAGTCTTGAGATATGATGTGTCATGTTAAAACAGGACAGAAGCACTTTTTTTCTCTAAGACCAATTTTTTGGATTGGCACCGAACACTTGATCTAGTTCGGACGTCAAGTTTTTCCTGAGGTTTTTTGGTTTTCCAAGCCTATGTCACTTTTAAACAATTTGTGTGTTTCCAGCATAAGTCTCGCAGTGCAACGCCGGACACCTTTAGAGATTCGGCAAAAACATTCTCAGATATTGCTATATATGCATTGGTTTCGAATTGTGTCTTCGGTCAATAGTTAGGTCGCTCGGCTCCTATGCTTGCCGCCTACGTTCCGCTTTGTTCGGCTAGGTGCGCAAAGGGAGAACCACTGCGATTGTGCTTCCAGCTAGCATGGTTAAGCGCCTCAGTGGAGAAAGCCGAAAACTGACTGTCACAATAAGCGTAAACTGGCCAGCGATCCGATGATTGTATTAAACTATAAAGATTGATAGAGGTCACCCCGTGTTAAATGATGGTCCGTTCATAACATTGGCTGAAGTGTTTACGGCTTGACCTCGACTGTCGCCGAACACTAACCGGGGGCTAGTAACTGGCCTCCCAACATTAAGCTCCTATGACTAAGTGAAAGGTATAAAGCCCGCATATCTGATTGCCTCGTTTCCGGTAACACAACTGCCTTCGGGCACCAACACATCGGCTAAGGGTTGTTTTGTTACTGCGACAACACCCTGCGTAGCATCTACAAGGGGGTGGAAGCCGACGATGGGCCACTTTCAACTGATAAACGGTCGCAACGGAGTCAAAATAAACATATCATCGGCATTTGTATTTAATATACGAGGGCTGCCTCCCACAATCATCGTTATAAAGCCATAAATATGCATCAATTTGACTTAAGATTTTGGCCCAGCTGGGTTGCCTGGCTCCTGTGCTTACCCCTACGTTCCCGATTGTTTGGCTAGGCGTTAAAGGGAGCACCTTTGTGATTGTTACTACCGGGTCATCCGAGTTAGTACCTCAGACTGGGTGAAGCCGAAAGCTAGCGATCTTAAAGGATATAATTGGTCGGCAACGACGGAATTGAAAATTTTGGTTCATTTAGACCACAGAGTTCGGAAACTTTCCCCGAACCAAATCCTCAATATTTTTCTCCTGCATTGATCAGAGGTGAGGTTTCATAATCATGGTTCGCATGACAATCCCAAGAAAGGAACCGATAGCGGGACTATTTTCTTTGGAAGATGTTTCTTACGTTAAAAAGTAATATAACATATCTCTCCGCGTATCTTTGTTTATAAAACCGTATGAATGGATAGCCTTGTTTGCCGTAAATCTTTGCCCTCATTAAGGATTTATAAAGTGGGACAAACACTCCCCGGCTTCTGGCCAAGGAGGTTGAAGTCGATGGTCGGTCAACAAAGTTTTGTACAATGCGGATCCGAGCATTAAATGATGTAAAGTACTTGGATACATAGAATCATTACACATAATTTGTGATTTTTACTCTGGATATCAATCTTTAATCGGCCATCCATGCCTGCATTAAAATTCGGAGGCAATTGGGCTTCGGGCTTATAATTTACTAATACTTAAGGGGCACATTGATCCCCTATCTAGTGTTGCCACCCGACCAGTGTCTCGGGGGCTACTGCATTGCCTATTCAATGCGGAAAATTTTAAGTGCAATACAGTTTCCGGGGAGATTATGATCCTCAGGTTGGTCGGCCGCACCAAACCTGAGTCTCGAGGACTGAGCACACCACTTTTTGTGTCCCGGAGTATTCTGCCGAGCTAGGACTTGATCCTTAGGTCGATTTTGCGAATCAACCTGAGTCTCAGGGGCTACTGGGATCAGCGGTCTTATGTCATCCTTCAGGTGCATCTCAGGTTTTAGACCGACACACACCTTGAGGGCTACTGGTTATACATATTAACAGCAAATAAATTCACACGCATCGGAAATAAAATCCGCAAACAATCAGCCCATGACCGAGGTGCTGAACCACCTCGAAAGCATTTCGGGATATAGCTCGGATGCAAGTGGCTGGCTCCATAGAGGGCATTTCTGGCATTAAGCTCGGCTAAACTCCTTCGTCTTTTTTAAGCCAAGGTGATCTATGACACCTCGGATATAGTCCGGCGTTAGAGCTCGGCTACAAAGGATACCTCAAATGCAGTCCGGTGTTGGGGCTCGGATGCAAGAGGACACCGCCGCACGGGAACAACTTCAAACCTGAGCTGCGGCGTAAAAATAATAAGGCATTGTTAAAGGCCGAAGACTTAAAGGGGCTCCTCGGATACCCGATGTGTAAAATCTTTGGATTCACTTCGGCAATCCTCAAGATTAAAGATGAGAAGATTTGTTGAACCAGTTTTCAAGACCGACGACCGAAGATGAAGAATAGTTCGGAAGAATCGAGGAGCGTCCCCAACTTGAAGACCGGTTCAAGGGGCTACTGACGGTGTCCTGGACTAGGGGGTACCCACCACGTCGTCCCCTGGCTAGCTGGATCGGGCCGAGGACCCCCATGACAGCTCATTCATGGGCCGGTTTGGACAGCCCCTGCCGCATACAAGGAAGACTCCACAAGACTTGGCGCCCAAGACAAGGACTCTCCTAAAACACTAGGCCTCCAGTGTCTTATATAAACCGAGGTCAGGCTAGTCAATAGGCATCTCATATTCATTACTACTATCTCGTGGTAGACACATGTACTCTGTACTACACCCATATGAATACGATCAAAAGCAGCATGTTGGGTATTATCTCTTCGAGAGAGCCCGAAGCTGGGTAAAACCCCGTGTCCATGTTACCATCGCTCCAAGATGCCTAGCTTAGGACCCCTACTACGAGATACGCCGGATATTGAACCGACACGGGCCTCCACCTCCGCCTCCCACCTTCGGGCAGTGGTGGCGGAGTGGGTGATGACCCCGGCGGTCGATGGTAGGCTGGCGACCACGGTGGCCGACGATGGGGTGATGGCCACGACCACCACCTTCCGCCTTCGGGCCGCGATGGCGGAGCGGGTGATGGCCACGATGGCCGACAGTGGGGTGGCTGGCAGTGGAGTGGTGGCCACGACGGCCACCTCCCGCCTTCGGGCCACAGTGGCGGAGCGGGCGTTGGACCTTGCTTTCGACGGTGGTGTGGCGGCAACAGCAGCCGGCAACAGCTGCCGACGGGCAGTGGCGGCGGAGCGTGTGGTAGGTGTTCGGCGCACACCCAACAGGGACGCCACGCGCACTACACTACGCCGGGGACTGCGCCGCCGCCGCGGTGTAGCCTCCCAGCTGGAGCTGTCCTCTGATGACAGCGGAGTGGCTGAGCGATGACAACAGACCGGTGCCATTGGCGACTGTGGGAGAAGCAGACGAGATAAGCTACAGGGAGGGAGGGGAAAATGCGACGCAGGACTCGCCAGCCGCGAGGGTTTATATAGCAGGCTGGTAAGCATTGGGATTTTGGGGGATTTCAGCGAGTCGGGCGGGAAGCATGCGCAGGAACCTACGAGGTTACGAGGTTACGCGGGAACATGCTCGCCGATGATTCATTGGCGCTACTTTGAGCCACCGTTTGGCCAAAAGAACGCCCCCGCGCACTACACAAGCTTGCGCTGTAAGCCGTCTGCGGCAGCGGGGTGACAAGACGTGCAAGAGGAGGATGAAAGGACACGTACACATACAGTTAATAAAAAAATGTTTGCAATTTAATTACCTACTATACCCTCGTCCTAGTTTATAAATAGGATTTAACTAATAAAACAAGAATGCATGTCGCCAAAGATTATATAGTTGGATTCATATTTGAACATAGTTTCCAATTATATAATTTTTATAACATACATTAACATTTTGTTGGTTAAATTTAGGGGCAAAGTATGGCACAGAATATAAAGTAGACTATAGACCAAGACGGAGGTAGTATCACATGGCCGCTCTCTACGTAGCGACGCAACCGTCGGCCAGCTTGCAGGCGACCATTTCCTGTGTGTTCAACTGCTGTATGCGTGTGGTTGCTTGCGGTTGAGGCGGCCGCGGCGCGCTCTGCTCTCGCGACCCTCCAGGTGCTCTGCCCTCCTCCCTCCACGCACGTTGCCAGTGTTTGGGGCCGGCGCATGATCACACACACGTTCGTGTGCATGCGGTTGCGCCGGGCGCGGCGCGATGATGCAGTTACCCGCTGCAAAAACTGCCATGTGGACGCGCCGAGAATCCAGGCCGCCCGGCCCCCATTTATTCCTGCGGCCATTTACCTTCATCTCTCGCGTCACACGACACAATAAGCACACCCATGACGACACATACAGAGAAGAAATCCAGCGGTTCCAATGGCGCTCCCCGTGGCTCCAATGGCGCTCCCAGCGGCCGCCGACGACTACAGCGGGCAGTTCACCACGCATCACGTAGTGGACACCCACATGAGGGAGAAGGCCCTCTCGGTGGTGTACACAAATTATTCTGTCTCGGTGGAGAGCTCCATCCAGACTATGGAGCAGTTCCTTGCTGAGGACAAGTACCAAGTGGTCAGCGACCTCGAGTACACCATCGGTCTTGCCGGGCATGATCAGAAGGTTGTCGTCGCCCAGTTGTGCGTGCGACATGACGTCCTCCTCTACCACCACCACCTGGCCACAAGGCCTTGCGAGCGTTTCTCCAGGTTTATCAACAGCTTCGAGTACAGTTTTGCTACGGTGGACACCACCAACAATCTAAAAGCGCTCAAGGTTTTGGGCTTGAAATGTTGGAATCTTGTCAACATCCAGGACCACTACAAGGTCTGGGGCAGCGACAACAAAAAACTGAACTCCCTGGTTGACCTCGCCTCGGCCATCATCGACCCCTACTACATGAAGATGAATGATGAGAGCAAGAAGGACAAGAACGCCTGGCACATTGTTTGGCATGAGAGACTGGATGAACAACACGTCAAGTACGCGGCCAAGGACGCGTACAAAAGCTACGAGATGTACAGGTGGATCGTTGACATGACAAAGTGTCTTCTTCCTGCCCGAGGCGAGGGATCAAGCCACAGAGTAGTGGCGGGAGCGTTACAAGAAGTAGATGACTAGACGATTGTATCTCCTACTTTAAAATGCATGCAATTGTTTATTGAGGTGTGTGCGAATGATCTGTATAGTCACTTATGTAATTGGATGTTTATTTCTGTTATCTTTACCTACTAATAAAGCGGCTATCGCTTCTGGTCGTCCATCATTAAAATTACCCTTCGAGTTGGTAAAAATTGCCCACCAATGTCACCAGTAAGTGGAAAAACGATTCAACTTTTCGGACTCGTTGCTTTATAGGGTCACGACGTACAATAGTGACAGAATGAAGAGCAGCAGAGTGGTCAGCCTATCCCTCCTCTAGCGACAAGACCTGGATTCGATCCCGAGTGTACACAATTTTTAGCTTTCTTTTCTCACACCCCTGTTTTTTTCATTTTATTTTTGTCTTTTCTTTTCTCATTTTTTATTTATTCTTTCTTCTTTCATCTTTATTCTTTAAATTACTTGGGGATTTTAATATTCTAAAATTTGCGAGTTTAAAAAAATGTTTGAGAAATCTAAAAATATGTGAATACAAAATTGTTTAGAAAATCAAAAAAATTTGCAGATTCAAAAATGTTGGTGGTTTTGTAAAACTGTTCGCAAAATTATAAAAAAAATCACAATGTGGAAAAAATGGCTGGGAAATAAAATCATGTTCATGATTTTGAAAAAATGATCGTGTATTCAAAACATATTCGGGAATCTGAAAAAATGTCCATGACATTTTGAATATTTTCACAAATATAAAAATAAATATTTGTTTTTAAATTTGTTCCCCAATTTTTTAAAAAGTTCATCGATTCAAAAAATGTTTGTTGAGACAAAAAAATATAATGAATTCGAAACTGGTTCATATATTTAAAAAGATTGTAAACAAAACTAATGTTCATGATTTTTTTTGAGAAAAACAATTTTTTTAATTTTTTTTGTCGATTTGAAAAACTGTTCACAGGTTTATGTCTAGGATTTGATTAGTTTTTCGAAAGTCTTTATATGTCTTGACGTTGGGAGTAGCTCGTGCTCAATGAGATTTGCTTTTAAAGTTTTAAACGTTCCCTTGTGCAACATAATTAAAAGTGTGACATGCACTGGCAAACTCATAGCCTTGAGATTTACCGCGTCGAATGCATTGTGATCACGTGGACATCACGACCATCATCGGCTAGGGTGAGAAAGAAAATAAATGACAACATGGTGAGCCACTGTGTTAAAATAGAGTACGTTCATATATCAGGATATTTAGTCATACTTATTTGGTTAGCTATAATTTTTTGTCTCCCGTTGCAACGCACGGGCATATTTGCTAGTATATATATATATATATACATGTTATTCTTCTGTAGACAGAGCAAATCACATGGCTTATTAGCAACAATCGTCTGTGTTATTATTGGTCTTCGCACACATTCCTGATTACGGACCTGTTTGCCGCGTATCACACACATGGCTTATTAGCAACAATCGTCTGTGTTTCCATTGTGTTGCCTAATCACACACAGTTCATCCTAGTGAACTGTATGCCGTATATCGCACACACCCTCATCTGGATGCCCGTTTCTGTTGTTCTGCATCATCGCAAACAGTTCTTCTGGATTAACTGTTTGCCACTCATCAAACACGCAAAAATATGAACCGTGTATGATGTTGCCGCCATCGCAAATGTTTTGCATCTTTTTTGACGGTTTTATTACATTATCGTTTGTGATTTATGCATCACACATAGTTTTTTTTTGAAACCTGAGACAGTGGGAGAGGCTCCCACTGTGATATATATTACTCTTCAAACAATTACATTACATTGTACATGGTGTTTACAAAGGACAACCCCGGCCACTTTGTGGCATCGCACATAGTTTCGTCGAAGGGTCTTTGATTCAACTGTCGCGTTTGGACCATCCTGCAGTAGTGCAAGCTAGCATGAAGAATGAATTGCATGAATCATGAAGCAAACCACTTACCCAGTTCCGCCCGAACTGATATAAGTTGGCACTGCTTTGATGGTGTGGCACACTGACACGTCTTCGTCGTATCTATAATTTTTGTTTGTTTCATGCCAATACTCTACAACTTTAATATACTTTTGGCAACTTTTTATATTATTTTTGGGACTAACATATTGATCCAGTGCCCAGTGCCAGTTCCTGTTTGTTGCATGTTTTTTGTTTCGCAGAATATCCATATCAAACGGAGTCCAAAAGCCATAAAAATTTACGAAGATTTTTTTGGAATATATGTGATTTTTGGGAAAAATAATCAACGCAAGACGATGCCCGAGGGGCCCACAAGCCCTAGGGGCGCCCCCCCTACCCTGGGCGCGCCTGGGAGGCTTGTGGCCACCCCATAAGGCAATTTATGCCCTTCTTTCGCCGCAAGAAAGATAATATCTGGATTAAAATCATGTTAAAATTTCAGTCCAATCGGAGTTACGGATCTCCAGAAATTTATGAAACGGTGAAAGGCCAGAATCTGGGAACGCAGAAACAGAAGGAAACAGAGAGAGAGAGAGAGAGAGAGAGAGAGAGAGAGAGAGAGAGAGAGAGAGAGAGAGAGAGAGAGAGAGAGAGAGAGAGAGAGAGAGAGAGAGAGAGAGAGAGAGAGAGAGAGAGAGATCCAATCTCGGAGGGGCTCTCACCCCTCCGCCGCCATGGAGGCCAAGGACCACAGGGGAAACCCTCCTACATCTAGGGAGGAGATCAAGGAAGAAGAAGAAGGAGGGGGGCTCTCTACCCCTCTCTGCCTGTGGCGCCGGAACACCTCCAGGGCCATCATCGTGACGACAATCTACACCAAAAACTTCTCCGCCGTCACCACCAACTCTCTCCTCCTCTATGCATCGGTGTAACACCTCTTCTACCCGCTGTAATCTCTACTTAAACATGGTGCTCAACACTATGATGTATGACTATCCTACGATGTTTGAGTAGATCCATTTTTTCCTATGGGTTGATTGATGATCATGATTGGTTTGAGTTGTATGTTTTATTATTGGTGATGTCCTATGGTGCTCTCCATGTCGTGCAAGCGTGATGGATCCCTGCTGTAGGGTTTGCAATATGTTCATGATTTGCTTATGGTGGGTGGCGTGAGTGACAGAAGCACAGAGCCGAGTAAGTAGGTTGTTTGCGTATGGGAGTAAAGAGGACTTGATACTTTAATGCTATGGTTGGTTTTTACCTTAATGGTCTTTAGTAGTTGTGTAGGATCGAAAGTATGTCTAGAGGGGGGGGGGGTGATTAGACTACTTGACAAAATAAAAATCTAGCCTTTTCCAAATTTTAGTTCTTGGCAGATTTTAGCAACTTTAGAACAAGTCAAGAAATCTTAACACAATTCAAGAAAGCATGCAAAGAGTATATGAGCAGCGAAAAGTAAAGCATGCAACTTGCAAGAATGTAAAGGGAAGGGTTTGGAGGATTCAAACGCAATTGGAGACACAGATGTTTTTGTCGTGGTTCCGATAGGTGGTGCTATCGTACATCCACGTTGATGGAGACTTCAACCCACGAAGGGTAACGGTTGCGTGAGTCCACGGAGGGCTCCACCCACGAAGGGTCCACGAAGAAGCAACCTTGTCTATCTCACCATGGCCGTCACCCACGAAGGACTTGCCTCACTAGCGGTAGATCTTCACGAAGTAGGCGATCTCCTTGCCCTTACAAACTCCTTGGTTCAACTCCACAATCTTGTCGGAGGCTCCCAAGTGACACCTAGCCAATCTAGGAGACACCACTCTCCAAGAAGTAACAAATGGTGTGTTGATGATGAACTCCTTGCTCTTGTGCTTGAAATGATAGTCTACCCAACACTCAACTCTCTCTCACAGGATTTGGATTTGGTGGAAAGAAGATTTGAGTGGAAAGCAACTTGGGGAAGGCTAGAGATCAAGATTCATATGGTAGGAATGGAATATCTTGGCCTCAACACAAGTGTAGGTGGTTCTTTCTCAGAAAATGTGTATTGGAAGTGTAGGTTCGTTCTGATGGCTCTCTCCACAAATGAAGAGGAGGTGGAGGGGTATATATAGCCTCCACACAAAATCTAACCGTTACACACAACTTACCAATCTCGGTGGGACCGAATTGACAAACTCGGTCGGACCGATTTAGCAAATCTAGTGACCGTTAGGATTTTCGGTGGGACCGACATGCAACTCGGTAGGACCGATATGGTTAGGGTTAGGGCATAACGAAATCTCGGTGAGACCGATTGCACAAATTCGGTGAGACCGATTTTGGTAATAAGCTAAACAGAGAGTTGGTCAGGTAAACTCGATGGGACCGATTCGCTCATTTCGGTGCGACCGAAATGTTACAAAAGGGAAACAGAGAGTTTACATTGCAATCTCGGTGGGACCGATCGCTCATCTCGGTAGGACCGAAACATTATGAAGGGAAACAGAGAGATTACAATCCCATCTCGGTGAGACCGAGATCCCTATCGGTGAGAACGATTTGCCTAGGGTTTGTGGCAGTTGCTATGACATCTGAACTCGGTGGTGCCAGATGGAAAGAATCGGTGGGGCCGAGTTTGACTCTTGGTTTAGGTCATATGTGGATGTGAGAAAGTAGTTGTGGGCTTTGGAGCATATCACTAAGCATTTTGAGCAAGTAAGCCATTAAGCAACACCTCATCCCTCCTTGATAGTATTGGCTTTTCCTATAGACTCAATGTGATCTTGGATCACTAAAATATAAAATGTAGAGTCTTGAGCTTGAGCCAATCCCTTTGTCCTTAGCATTTTGAGGGGTCCACTTTTCTCATCCATGCCATGCCAATCATTGAGCTTTCCTGAAATATTAGTCTTGAAATAGTGTTAGCTCAATGAGCTATATGTTGTTAGGAATTACCAAAACCACCTAGGGATAGTTGCACTTTCAATCTCCCCCTTTTTGGTAATTGATGACAACATATAGATCAAAGCTTCGACAAATGATAATAAGAGTGAAAAACATCGTCGCTTTGAGAAATATGTGGTAAGCAAGAGCTCCCCCTAAATTTGTGCATTATTTAAAATTTGCTTTTGAATGCAAATGCACAATCGATTAGGATCATGGGTTACTCTTCCATGTCACATACATCTTGGTGGAGCGCTCAAAATGATAGAGATTAAAACACATGCACTCATCACCAAGCAAAGTGAATGATCATAAGAGGATATAAAGATAATATCATCCAACAAGAATTAAGGGTAGCATATAATCAAACACATGATCAAACAAGTATCTCACTAAGACATAAAGTAGTATCTCACACAAGCACACAATAAAGTTTCAACCAAAATAGCAAGAGAGATAAAAAAGGCAACACTCTCTCTCGAAGCCTATGATCTATACATTTTCTCCCCTTTGGCAACAAGTTATCAAAAGTTCAAAATGCATAGTGCTAAC
This sequence comes from Aegilops longissima, assembly GCA_021605205.1. Lineage (NCBI taxonomy): Eukaryota > Viridiplantae > Streptophyta > Magnoliopsida > Poales > Poaceae > Aegilops > Aegilops longissima. The sequence goes on along the minus strand of CM038681.1, from coordinate 175,607,098 downwards.
GACTCTCGTGCTTGATCTTGGGAGGAGGTGTTGAGAGAACTCCAAGGACGAAGGCTTGGATGAAGTAGCTGGAGCTGGTGGAGTAGGCTCTTTGGAGGTGGAACTGGAGCTGTTGCTGCTGGTGCTGATGTTGTAGCTCTAGTGTCTGCATGGCACTGCAACTGATCTCTGTCCTCTGGGCACTCTGGCAAAAGCATCTGTGGTAGACTTGCCCTTCTTCTCCTCAGCTTCCACCTGAAGTTGCTCAACTGCAGTTTGGATCTCTGTCACCTTGACATCAAGGTCATAGAATTTTATCTCAATAATCCTTTCCAAGCTCTCCTAGTTCTTGGTCAGGGTGGCCAAGCCCTTCTCAATCCTCAGGGTGGATTGGATCAGATATCCAAGCTGGTCTTGCTTGCTCTTCAAGAATACTTGAGATGCCTCCTCTGCTGTTGGCATGTTTGCAGCCTTCTCTGCCTTAGCCTTCTCTCTCTTTTCCTGTGCTTGAGCTGAAGATGGTTCATTCTCATTCATCACAACTGTGTTATCTTCAAATTCAGGATAGATGGGCAGGTGCTCCTTATCCAAAATGTACTTTCCTTTGCCCATATTTGAGTTGATGAGCTCCTGAATTTGTGGGGCATACCCACAGCTTCTCTTCTGGTCAGTAGCAGTCCTCTTGATAGTTTCCACTATGAGGCTCATGACCTTGAACTTTTGAGGCACTTCAAATATGTGAAGTAGGTTGATGGCATGGCCTCTGATCATCTTGTGATCTCCAAATTTTGGCGAAAGAGTGTGCCTGAGGATCCAGTTGATTGTTGGCAGTCCTGATAGAAGATAATGTACTGAGCCAAACTTGTGTGTCTCAATAGCAGCATCTGGGATCTCTCTGTACATGTGTGCCATGTAGTTGTCATCCTTCTTCTTCTTGGCATAGAAATCCAAGTCATCTTCATTCTCCTTAGGAGCATTGATTAACTTTGCCCATTCTTCAACTGATGATTGGTACCTAGTACCTTCAGACATCCAGACAATCCTTCCATCCGGGTAGAAATGAGCTGTGGAGTAGAACTGCATAATAAGCTCATCATTCCACTTTGTGAGCTTCTGCCCAACAAAGTCATCAACTCCATAAGCATTGAAACTGTCATACACCCCTGTATAATGCTCTTCATTCTTCCTAATGTACTCCCAGTCTACCCATCTCATATCACAGACAATTGGCTTCTTGTCAAGCAGCACTGCCTCATAGAAGTCCTGCTGTTCCTTTGTATGGAACCTGTAGTCCACAATAGTTCTTCTCCTGACTGCATAGGGATCAGTCAATCTCCACTGTTTGAGTCCTGCATCCCTCCTGAGCTTCATGTCCTCAGCTACTGGATGAGCATCATTGTGATCTGGAATTTTGGGCTTCAACTTTCTCAAGACATGTTCCTCATCATCTTGTTCTTCATCAGCAGACTTGAGTGCACTGGGCCTTGTTCTTCTCTGCAGCTGGAATACTCCTGGTGTTCCTCTTGGGTGCAGATTTGGGTTTTTGAGCAGCTGCCTTAGGAGCTTCTTTGGGCTTGGATGAAGCAGCCCCTGACCTGATGGCATCACCCATAAGCTTTTGAGCTTTGGGTGCTGGTGTAGCAACATCTTCCTCTTCTTCTTCTTCCATCATGGATGGCCTTCCAACAACCCTGGCCATGGTCTTCTTGACCCTTTCCTTCCTCTTCTTCCCTTCTGCAGCAGCCTCTTTAGGTTCAGATTCCAAAGATGCTTGAGTGGAGGCTCTGGCTTTAGACATGGGAATCCTTTTGGCAGGTGCTTTGGTCTTCATACCAGGCTTAGTGGCAGCAGCTGTGCCATACTCCTTCTTGAGCCCCTTCTTCTTGGAAATGGCCTCATCCTCAATAGCCACATAGTCTTCATCCTCAGAATCTGAAGTTCTCTTCTTTCTGGTCCTGGTGGCTGCCTTGGGTAAGTTGCTGGGTGTGTTCCTGCTACCATCATCTGAGCTGCTAGAGGGACTAGTGCCCTCACTCATGTGAACCTGCTCCTCTGACTTGTTCCGACTGTCACTCTGATTAGACATGATGCAAACACTGACAGCTGACCATGTGAATAGTTTATAGATGAGGTAGAGTGGATGAGCATCACAAAATACAGAGGTTTTTGCAAAAGAATGACTCAAAAACTTAGTTTTAGTTTTCCATAGAAAGCATTTCGAATCTACCGATTTGTAAACTTGGTGATACCAAAGCAGCTTTTGGAACCTAAACTGGTGAACTCGGTCAGACCGAGTCACAGTTCGGTGGCACCGAGACTGCTAGGGTTTCACAAAGTCCTGAACTCGGTCACACCAATTTTCAATTCTCGGACCGGACGAGAATTACATGTGCAATGGCCTTAGCCGAATCGGTGGTACCGAGTTCTACAACTCGGTTGGTCCGAGATGGTTTCGATGGAAACCTAACCCTAAATTTTCAATTCATATCTAATCTACGGAGTGTTTTCGGTGGATAAGATGATCTCAATCGTGGCAAGATTAATGGCAAAACAATGTGCTAGGGATTCGGAGTTAGGAATAGCACAAAGATCAAGTCCATACCCTAGTTCGGCGATGGACTTGCTACGGCGGCAATGACGGAGACGATTCCCGTTGACAGCGGTGGAGACCAGCGGCAGGAGGCAGCTGGCGACAAGGAGGACGATCCGGAGACCACGGAGGCAGAGTAGGCTGAGCGCGGGCGAAAGAGTTCGGAGAAATTTCCAAAATTCGACCCGTGGATATATATAGCTCGACTCGCCGGTGTGACCGAGTGGAACAACTTCGGTGGCACGAGATGCATAATCGCAAGCAAGATTCTGCAACTCGGTGTGACCGAAAAGTTCAAATCGGTTGCACCGAGACTGAAAACCTAGATCGACTTAGTGATCTCGGCATGACCGAAATGGAGAATCGGTCAGATCGAAGCACACAAAGAAGTTCTGGAAGTTTAAGTCTATGACGAATCGGGGACTCCGAGTGCTCCTCACACAGAGTGGATCGAATCTGACTTGATCAAATTTTGTGATGTAGCATGAATAGAGTTTGAGACAAGAAAAGCATAGATAGCTAGAGAAGGTTCTTAGGCATTCTTGTCCATCCACTTGGCAAAAGAAAAGGAATCCAAACAATCAAAACAACAAGTGGATGTCCTCGTATGAGTAAATTATGCAACCAACATGCTCACACAATAAAATGGCAAATGAAATATGTGGCAAAGCATGCACAACCAATTCTAGCATCTATCAAGCAATTGGCGATGACTAGGTCATCTATATATGAGTATATTGACTTAGGATTCAAATGAGAACATTTGATCATAGGTCATACTCATCGTTTAAGCACAAGTGGGGTTACCACTTTTACATAAAGCGTTGTTGTGTTCACACCATTAGAGTTGCTTTAGCTCAATTTTTAGAGTAAAGCTCCCCCTAGATGTGAGATCCCCCCTTAGAGGGATGAACTAACCTTGGGTTTTGTCGGCGATGTCTTCATGTAGGTGTTGAAGATGTGGATGCTCAATGTTGATGTAGATCATTTGGAGCAATCCTTTGGAGTGAGTTGCACTTTCAATACCTACACGGGTTAGTCCCAGAAGGAACAAACAAGGATATCCACAGACATAGAGTGATGCACACACAAGATGATGTCTATGAAGGCATTAGGTTACTTTGTCCCTTGTCTTTCCAACAAGAGGGTTTGTGACTCTTTGAACTAGTGCAAGATGTGGAAGTTGATTGCATTTGTTCTTGCCAAAATGATATGAGTGAAGTATGTTGGCGGAGTCACCCTCAAGAACTCTCTAGTTCTTCTTCTTTGGGATCCACACCATCTTGACGGGAATCCTCAGAGTTGTAGTCGTACTTCACGAAGTGGAACTTGATGTAGTCTTGGGAACCCACTTGACCAAGGCCTTAGGAGCTTCTTCAAATGCATCAATCTCCTCTTGAAGCTTGTCCTTGCCTTTTTGCTTGTGGTCTTGTGGTGGAAGATCATCTTGAGCTTGTGTCCCTTTGAAAGAAGTAGGATCATACTTCTCCTGTTGAGGAACAAACTTCGTCTTGGGGTATTGATCTTCTTCCCACTCAACTCCATTGGCATTGAACTTTCGTTCAAAACCAACACCTTGGTTCTTCCGGTGCCTTCCTTGCTTGCGTACAATTTCCTTGAATTGCTTACTCCCGGCAAGGCTCTTGTAAACACCTTTCTCTATAATTCCCTTCAATAAGCTATTTTCTTGCTCAAGTGTAACTTGGCTAAGAGAATCATTAGTGGAATCAAGAGAACTACTAGAAGCAACAACATTGGATTTAGCATGATTATTGTTACTACTAGAGGAACAATCTTTCTTGTTACTAGGCTTGAATTGAGGCATGTAAGTGGATAAGAGTAAACGCTTGGCAATGTAAGAAGAACTTTTCTTACGAAGATCATCATTGATTGCCTTTAAGAACTCATGCTCTTGCTCAAGGTTGATCTTTTCAAAGCGTAACTTCTCATGAGTTCTTAAAAGTTCTCGATGATCTCCTAAGATAGTTTCATGAGCTAACTTAAGAGTGTTTAGTTCTTTAGTTAGAGACTCAATCTTATCCTTATCATTGTCATTCGTTTTATCTTGATTATCATGATTAATTGACATTTCATCATATTATTCATCACTAGAGTTGTCAACAAGTAAATCATCATCACCTAGCAAGTCATCTTCATCACTATTGAAATCAACATACTCGGGGTGTGATACCTTTGGACCTTTGGCCATGAAGCATCTTCCAATTCCTTCATTTGGTGAATCAGATATGTCATAGGAGTTGGTTGACACAAGTGCTAGACCGGCAACACCTTCATCTTGAGTATATTCGGAGTCGAAGTGCTAGCTTCTCTCGGAGTGATTGTCGGAGTCAGAGCCGGATACCCATTCACCAACATGAGCTTGATGTCTTCGTTTTGTGTAGCTCCTTGATGACTTGTCCTTCCTTTCAGAATCCCTGCTTCTCCGTGAGGGTCTTTGTTCATAACGATCATCTCTACTCCTTTTCTCTCTTGATGGTGATTCTTCTCTTCTACTTCTTCTTTTGGGAGAATCTTCTCTTCTTTTGTAGGGGGTCGTACACTCATTTGAATAGTGTCCGGGTCTTCCACAATTGTAGCAATTACGCTCTCGACTAGAAGATCTTTTGTCATTGTAGGACCTTGACTTGGAGCTTCTCTCTTTGCTTCTACTCTTGTAGAATTTGTTGAAGTTCTTCACCATTAGGCTCAATTCTTCATTGAAGGTTTGTTTCTCACTTGATGATGTGGGGGCTTCACATGAGGCTTTGTAAGCACCACTTGACTTGTTGTGAAGTTCCTCCTTATCCTTGAGTGACATCTCATGAGCAACAATTCTTCCAATGACTTCTGTTGGCTTGAGATGTTTGTAATTTGGCATCATTTGGATCAATGTGCACACGGTATCGTATTTTCCATCCAAGGCTCTTAGGATCTTCTTGATGATGAATTTGTCGGTCATCTCTTCACTTCCTAAGCCGGCAATCTCATTTGTGATAAGAGCAAGCCTAGAGTACATTTCAGCGACACCTTCACCATCCTTCATTTTGAACTTGTCAAGATGACTTTGAAGCACATCCAATTTGGATTCCTTGACGGAGTGGGTACCTTCGTGCATATCAATCAAAGTATCCCTAATTTCCTTTGCATTCTCAAGACGGCTGATTTTGTTGAATTCTTCGGGGCACAATCCGTTGAAGAGGATATCACAAGCTTGAGTGTTGTATTGCAGCATCTTCAACTCTTCCGCGATAGCTTCATGGTTCGGTTCTCTCCCATCAAAGTATTCACCTTGCAAGCCAATACACACAATAGCCCAAACGGCGGGGTTATGTCCAAGAATATGCATTTTCATCTTATGCTTCCAACTGGCAACATTAGTACCATCAAAGTAAGGACCTCTACGTTGATAATTTCCCTCGCTAGACGCCATACTCTCGTAGGTTGTGAAACCAAGGCTATGACCACCAAAAGCTATGGAAATCAAAGAAAATGGAGACCAAAGCTCGGATACCACTTGTAGGATCGAAAGTATGTCTAGAGGGGGGTGATTAGACTACTTGACAAAATAAAAATATAGCCTTTTCCCAATTTTAGTTCTTGGCAGATTTTAGCAACTTTAGAACAAGTCAAGCAATATTAACACAATTCAAGCAAGCATGCAAAGAGTATATGAGCAGCGGAAAGTAAAGCATGCAACTTGCAAGAATGTAAAGGGAAGGGTTTGGAGGATTCAAACGCAATTGGAGACATGGATGTTTTCGTTGTGGTTCCGATAGGTGGTGCTATCGTACATCCACGTTGATGGAGACTTCAACCCACCAAAGGTAACGGCTGCACGAGTCCACGGAGGGCTCCACCCACGAAAGGTCCACGAAGAAGCAACCTTGTCTATCCCACCATGGCCGTCGCCCATGAAGGACTTGCCTCACTAGCGGTAGATCTTCACGAAGTAGGCGATCTCCTTGCCCTTACAAACTCCTTGGTTCAACTCCACAATCTCGTCGGAGGCTCCCAAGTGACACCTAGCCAATCTAGGAGACACCACTCTCCAAGAAGTAACAAATGGTGTGTTGATGATGAACTCCTTGCTCTTGTGCTTCAAATGATAGTCTTCCCAACACTCAACTCTCTCTCACAGGATTTGGATTTGGTGGAAAGAAGATTTGAGTGCAAAGCAACTTGGGGAAGGCTAGAGATCAAGATTCATATGGTAGGAATGGAATATCTTGGCCTCAACACAAGTGTAGGTGGTTCTTTCTCAGAAAATGTGTATTGGAAGTGTAGGTTCGTTCTGATGGCTCTCTCCACGAATGAAGAGGAGGTGGAGGGGTATATATAGCCTCCACACAAAATCTAACCGTTACACACAACTTACCAATCTCGGTGGGACCGAATTGACAAACTCGGTCGGACCGATTTAGCAAATCTAGTGACCGTTAGGATTTTTGGTGGGGCCGACATGCAACTCGGTAGGACCGATATGGTTAGGGTTAGGGCATAACAAAGTCTCGGTGAGACCGATTACACAAACTCGGTGAGACCGATTTTGGTAAAAGCTAACCAGAGAGTTGGTCAGGTAAACTCGGTGGGACCGATTCGCTCATTTCGGTGAGACCGAAATGTTACAAAAGGGAAACAGATAGTTTACATTGCAATCTCGGTGGGACCGATCGCTCATCTCGGTAGGACCAAAACATTATGAAGGGAAACAGAGAGATTACAATCCCATCTCGGTGAGACCGAGATCCCTATCGGTGAGACCGATTTGCCTAGGGTTTGTGGCAGTGGCTATGACATCTGAACTCAGTGGCGCCGGATGGAAAGAATCGGTGGGGCCAAGTTTGACTTTTGGTTTAGGTCATATGTGGATGTGAGAAAGTAGTTGAGGGCTTTGGAGCATATCACTAAGCATTTTGAGCAAGTAAGCCATTAAGCAACACCTCATCCCTCCTTGATAGTATTGGCTTTTCCTATAGACTCAATGTGATCTTGGATCACTAAAATATAAAATGTAGAGTCTTGAGCTTGATCCAATCCCTTTGTCCTTAGCATTTTGAGGGGTCCACTTTTCTCATCCATGTCATGCCAATAATTGTGCTTTCCTGAAATATTAGTCTTGAAATAGTGTTAGCTCAATGAGCTATATGTTGTTAGGAATTACCAAAACCACCTAGGGATAATTGCGCTTTCAAGTTGCAGATGCTTGCTCGAGTTTCAGTCATAAGTGTATATGACCAAGTAGAGAAAGTATGTTAGCTTATGCCTCTCCCTCATATAAAATTGCAATAATGATTACCGGTCTAGTTATCGATTGCCTAGGGACAAATAACTTTCTTGTGACAAAAAGCTCTCTACTAAAACTAATTTAGTTGTTTCTTTATCTAAACAACCCCTACTTTTTATTGATGTGCTCTTTATTATCTTGCAAACCTATCCCACAACACCTACAAAGTACTTATAGTTTCATACTTGTTCTAGGTAAAGTGAACATTAAGCGTGCATAGAGTTGTATCGGTGGTCAATAGAACTTGAGGGAATATTTGTTCTACCTTCAGCTCCTCGTTGGGTTCGACACTCTTACTTATCGAAAGAGGCTACAACTAATCCCCTATACTTGTGGGTTATCATACACCAACCATTTGGGCACGCCGGTCCTTGGCATTGTCGTGGACGGCTCGCCAACGGCCTGTGCACCACTCGTCCACCAACGCCTCCCAACATTCCATCTTATCCGCACACCTCGGGAGCGCCTAAGTTAGTAAAGAAAAAAATTGAGCGCTACGCCTACAAATCAAATCAAGGAAACTAAGTACAATGCCTTAAGAATAGGTAATTACCTTCATGTGCTGATCCTTCTTCATAAACTTAGCCCGGCACGACGGCTTGTCCTTCTTAATACCACGCGTGGCGTAGTAGTCTCGAACAACCTGTGGCCGAGCCTCGTGCTATAAGTTTTGTAGTAGGTGCTTGCACTCGTTATCAATAACCTTTGCCGCCTCCTCCTCGTATCCCTCCTCACACTTGTAGAAGGTATGCAATCAAACAAGACAACACTGATTAGTACAATAACTAGCTATTGTTAATTTTTGGTTGTGTAAAGGAGAAATTACCCAAAAGCTTCTGATCACCATCTTGGCCCTCGTGTGGCACAAGACACCGTTGATCATATGCTCCGGCGGGGCCTGGGCAGCCAGGTAGTGCTCCCAGCTCAATCCTAGCTGTGGAAGCTGACCCTCATCGGGCAACGTGACAAACCCCGGGAAATTTTGCCGGCAAAGCACACCAAGGACGGTATTGGGCATGTGGACGCCACTGGCATGTACCCAACCCCTGAAGAATGACAATGCCAAACACATTAGATATTTGAAGAAACATGAAGGCAAAAGGTACAAAAAGAGTAAATCTACTTACTTCTCCCCATCAGGCCTAATCACCGGCCTCTGCTCGCTGGTCACCGGCAGGGGCGGGAGCCATGTACCACCACGCTGGTACATGGTGGCCCCCTCAACCAACTCGCCCTCACTATCAGTAAACTCATCCCCGCCACCATCAGCATGGCCACTCGTCCCCTCAGGCAGATCCGGCCAGGTACCCCATCCGGATGTCTCCTAGGACGTAGCCTGGTCCGGAGTCTCGTGGCCCGAAGCCTCTAGGACCGGAGTCTCGTGGGCCGAGGGCCCATCCACCTGAGGCTCGTGGTCCAGAGTCCCCGTAGCCTCCACCTCGGACGAGTCCACCCTAGAAGTCTTGTGCTTGGGTGAATCATCTGGGAGTGGCGGCGAGGAAGGCGTAGTGATAACCCACAAGTATAGGGGATCGCAACAGTTTTCGAGGGTAGAGTATTCAACCCAAATTAATTGATTCGGCACAAGGGGAGCCAAAGAATATTCTCAAGTATTAGCAGTTGAGTTGTCAATTCAACCACACCTGGAAACTTAATATCTGCAGCAAAGTATTTAGTGGCAAAGTAGTATGGAAGTAACGGTAACGGTGGCAAAAGTAACAATGGCCGTTTTGTAGTAATTGTAACAGTGGCAACGGAAAAGTAACTAGGCAAAGATCAATATGTGAAAAGCTCGTAGGCAATGGATCAGTGATGGATAATTATGTCTGATGCGATTCCTCATTTAACAGTTATAACATAGGGTGGCACAGAACTAGCTCAAGTTCATCAATGTAAAGTAGGCATGTATTCCGAATATAGTCATACGTGCTTATGGAAAATAACTTGCATGACATCTTTTGCCCTACCCTCCCGTGGCAGCGGGGTCCTATTGGAAACTAAGGGATATTAAGGCCTCCTTTTAATAGAGTACTAGACCAAAGAATTAACACTTAGTGAATACATGAACTCCTCAAACTACGGTCATCACCAGGAGTGGTCCCGATTATTGTCACTTCGGGGTTACCGGATCATAACACATAGTAGGTGACTATTGACTTGCAAGATAGGATCAAGAACTCACATATATTCATGAAAACATAATAGGTTAAGATCTGAAATCATGGCTGAGGGAGTCCCGGATTAGGGGGTGTCCGGATGGCCGGACTATGACCTTTGGCCGGACTCCTGGACTATGAAGATACAAGATTGAAGACCTTGTCACGTGTCCGGATGGGATTTTCCTTGGCGTGGAAGGCAAGCTTGGCGATACAGATATGTAGATCTCCTCCCATTGTAACCGCCTCTGTGTAACCCTAGCCCTATCCGGTGTCTATATAAACCGGAGGGTTTTAGTCCGTAGGACGACCAACAATCATACCATAGGCTAGCTTCTAGGGTTTAGCCTCTCTGATCTCGTGGTAGATCTACTCTTGTACTACCCATATCATCAATATTAATCAAGCAGGAGTAGGGTTTTACCTCCATCGAGAGGGCCCGAACCTGGATAAAAACATCGTGTCCCTTGTCTCCTGTTACCATCCGCCTAGACGCACAGTTCGGGACCCCTACCCGAAATCCGCCGGTTTTGACACCGACATTGGTGCTTTCATTGAGAGTTCCTCTGTGCCGTCGCCAACAGGAAGGATTCCTCATCTCGTCTTTAAAGACGACACTATTGCTAAAGGTGCTTTGGCTATCGGCCAAACTCTCCGGCTAGGCGGTTTCCTTATGACCGCCTGTTCGGCCGCCGCGCCGATGATGACTTCTCGGGTCATCGAAAGCAATCTTCACGTCAACTCGGAACTCGCCGAAAGTTAGATCCGACGGAGCTCTCTTCCTTAAACGAGCTCTGGATCGCATCGCCGCCTCGGGAGTCGCCACAGACTACGATCGATTGGGCCTAAACCCGATCCGAGAGAGATTAACTCTCCCGTGTCACCCATCACGTTTCTGTGGTGGAGGAACAATGCGGCGACCCTTCATCTATCTTAAGGACTAGCTATGTCCGGATTCCCGATCCCTCCAAGCCGGATACCCGCTGAGGGGAGGACGACACTCAAGACCTGAACTTAGAGTCAGGCAACGGGCTAGATTTATTGGACAACATCCAAGAATCCAAGCTTCAGAGTTCGGAAACTCCTTGGCCCTTGAGCCTCAGATTGGGTGAGGTTTCGGATCTAATTCCACCCACCCACCCGAACATAGGCGATCTATCCAAAATTAGGCAAGAGCCCGACGAAACAGTACATCATTACTGGGCTAGATTCCTCCTGGTTATGAATAGGATAAAGGACTGCCGCGAGGAAGACGCAATTTCATTCTTCTGCAATAATTGCATGGACAAGGGAATCCTCAACGCCATAGGTCGCCGTGAAATTACAAGCTTTGCTGACTTGGCATCCATAGTACGAAAGTACTGTGCGATGGAAAGCGCCTGGAAAACCAAAGTAAGATTTTGGGACAATCCGGCCCCGAATACAAACCCAGTCCAAAATAAAAGGGTGCATTATCGCCAATCACCCGGGTTAAACACCAAAAACAAAAACCCCTACGGGCATGGAACCGTCTTTCGAGGGATGGCTCAACGGACCTGTAAAATTCATAGTACAGAGGCGCCACACCAACTCATAGCCTTAGAGCATGTTGGATACTCCGCGGTGGCCAAAAGTGGCGAGGAGCTTCTAACCCCAAAGATTCACAGAGCACCAGCCGTGGATACCAAGACGGTATTAATAGTCTTGAGACTTTCGCATCAAACAATATGCGAAAACAAACACTCCATGCCTTGTCAAGTCTACCAAGTAGCCACAATAAATCCATGGAGTGACACGGCTATTACCTTTAATGCCAGTGATGAACCTAAATGCCGAACAGCCCGAGCACCAGCAACATTGGTCATCAGTCCAATAGTGGACGGCTTTCGCCTTACCAAGGTATTCATGGACGGTGGCAGCGGATTGAACCTCATTTATGAGTAAACCCTTCGAAAAATGGAAATAGACTGGAGCTGCATTGAGCGAAGCAGCACAACCTTTAGAGGAATAATACCCAGTCGGGAAGCGTGCTGCACAGGAAATTCACACTGGATGTGGTGTTCGGCACGCCGAATAATTACAGGTCCGAGGAGGTCACGTTCCAAGTGGCCCCGTTCAGCAGCGGATACCACGCTCTATTAGGGCGAGAGGCATTCACAATTTTTCAAGCTATACCCCATTACGGGTACATGAAGCTCAAAATGCCCGGGCCCAACGGAATCATCACTCTTGCTAGTGACCCGGACATAGCACTCCGTGCCGAAAACAAGACAGCTGCACTAGCCCTTGAGGCACTATCCGAAGCCCTAGCGGCCGAGGAACTAACTGCGCTGCGCTCCACGGTGAACAGGAAAAATGTGATACTCGATAAAAGATCCAAGTCCACCTCCTTTAAACCAGCGGAAAAAATAGTCAAATTCCAAGTCCACCCAACGGACCCTACAAAAACGGCCTCCATCGAGGCACAATTAAATCCTGATGTAGACGCCGCACTGCGAGAATTCCTACGCGAAAATTGGGACATTTTTGCCTGGCACCCTTTAGACATGCCAGGAATCCCACGCCGGCTGGCCGAGCACAGCCTAAACATCCTAAAAGGATTCAAGCTAGTCAAACATGCTCTTTGGCGTTTCTCCGAACCTAAGAGACAAGCCATGGGAGAGGAGCTAGCCAAACTATTGGAGGCCGGATTCATCAGAGATATAAAACATCCGGACTGGCTAGCAAACCTGGTGATGGTACCAAAGAAGGACAAATCCTGGCGCCTATGCATCGATTTCAAGGACCTCAACAAGGCTTGCCCAAAGGATCCCTTCCCCCTCCCTCGCATCGATCAAATTATCGATGCTACCGCAGGACACGATTCATAGTGTTTCCTCGACGCATACTCCGGCTACCATGATATTAAGATGGCAGAGCCTGACCAAGCCGCAACAGCATTTATCACCCCATACGGCCCATTCTGCTTCAACACAATGCCCTTCAGGCTCAAAAACGCCGGCGCAACATATCAATGCATGATTCAGACATGTCTGGCAAATCAGATCGGCGAAACAGTGGAGGCATACGTAGATGATGTGGTCATCAAAACCAAGCATGTCGAAACTCTAGTAGAAGACTTGAGGCTCACATTCGATAATCTCCGAACATATGACATCAAGCTTAACCCGGAAAAATGCGTTTTCGGCGTACCAGCCGGAAAGCTCTTGGGCTTCATTGTATCCGGTAGAGGAATTGAAGCAAACCCAGCCAAGATCCGAGCTCCGTCACAATTGGATATCCCAAAGGACCTCAAACAAATACAAAAAATGACTGGATGTGTGGCGGCTCTAAGCCGCTTTATCTCCCGTTTGGGAGAAAAGGCATTACCCCTTTATCGCCTCCTCCGGCGCATCGAACACTTCGAGTGGACGGATGCCGCCACGGCCGGACTCGAAGAAATAAAAGCCATATTGGCAACAAACCCGGTCCTGGCCGCGCCCAGCATGGGCGAACCAATGCTATTATACATCGCGGCAACTCATCAAGTTGTAAGCGCGGTGCTCGTTGTTGAACGAGAAATGGACGGACACAAGTTCCCCCTTCAAAAAGCAGTTTACTATGTGTCCACTGTCCTCACTCCATGAAAGTCACAGTATCCGCATTATCAAAAGATAGCATACGCGGTGTTTATGGCATCCCAGAAGCTGCGACACTACTTTCAAGAGTGTTCGATAACAGTGGCCTCCGAAGTACCTCTTAACGACATTATAAACAACCGCGACGCGACGGGCCGGATTGCCAAATGGGCCATAGAGCTCCTCCCGTTCGACATAACCTATAAACCACGGCGAGCTATTAAGTCGCAAGTTTTGGCCGACTTCGTCGCCGAATGGACTGAAGCCGAACTCCCTAAAGAGTACGGCACATATTCCAACTAGATCATGCACTTCTACGGCTCCAAAATGTTGGCTGGTCTGGGGGCTGGCGTCATTCTGACGTCCCCAACAGGAGATACAGTTCAATATGTACTCTAGATAATGTATAGGGACTCCAACAACGCAGCCGAATACGAGGCCCTTCTACATGGTCTTCGGATGGCAATATCCATGGGCATTCAACGCCTAGAGGTGCGCGGGGATTCGAACCTCGCGATATCCCAAATAAATGGAGACTTTGATGCCAAGGATCCGAAAATGGCAGCTTATCGCAACGCCGTCCTAAAATGTCATTTCGGTTGAAGGGCTCGAATTTCACCATATAGCTCGGGAAAACAATCAGGCAGCAGACGTCTTGGCACGCATTGGCGCAAAGCGCGATGCCGTCCCCCCAATATCTTCTTAGAGAGGCTGTTCAAGCCATCCGTATTATGGGAAGAGGAGTCCGGAAATAACAGCCCGGACCCAATCGCACTGCCCGACACCGAAAATTCTGACACAATTGGAGGCTCTGCCAACGAAGTAACATCTTCAGCCCACGTAATAATGGCAGTCGTTGCCCCGTGGACGGAACCATTCCTAGCTTACCTAACCAGGCAGGAACTTCCCGAGGACCAAAAGGAGGCACGCTGCATAGTGCAGCGATCTAAAGCCTATAAAGTCCACGAGGGAGAGCTTTATAAGAAAAGCACCAGCGGAGTCCTTCAAAGGTGTATCTCCGAAGAGGAAGGGCGGAATCTTCTGGCTGAAATTCATGCCGGACTCGGCGGGCACCACGCCGCAGCCAGGGCCCTCGTAAGCAAGGCCTTCCCTACAGGATTTTATTGGCCGACGGCCCGGGCAGATGCTCAGGACTTAGTCCAACAATGCGTCGGTTGCCAGCTCTTTGCTAATCAAAGCCACATGCCACCCACCGCCCTCCAAACTATATCCATCACCTGGCCCTTCGCGGTCTGGGGGCTTGACATGGTTGGACCCCTTAAAGGAGGAACCCACAAGCAAAAATACCTACTGGTCATGGTGGATAAATTCACCAAATGGATAGAGGCCAAGCTCGTTAAGACGGCGAATCCGGACCGGTGATAGACTTCATATCGGGGTCGTACACCGTTCTGGCGCCCCCACAAAGATCATCACCGATAACGGCACGAACTTCACGGCCGACGAGGTCAAACTCGGTGCAAAACATGGGCATCAAGCTCGACTATGCTTGATCTATCACCCTCAAACTAACGGTCAAGTCGAGCGAGCAAATGGTCTAATCATGAGCGCATCAAACCCAGATTAGTGCGGTCCTCAAGGAATCTAACACGCACTGGTAGAGGAGCTCGACTCCGTACTCTGGGGGCTGCGGACCACACCTAATCGCACCACCGAATTCACACCATTCTTTATGGTATACGGCGCAGAGGCAGTTCTGCCCTGCGACATAATTCATGACTCACCTCCCGTATGCATGTACGAAGAAAGAGAAGCCGAGCTCGATCGGCAGGACAGTTTGGTCGCCTTGGAGGAGGAGCATGACGTGGCAAAAGCCCGTTCCACATTCTATCAACAGCAGGCTCGACGATATCAAAGCAGAGAAGTACGGGCCAAAACTTACAACGTTGGCGAGTTAGTTCTACGCCTGCCGGACAAGAAAAAGGACAAACTCAAGCCCAGATGGGAAGGTCCCTTTATTATCGACCAAGTCCTGACTGGTGGAGCGTACCGTCTGCGAGATGCATCGGATAACCGACTCGAGCCGAACCCATGGAATGCAGCCCGTCTCCGAAGATTCTACGCCTAGCGCCGGATTATGAGTTCGTCTCCTTCCTCTGTCTATTTTTTGCACATTAGCTGTCTTATATTTCTCTCCTTCTCCCTCTTTTTCTCCTACAGCCTTTAAAGGCTCGTCCGCGCATTGTTCGCACACACTTGACGCGCTATCCGCGCTCATTATACCTGGGGGCTTCTTTAACAGAAGCTTATTTGTACGGGCTTCATGCCTAACAGATGTGTCACGCTTCTGCATGTACCTTTTATTCACCATTATATGCATCGATATGACTTAAGTTTTGGCCAAGCTGGGTTGCCTGGCTCCTGTGCTTACCCCTACGTTCCCGATTGTTCGGCTAGGTGGTAAAGGGAGCACCTCTGCGCTTGTTACTGCCGGGTCAGCTGGATGTGTACCTCAGCCTGGGTGAAGCCGAAAGCTAGCGTTCTTAAGGGAATATTTGGTCGGTGAACTAAAGATGATTTTTCACTTATTTATTTATCTGCCCCCAGATGCTTTTATGCTTTTTTCGTAGTCCGGACATGCACTTTAGGGCATGCCTCCCAGGGAAAGGAAGCCCTAACGGAACTATTCTCCCTGGAAGATGTTTCTTACTAACCATGTAATATAACATAACTAGTTGGGCACTTGTCTGTTCAAGCACTAATGACCCCTACGCCTGGTCTTCATGCATGCCCCGGTTCTTACATAACCGTGAGGGTATTCGGACACACTCCGGACTATAGGGTCCCGAGGTTGAAGCGAAAAGGTCCGCCATGACAAACGATCTACAATCCGGCTAGAAGGCATTTTTACATGTCATCTTAAATTACATAGTCAATTTGACTGGGTGTATTCCTCCTCAATACCATCTAATAGGCTGTCTAGTTTACAGTCCTGTTGGGAATACTTTGCCGCCAATTCTACTTTGTCGTACACTAAGCTCACAGGGATCTCCTTCCCATCGGGCCCCACAGGTCCGACCTCGACCATGTGGTTTGGGTCAGCCTTCATGTACCGCGTCTTCACCATGGCCCAGGCCTCCCTGGCGCCTTGACGGCAGGCCGATATCTTCCATAATCGGAAGCGCCGCCGCGCTCCCTTAAGCCTCCCTGCAAGCTCTCCAAGGCCTTCGGGCAGGGAGACAGATGGCCACAAGGCCTGGGCGACGCCTTTCATCACCTGCCGAACTCGTTCGTGCAGTTGTAAGAGCTCAGGAAGAAGGTCACCCGTAGAACTGGGCATTTCCTCTGCAGGACGACCTGTAAGCATACCTACAGACATAACTCTGTTAGTCGACTTCCTCGCCAAACTCTTTTTCAAAGTTCGTTCAAGCACTTACTAAAAATGCCACGTCGAAGCCGGCGATTCTCCTTCACGGAGTCCGACAGCTGGGCACGAACATCCTTTAGTTCCTCGCCCAGCTGGGTGTTGGCATCTTGGAGATTATTCTTCTCCCGCCTCACCCTCGTAAGCACGCTCTCGCCAGCCTTTAACCGGCGCAAGAGTTGTTGCTTGTCTGGATCCACTCCGGCGCCATCTGCATTGATATTGTCAGATTTACACACACGCCGCACTTCACAACATACTTATCTTTCGAAGCGTATATTACCAGAGGGGGTCTCCTTGGCCTCCCCTGCAGCGGCTAGTGCGGCCTCAAGTTGGGCTTTGCACTCTTCCAGCTCCCGGGACAGTTGGATATTCTTTTTTGTAAGATCCTGCACAACAAATGATCCTTAAATCAGTTATTATAACTGTTTCAGGTCTCGGGGGCTACTGGCATATATAACCATCAAAATTTTCTCACCCGTATGTCTTTCACATACTGCTCCATGGCTCTGGCTAGACCATTTTGAGCGGCACGGAGGTGCGCATCTCCTAAATTGAAGGCATTCAATGCCTCTTGGGAGAAACATGTGTCACGAAGAACTGTCCGGAGACGCCTGTGATTCATGGCGCTCTCTACCTCGGAATTGGTGGTAGACAGTCTGTCGGCATCCTCTGTCGGAGGAGCGTCCGACGCACGCTTCGTGTTCGCCTCCGCTTCTAGACCTGGCTTTTGAGCCTGGCTGGTGGAGGCTCGATTGGTAACCTCACTGGATATAGTCCGGCGAGCGCTCTTTTTTCTGAAGAGAGCACAAGCGTTAGTATGCCTTCCGGGAATAAAACCTGGGAATAAATGGCACGCCATACCGTTGCGCCGGCATCTCAATCTGGACCGCACTTCTTTTCAGCCTGTTGGGCCTTGCTGCCCCTTGTTGGCTAGCCATCGCAGGCTCGGCCTTCCGCCTCAAGGGCTCCCCCTGCAAAACACCATTGGTATACGGTGATTAAAAATAAGCACGGATGGATCATTTTCAAAGTATTTGGACTTCGGTCTCAGTTACCTGCGAGGCTGGAAATATTCCGGGGTAATCGGCCGTAATGGCGACCAAGGCATTGTCGATGCTCATTTGATAAAATACCCCATCAATCAGCTCCACGGATATGTCCGGATCCTCTTGGGAGGCCGGATCGAGGGACCATTCTGGATCCTCGGGTTGTGGAGGAGGGCTGTTTATATCCTTCACGGCCCGGCGCAATTCCTGCGTCAAAATCACAAGATAAGGTACTTAACTATGGGAATATGGAACGGATGGGCAAAATGAAGTGTCCGCTTACCCAGCTTAGAGGATTGGACATAGAAAATCCGTCCTGTGGATTGACGCGGAGGAACTCCTCCTCTTCACCCTTGTACAATGTGGACAAGGCCTTCGTCAGAGCAGCAACCGATCCCGGCCCCTTGCGGCCGCAGCGAGTGGCATCATCCTCCCCGTTGAAATCCCACATGGGGTGGCCTCTATACTGAAGCGGCTGCACCCCCCGCATAATGCATGTGGCCATGACCCCGATCATGGTCAGTCCGGAATGAGCTAACAACCTTATCCGGCTCATCAGGTAAAGGACGTCCTTGTCATTTTCCATTTGAGGGCTCCGTGGACGCCAGCTTAGGCGCTTCTTCAAGGGAGCATTATTGAACTCGGGGAGGCCGATCCGAATAGGGTCCGGCAGGGGGACGTCTTCTATATAAAACCATTCTGAAGGCCAGTCTTCGGACGCCTTCCTTGGGGTTCCGGATAGATATCCAGTCCCGGCGATGCGCCATAGTTCGGCTCCGCCCACTTGATATATCGTCCCCTCCTGAGAACGGGGCACAAGGCAGAACAACTTCTTCCACAACGCGAAATGAGCCTCAACGCCCAAGAACAGTTCGCAAAGGGCTACGAAGCCCGCAATATGCAAAATGAAGGCGGGCGTAAGGTTGTGCAACTGGAGGCCGCAGAACTCCAGGAGCCCTCAGAGAAACGAATGAATTGGGAATCCGAGCCCCCTTATCAAATAAGGGACAAGGCATACCCACTCTCATTTGGAGGGATTGGGGACGCTCTCCGCCTGCTTTCCGCCATTATAGGTGGCGAGTCCGGCTCGAACCAGGACCATGAAGGCTGGGGGAAGGAATCCCTTGGTTTGGAGCGTCACTAGCTCGCTGTGCGGGACGGAACATCTCTCCCAACCTCCGGGCTGAGGACTGGGAGGGCGAGAGGAGGAGCTGCGTCGACTGGCCATGATGGAATGGATCTCTGTCGGATGCGCTCCGATGGATGCTCGCAAAGGGAAGATGGTGTGATTCGGATCTAAATCCTCGTCTCTTTTATAGGGCAGCTTATTTGCGTAGCTAGGGGGGTAAATGTAAAAACACCCTGGCTTTTCACATTCTTTTGACACGTGGAAGACGGCCATTATTGGGCGTGGAAGCCAAGGAGCATAATATTCACGAGAAGCCGGACACTATTCAACAGGTACACAGAATTTGGAGAAGAACCCGCCTTGCAATGCCGAAGACAAATCTGCGCGCCGGACTCATTGTCATTGAAGCCTGGTTCGGGGGCTACTGAGGGAGTCCCGGATTAGGGGGTGTCCGGATGGCCGGACTATGACCTTTGGCCGGACTCCTGGACTATGAAGATACAAGATTGAAGACCTCGTCCCGTGTCCGGATGGGACTTTCCTTGGCGTGGAAGGCAAGCTTGGCGATACGGATATGTAGATCTCCTCCCATTGTAACCGCCTCTGTGTAACCCTAGCCCTCTCCGGTGTCTATATAAACCGGAGGGTTTTAGTCCGTAGGACGAACAACAATCATACCATAGGCTAGCTTCTAGGGTTTAGCCTCTCTAATCTCGTGGTAGATCTACTCTTGTACTACCCATATCATCAATATTAATCAAGCAGGAGTAGGGTTTTACCTCCATCGAGAGGGCCTGAACTCTGGGTAAAAACATCGTGTCCCTTGTCTCCTGTTACCATCCGCCTAGACGCACAGTTCGGGACCCCCTACCCGAGATCCGCCGGTTTTGACACCGACAATGGCACTCGGGCCCTAGTGACAAGCATTAAGCATAACAAAGTCATAGCAACATCAATCTCAGAACATAATGGATACTAGGGATCAAACCCTAACAAAACTAACTCGATTACATGATAAATCTCATCCAACCCATCACCGTCCAGCAAGCCCATGATGGAATTACTCACGCACGGTGGTGTGCATCATGAAATTGGTGATGGAGGAAGGTTGATGATGATGATGGCGATGCATTCCCCTCTCCGGAGCCCCGAAGCAGACTCGGATCAGCCTCCCGAGAGAGATTAGGGCTTGGGGCGGCCCAGATCGTAAAACGCGATGAATCCTTCTCTCTGATTTTTTTCTCCCCAAACGTGAATATATAGAGCTGGAGTTGAGGTCGGTGGAGCCTCAGGGGGCCCATGAGGCAGGGGCGCCAGGGGTGGGCGCGCTCCACCTCGTGGACAGGTGTGGGCCCCCGGTGTTGATTCTTTCGCCAGCATTTTTTATTAATTCCAAAAATATTCTCCATGAATTTTCAGGTCATTCCGAGAACTTTTATTTCTGCACACAAATAACACCATGGCAATTCTGCTGAAAACAACGTCAGTCCGGGTTAGTTCCATTCAAATCATGCAAGTTAGAGTCCAAAACAAGGGCAAAAGTGTTTGGAAAAGTAGATACGACGGAGACGTATCACGTAGCAGCCTGCCTACCTCTCCCGCGGACACGTCCTCCCCGACCTCCTCTCTTCTTCCCTCCCCGACCTCCTCTCCCGGTGGGCAACGACGCCGACGGAGAAGCGCCCGCCGGCGGTGTCCCCATACTATTTATCAGCGCTCTCCGGAGATGTAGGGGTGGAATGGATGTACCCCTCCCACGGGGCGCCGACGAAGAAGTGCCCGCGGAGCACTCTGGACCCGCGCCTACCATCTTTCAACACCTGCCATGACAAAGAGTAAACAAAATTAGTACAACATAAAAAAATTGAATACATGACATGAATAATAATATTTATATAATTTAATTTGGGATGCATACGAACTAATAAGAGTTTGGATCGTCTATGTATGCTCCGGGATCAATAGATTCATCATCATCATCACTATCATGCATGTCGTCATGAATGACGTGCTCATCGGGTTCAGCGACATCAACATGTGGAAGGCCTTTCTGTAATCGGTCAAGCATTGACAGGTCTTCCGCAAAAGTAACCTCTTCTTGTTCCGGCTCAGTGGTGAAGTCGGATTCACTATTGCTGTCTACTTCCATGTTATGGGGTGAAGTATAGCAGTTCTTGAAACATTTCTTGGAAAGACATGCTTCTTGGAAGAATTCACCTTCATATGTGTCCGAGTCAATGTGAGGTTCATAATCCTCTTCATTGGGGGGAGGTGGTCTAACACGTGGCGGCACTTCATAAACGACATCCCAACCATTCATATTTGTATTAGTTTGGCAGGCCCATGGTAGATAGAAAACTTGGGTCGCCTATTGAGCCATAGTATAGACATCGGGAGCATCAAAATGGGTGCTTTGTTTGATTTCGACTAGCCCTATATGTTCATGAGTCCTTCTAGTCTCCTTCGGCTGGAACCAATAACATTTGAAGACAATGACGTTCGGAGGGTTTTCACCATAGAATAGAAGTTCATAAATTGCCTCAACTCTTCCATAATATTTGGCACCTCCTTTGTCGACAGCAGAGACACCACAATTTGTAGATTTTCGGTCGGCCATAGATAGCTCTTTGCCAGAGGTACAAAAGCGATACCCGTTGATGTCGTATTTCTCAAATGAACGGACCTTGTAGTCAAAACCATTAGCGGCTTGTCTCAATTAGGCGTCCATAGTCTTTGAATTAGCCTACAAGTTTAATACGAAAGGATTGTTGCATTATCCGAAAATTAGACCAAGAAATGAAATGGTCTATTAATGTTAATTACTGTTTGTTTGAACCAAGAGATGAAACCGGGATAGCCGCCTCCATGCTTTGCCAGAAGCTCATACTCTTCGATGGAATCCTTTATGATCACTGCTCCATCCGAGAATTGTCCGACATATCAAATTTATCAAATATCCTGGAATAAGAGCAATTCAAAGGAATTAGAAGTTGCGAAACAATGTACCGACAACTTTTTTTGACTATAATGTACCGACAACTTACTCGATGTACGACCGCACTTCGAAGATATACAACGAACTGGTCCGCCATTCTTCGACAACCAACGTTATTGGTTTCTAAGCACCGGCTGGTGCGAGCTTCTCTTTGAATAGGCTGAGGTTGGATCCACCTTTTTTAGGGTCACCAGCATTGTATCGAGGCTTCGGATTATGCAAATGACGATTTTTGGCTTCGTAGTGTGCTGTCACGAAGTTTGCCGCCTCCTCAGTAATGAATGCCTCGGCCATCGATGCTTCAATTCTATGTTTATTTTTACATTTTGCTGGAAGCGTCTTCTACATCCTCTCAGTTGCATAGCACCAACGATTTTGCACGCCCCCCCAATCTTGCCTTGGTCGGGAGATGTAAAATAAAATGCTGCATTGGATTAAAGAGGCTCGATGGAAAGATCTTCTCTAACTTGCAGAGCAACTCCAGCGCCAACTTTTCCATGTCATCTATCACGGCAGGCAATAGTTCTTTCGCACAAAGAACATGGAAGAAATAGCTCAGCTCTGCCAGTACTAGCCATTCATCCTCAGGGATAAAGCCACGCAACATCACCGACATTATCCGCTGAAGCCATATGTGCCAATCATGACTCTTGAGACCAAATATTTTCATTTTTTCAAGACTCGCTCCCCTCTTTAGATTCGCTGCATACCCATCGGGCAACATCAACTGCATTTTCACCCACAAGATAATCTCCCTCATAGCTAGCCTTCCAAGATTGAACCAGGCCTTTGGCTTCGTCCAGTTCTGCTTTCCTTTCGGTTGTCGCATGTTCTGTAACGGTCTATCACACAAAGTCTGCAGATCGACTCTAGCCTTAGTATTATCCTTTGACTTCCCATCTATGCCGAAAAATGTAACAAATAGGGCCTCACCGATATTCTTTTCTGTGTGCATCACATCGATGTTATGTGGAAGAAGGAGGTTTTTGAAGTAAGGCAGATTCCACAAGCATGTCTTGCGAGTCCAGGCATATTCCGATTATACCCCTTGAAATACCCTGGATGCTCTGGATCGGGCTGGAGAGCACTTAACTGATCCAGGATCTGTTGGCCAGTCAATGCAGGTGGTGCAGAGATTTTGACAACTCTACCTTTGGTGAAGTTCTTCTTGTCTTTTTTGAACTTATGGTGAGGATCCAGGAACTGTCTATGCAAGTCGAAGCAGGAATACTTGTGACCCGCCTGCAGCCAATGGAACTGAAAAGCTGCCTTATGCGTACACCAGCCAACGAATAGCACATACGCTGGCAAGTCATGCATCGAGTACATGTACCAGAAAAGCATTATGAAGTTTCGTTTGCTAGCGGCATCGTATGTCTTGACCCATTATTCCAAGCTTCTTGCAATTCATCCTTAAGCGGCTGCATGTACACATTCATATTCTTCCCCGGACAGTTGGGCCCTGGAATTATCAACGTCAGGAAAATGTTCTTTCTTTGCATAATATATCTGGGGGGAGATTGAGTGGAATGACAAATACAGGCCACAACTGTATTGGGTTGCCGTCATGCCAAACGGATTGAACCCATTCCTGCCAATGCAGACTCGAGGATGCCTTGCATCTGCCCCTTTTTGGTCACATAATGCATCGAAGTGCTTCCACGCAGAACCATCTGATGTGTGTACCATTGATACGTCTTCAACGTATCTATAATGTTTGATTGTTCCATGTTGTTATATTATCATTCTTGGATGTTTTACAATCATTTTATAGTCATTTCATATCATTTTTTGGTACTAACCTATTGACATAGTGCCAAGTGCCAGTTGCTGTTTTCTGCATGTTTTTTACATCATAGGAAATCAATACCAAATGGAGTCCAAACGCAGCAAAAATTTTTGTGGATCTTTTTGGACCAGAAGACATCTAGTGGGCCGGAGAAGCACCTGGGGGTGCTCCGAGGGGAGCACAACCCACCAGGGCGCGCCTGAAGGCCCAGGCGCGCCCAGGTGGGTTGTGCCCACCTCGGGTGTCCCCTGAACCGCCTATTTGCTCTATAAATACCCCAATATTCCAGAAACCCTAGGAGAGTCGACGAAAATCAATTCCAGCCGCCTCAAGTTCCAGAACCACCAGATCCAATCTAGACACCATCACCGAGGGGTTCATGATGTCCATTTGTGCCTCTTCGATGACACGTGAGTAGTTCTTTGTAGACCTACGGGTCCATAGTTAGTAGCTAGATGGCTTCCTTTCTCTCGTTTGATTCTCAATATAATGGTCTCTTGGAGATCCATATGATGTAACTCTTTTTGCGATGTGTTTGTTGGCATCAGATGAACTTTGAGTTTATGATCAGATCTATCTTTTTATCCATGAAAGTTATTTGAGTCTTCTTTTATCTCTTATATGCATGATTGCTTATAGCCTCGTATTTCTTCTCTGATATTTGGGTTTTGTTTGGATAGCTTGATCTATTTATCTTGCAATGGGAAGAGGTGCGTTGTAATGCGTTCGATCTTACGGTGCTTAATCCCAGTGACAAAAAGGGAATCGACATGTATGTATC
The DNA here is from genome assembly GCA_021605205.1 of Aegilops longissima. Lineage (NCBI taxonomy): Eukaryota > Viridiplantae > Streptophyta > Magnoliopsida > Poales > Poaceae > Aegilops > Aegilops longissima. The sequence goes on along the minus strand of CM038681.1, from coordinate 175,582,365 downwards.
GTTGCTATTAAGGATAACAAGATGGGGTCTATTTCTACCTAAATAGATCTTGTCTACATCATGTCATCGTTCTTATCGCATTACTCCCTTTTTCCATGAACTTAATACACTAGATGCATGCTGGATAGCGGTCGATGTGTGGAGTAATAGTAGTAGATGCAGGCAGGAGTCGGTCTACTAATCTTGGACGTGATGCCTATATAATGATCATTGCCTGGATATCGTCATGATTATTTCAAGTTCTATCAATTGCCCAACAGTAATTTGTTCACCCACCGTTTGCTATTTTTCTCGAGAGAAGCCACTAGTGAAATCTACGCCCCCGGGTCTCTTCTTTATTATATTTGCCTTTGCGATCTATTTGCCTTTGCTTTTTATTTTCAGATCTATTAAACCAAAAATACAAAAATACCTTGCTGCAATTTATTTTATTTGCATTCGATCTATCAAATCATTACAACTTTCTCACGTCTGCTTGCCAATTTTTGGCGCCGTTACCCGAAAGGGATTGACAACCCCTTTAACACGTCGGGTTGCGAGTATTTGTTATTTATGTGTAGGTGTTGTTTATGTAGTGTTGCTTGGTTCTCCTACTGGTTCGATAACCTTGGTCTCATCACTGTGGGAAATACATACTTTCGCTGTACTACATCATCCCTTCCTCTTTGGGGAATACCGACGTAGTCTAGCAGAGCCTAAGAAGAGCCTAACCTTGGGGATGCCCATGGCATCCCAAGCTATTATCCAAATAGAAGCAATCAACTAAGCTTGGGGATGCCCGGAGTGGCATCCTCTCTTTCTCCTAATGACCATCAGTATTTTACTCGAAGATATATTTTTATTTGTCACATACTATGAGTTTTCTTTAGAGCGTCTTGTATGATATGAGTCTTTGCTTGTTTTTCCTACTTTTGCGTCATGAATCCTTACTTGAGACACTTTTTTGAGAAAGCCAAAATTATGCCATGACTTGTTAGAATTGCTCTCTATGCTTCACTTAAATCTTTATGATCTATGGAATTGCTCTAGTGCTTCACTTATATCTTTTTGAGCACGGTGTGCCTTAGTATTTTTTTTAAGAAATTCTCTCTTGCTTCACTTAAATTAATTTGAGAGAAAGAAATATTATGCTCATGATCTTCACTTATATTTGTTTAAGCTTATCAAAAGCAACACATGAAAATTAGTCCCAAAGTGATAGATATCCAAGAAGGATATAATAAAAACTTTCATGAAGTTCATTGGACAAAATAAACTTGATTCCTTGTAATAGTTTTGAGATATGATGATGTGATACGTGAGTCATGTTGATGAGTAACTATGCTTTAGTAAGAATATTGGTGCTAAGGTTTGTGATTCCCTATGCAAGCACGAAAGTTAATAATTATGCAATGAAATTATATCCTATTTGTGGTGCATTGTTCGGTATTAATTATGCTTAATGCTTGCTTATAAGATTATTTGTTTCTTGGTTGGTCGCTTCTCAATCTTTTGCTAGCCTTCATTTTGCACTAAGTATGATCTCTACTTGTGCATCCAAAACCCTTTATACCAGTTTTGCCATATGAGTCCACTATACCTACCTATATGCGGTATTCTTTTGCCGTTCTAAGCAAATTTGTATGTGCCATCTCTAATTTTCAAAATAAATTTCCCTTTTGTGTGTTCGTACCGCTCGCGAGGCGGTAAGGGTGGCTAATATTTTCCATGCTTGATGTGTTATTCTCACGATGAGTGTTTATTCACTTGTGATTGCACGAGAGTAAGGCAAAGGTATTAGGGATGCCGAGCCCCGAAATGAAAAATGAATTTACTTTATGTTGTAAAATAATAAATTCCTTGGAAAGTGTTGGTATGGAGGGCACCCGTGGATAGGTTAGCCATGGAAAGTGAAAGTATGGTGGGAAAAGGAATAAACTTTATTTTCTGTTGGGGAACCGCCTATGATATATCTAGCATGGAAAGTGTTGGGAACCCTAAGTCGTTTTCTTTGGTGGGAAAAGCATACCTCCCAAAATGTTTTTATCTCTATGTTTTTCGTTTTGAGCTTTGGCACCTCTACAAATCCCTACTTACCTCCATGAAGGGCCTTTATTTTACTTTATGCAATTTACCAGGTTCCTAATCACAAATCTCATCTCCTTGCAATTTACATTATTTGCCATTTGCCTCTTGTTTTCCTCTCCCCCACTTCACAAAAATTTGCCGTTTTATTCGCCGTCTTTTTCGTTCGCTGTTTTCTTGTTAGATCTATCCTTTGCTTGCAATCATGAGTGATTTCGGTATGGCAGCAACACATGATGGCCTAACTCCTAAGATTGGACGTACTAGCAATCTGGATGCTAAAACTTTTATCTTGGGGCAAGGGAATGTTATGGGAAAAGAACGTATCCAAGAATTTTTCAATTGTGTTGGAAATCTAAGTCTTGATGATGCTCCTATTCTTAGAACTACCAGATTTATGCGGATGCTATTTCAGCGCTAGTTCTTAAACTTGAAAGTAAATTTATCCGTACTCATCCTACTTTGCAAAGATTGTTTTTTGAGCTTCCCGTTATAAAAAATCCCAAGGCTAAGAAGTTGTCCACTCTCGTTCTTATGAATGAATTTGACTACATAATACGGGAAGCTAGGGAAATCTTTTATTTTTATGGTATGAATCGTGAAAAGCCCGTAATAGATGAAATTCTTTACTATAGTGATTATGCGTTAAGACATTTGCTTGGGTATAATCAAATCTTTGATGAGAATTTTAAAAAGGAAGTCCCCATTTTAGATATAATCCAACAAGTTTTCAATAATGTTAATCAACATTACTCTTGGATTGTTGCTGGAAATTAAAGGGGTTATGATGATAAGCAACTTAACAGTGCCAAAGTTTCTATGGATAATATGTTTTATGTTGTTTTTACAAAACCTCATGACAAACATACCCTTGAAGAAACTAAGGAGAAGGATGACAAAACTTAGATCCTTGAGTTATGCCTAGCTAAGGGCGTGAAACAATAGTGCTTGTTGGGAGGCAACCCAATGAATAAAATTTATTTTTTCTTTTCGCTTTATGTTCTTGAGTGTTTGCACAATTATGCTACTATTATGATTATGTTTTTTGTGTTTTAATTAGTGTTTGTGCCAAGCAAAGCCTTTAGGATCATGTTGGGTGATAGTCAATTTGATTTTGCTGAAAAATAGAAACTTTTGCGCTCACGAAAATAATTCTCATTTTTAACAGAAGAGTGCTTTTGAGTTGATTCTTTTTGCAGAAGCTTAATATACAAATTTTTCATGTGGTCCTAATTATTCAGAATTTTTGGAGTTACAAAATTATTCAAAATATCCAGATTTCTACAGACTGTTCTGTTTTTGACAGATTCTGTTTTCTTTGCGTTGTGTGCTTGTTTTGATGATTCTATGGTTTTATTTGAAGATTTTTGGCCATAGAAAAGTTGGAATACAATAGATATAATGCAAGAATAAAATATGAATTGGTTTGCTACAGTACTTATAGTAGTGATTTGCTTTCTTATACTAACGGATCTCACGAAGGTTTTGTTGAATTTTGTGTGATTGAAGTTTTCAAGTTTTGGGTGATGTTACGATGGATGAAGGAATAAGGAGTAATAAGAGCCTAAGCTTGGGGATGTCCATGGAATCCCAAGCTATTATCCAAAGAGAAGCAAGCAACTAAGCCTGGGATTCCCCGAGTGGCATCCCCTCTTTCTTCTAACGACCATCGGTATTTTACTCGAAGCTATATTTTTATTCGTCACATACTATGAGTTTTGCTTGGAGCGTCTTGTGTGATATGAGTCTTTGCTTGTTTTTCTTTGTGTTCTAAGTCTTGAATCCTTGCTGGACACACTTGTTTGAGAGAGCCAAAATTATGCCATGACTTGTTGGAATTGCTCTCCGTGCTTCACTTTAATTTTTATGAGCTATGGAATTGCTCTAGTGCTTCACTTATATCTTTTTGAGCATGTGTGATTTAGTATTTTTGAAGAAATTCTCTCTTGCTTCACTTAGATTTGTTTGAGAGTAAGTAATTTTTTAAGAAATTCTCTCTTGCTTCACTTAAATTAATTTGAGAGAAAGAAATATTATGCTCATGATCTTCACTTATATTTGTTTGAGCTTATCAAAAGCAACACATGAAAAAATAGTTCCAAAGTGATAGATACCCAATAAGGATATAATAAAAACTTTCATGAATATTATTGCACAAAATAAACTTGATTCCTTGGAATAGTTTTGAGATATGGTGATGTGATATGTGAGTCATGTTGATGAGTAATTGTGCTTTAGTAAGGATATTGGTGTTAAGGTTTGTGATTCCCTATGCAAGAACGTAAGTCAGTAGTCATGCAATGAAATTATATCCTACTTGTGGTGCATTATTCGGTGTTAATTATGCTTAATGCTCGCTTATGAGATTATTCGTTTCTTGGTTGGTCGCTTCTCAATCTTTTGCTAGCCTTCATTTTGCACTAAGTATGATCACTACTTGTGCATCCAAAACCCTTTAAACTAGTTTTGCAACATGAGTCCAGTATACCTACCTATATGCGGTATTCCTTTGCCGTTCTAAGAAAATTTGTATGTGCCATCTCTAATTTTCAAAATAAATTTCTCTTTTGTGTTCTCGTACGGCTCGCGAGGTGGTGAGGGGTGGCTAATATCTTCCGTGCTAGATGTGTTATTCTCACATTGAGTGTTTATTCACTTGTCATTGCACGAGAGTAAGACAAAGGTATTAGGGGATGCCCAGTCCTGAAATGAAAAATGAATTTACTTTATGTTGCCAAATAATAAATTCCTTGGAAAGTGTTGGTATGGAAGGCACCCGTGGATAAGGTTAGCCATGGAAAGTGAAAGTATGGTGGAAAAATGAATAAACTTTATTTTCTATTTGGGAACTGCCTATGATATATTTAGCATGAAAAGTGTTGGGAACTCTAAGTCGTTTACGTTGGTGGGAAAAGCATACCTCCCAAAATGTTTTTATCTCTATGTTCTTTTTGCTTTGAGCTCTGGCACCTCTACAAATCCCTACTTCCCTCCACGAAGGGCCTTTATTTTACTTTATGCAATTTTTATTTTTAATTTGAGTCTCCATCTTCTCTTATTAAGCACCAACTAGGAGGCACTATGATCGTACTTGAGCATTGGTTGTAGCTAATATGCGAGTGTGTTTCATGAATGGATCAATTGTTGATCATGATGGGCTAGGGATAACTTATTGTCAAAACTAGACTATTGCTTTGAACCATATAAAAGTCCAAATGTCCATGCTACAAAGAAAAGAATATGAGATAACATGTTAGGTAGTATTCCACATAAAAAATTCTGTTTTTATCATTTACCTACTCGAGGACGATCAGGAATTAAGCTTGGGGATGCTGATACATCTCCAACATATCTATAATTTTTTTACTGTTCCATGCTGTTATATTATCATTCTTGGATGTTCTACAATCATTTTACAGTCATTTTATATCATTTTTTGGTACTAACCTATTGACATAGTGCCAAGTGCCAGTTGCTGTTTTTTGCCTGTTTTTTTACATCACAGGAAATCAATACCAAACGGAGTCCAAACATAGCGAAACGTTTTGTGGATTTTTTTGGACCAGAACACATCCAAGTGGGCGGAGAAGCACTGGGGGGGTGCTCGAGGGCAGCACAACCCACCAGGGCGCACCTGGAGGCCGAGGCGCGCCCTGGTGGTTGTGCCCACCTCGGTGCCCCCCGGACCGCCTCTTTCTCTATAAATACCCCAATATTCCAGAAACCCTAGGGGAGTCGATGAAGATCAATTCCAGCCACCGCAAGTTCCAGAACCACCAGATCCAATCTAGACACCATCATGGAGGGGTGCATCATGTCCATTGGTGCCTGTCCGATGATGCATGAGTAGTTCTTTGTAGACCTATGGGTCCGTAGTTAGTAGCTAGATGGCTTTCTCTCTCTCTCTCTCTCTCTCTCTCTCTCTCTCTCTCTCTCTCTCTCTCTCTCTCTCGTTTGATTCTCAATACAATGGTCTCTTGGAGATCCATGTGATGTAACTCATTTTGCGGTGTGTTTGTTAGGATCGGATGAACTTTGAGTTTATGATCAAATCTATCTTTTTATCCATGAAAGTTATTTGAGTCTTCTTTGATCTCTTATATGCATGATTACTTGTAGCCTCATATTTCTTCTCCGATATTTGGGTTTTGTTTGGCCAACTTGATCTATTTATCTTGCAATGGGAAGAGGTGCTTTGTGATGGGTTCGATCTTACGGTGCTTGATCCCAGTGATAGAAAGGGAACCGACTCGTATGTATCATTGCTATTAAGGATAACAAGACGGGGTCTATTTCTACATAAATAGATCTTGTCTACATCATGTCATTGTTCTTATTGCATTACTCTGTTTTTCCATGAACTTAATACACTAGATACATGCTGGATAGCGGTCGATGTGTGGAGTAATAGTAGTAGATGCAGGCAGGAGTCGGTCTACTAATCTTGGATGCGATGCCTACATAATGATCATTGCTTGGATATCGTCATGATTATTTGAAGTTCTATCAATTGCCCAACAGTAATTTGTTCACCCACCGTTTGCTATTTTTCTCGAGAGAAGCCACTAGTGAAACCTACGCCCCCGGGTCTCTTCTTTATTATATTTGCCTTTGCGATCTATTTTCCCTTACTTTTATTTTCAGATCTATTAAACCAAAAATACAAAAATACCTTGCTGCACTTTATTTTATTTGGCATGCGATCTATCAATATTTACAACTCTCTCACGTCCGTTTGCCTATCTCTGGCGCCGTTGCCCGAAATTGATTGACAACCCCTTTAACACGTTGGGTTGCGAGTATTTGTTATTTGTGTGCAGGTGTTGTTCACATAGTGTTGTGTGGTTCTCCTACTGGTTCGATAACCTTGGTCTCATCACTGAGGGAATCTCATCACTGAGGGAAATACCTACCGTTCTTGTGCTGCATCATCCCTTCCTCTTTGGGGAAATACCGACGTAGTTCAAGCCAACATCACCGGCTGAGAAAGCCAGGCAAGTGGCGTTCAAGAAGGAGATGGCGGAGGAGGAATCACTACCAAAAAAAGACACTTCCGTGATGATACGTGTTTGTCATAGTAGGTCACGTTTTCTGTCATGCATGTACATCCATGTCAATTTTATGACAGAATCAAGATAGTCATACATGTGCTATCGTAGAAGTGTTCCATGACATTACCAAAATTATTATCATGGAAGTGTCCACTTCCATGACGATAAATCGCACGTCATAGAAGTGCTTTCGTCAAGGGTGACCGACACGTGGCATCCACCGTAATGGGTCGCCGTTAACCTATCAGGTCCAGTTTTGGATCCAATAACTGAAGGAAATATGCCCTAGAGGCAATAATAAAGTTGTTATTTATGTTTCCTTATATCATGATAAATGTTTATTATTCATGCTAGAATTGTATTAAACGGAAACTTAGTACATGTGTGAATACATAGACAAACAGAGTGTCACTAGTATGCCTCTACTTGACTAGCTCGTTGAATCAAAGATGGTTAAGTTTCCTAGCCATAGACATGAGTTGTCATTTGATTAACAGGATCACATCATTAGAGATTGATGTGATTGACTTGACCCATTCCGTTAGCTTAGCACTTGATCGTTTAGTTTGTTGCTATGCTTTCTTCATGACTTATACATGTTCCTATGAATATGAGATTATGCAACTCCCGAATACCGGAGGAACACTTAGTGTGCTATCAAACGTCACAACATAACTGGGTGATTATAAAGATGCTGTACAGGTGTCTCTGATGGGTTTGTTGGGTTGGCATAGATCAAGATTAGGATTTGTCACTCCGTGTTTCGGAGAGGTATCTCTGGGCCCTCTCGGTAATGCACATCACCATAAGCCTTGCAAGCAATGTGAATAATGAGTTAGTTGTGGGATGATGCATTACGGAACGAGTAAAGAGACTTGCCGATAATGAGATTGAACTAAGTATTGAGATACCTACGATCGAATCTCGGGCAAGTAACATACCGATGACAAAGGGAACAACGTATGTTGTTATGCGGTTTGACCGATAAAGATCTTCATAGAATATGTAGGAACCAATATGAGCATCCAGGGTCCGCTATTGGTTATTGCCCGGAGATGAGTCTCGGTCATGTCTACATAGTTCTCGAACCCGTAGGGTCCGCACGCTTAATGTTCGATGACAATCCGTATTATGAATTTATGTGTTTTGATGTACCGAAGGTTGTTCGGAGTCCCAGATGTGATCACGGACATGATGAGGAGTCTCGAAATGGTCGAGACATAAAGATTGATATATTGGACGACTATGTTTGGACTTCTGAATGGTTACGGGTGAGTTCGGGCAATTCTCGGAGTACTGGGGGGTTACTGGAACCCCCGGGGAGTCTAATGGGCCATATGGGCCTTAGTGGAGAGAGAGGGGCAGCCAGGGCAGGCCGCGCGCCCCTTCCCCCTTGGATCCGAATTGGACTAGGGAAGGGGGGCGGCGCCCCCCTTTCCTTCTCCCTCTCTCCTCCTCCTTCCTCTCCTACTCCAACTAGGGAAGGGGGGAATCCTACCCCCGGTGGGAGTAGGACTCCCCTTGGGGCGCGTCATGAGAGGGCCGGCCCTCCCCCTCCTCCACTCCTTTATATACGGGGGAGGGGGCACCCCATAGACACACAAGTTGACAGTTTTCTTAGGTGAGCGGTGCCCTCCCTCCCCAGATTCCACTTCGGTTATATCGTTGTAGTGCTTAGGCGAAGCCCTGCATCGGTAACTTCATCATCACCGTCATCACGCCATCGTGCCGACGAAGCTCTGCCTCGACACTCAACTGGATCGAGAGTTCGTGGGACGTCACCAAGCCGAACATGTGCAGATCACGGAGGTGTCGTACTTTCGGTACTAGGACCGGTCGGATCATGAAGACGTACGACTACATCAACTGCGTTGTCATAACGCTTCCGCTTTCGGTCTACGAGGGTACGTGGACGAACTCTCCCCTCTCATTGCTATGCATCACCTAGATGGATCTTGCGTGTGCGTATGAATTTTTTTGAAATTACTGCGTTCCCCAACAATGGTATCAGAGCCAGGTCTATGCGTAGATGTTATATGCGCGAGTAGAACACAAAGAGTTGTGGGCGATAATAGTCATATTGCTTACTAGCATATCATACTTTGATTCGGAGGTATTGTTGGATGAAGCGGCCCGGACCGACATTACGCGTACGCTTACGCAAGACTGGTTCTACCGACGTGCTTTGCACACAGGTGGCTGGCGGGTGTTAGTTTCTCCAACTTTAGTTGAATTGAGTGTGACTACGCCCGGTCCTTGTTGAAGGTTAAAACAACACACTTGACGAAAAATCATTGTGGTTTTGATGCGTAGGTAAGAACGGTTCTTGCTCAGCCTGTAGCAGCCACGTAAAACTTGCAACAACAAAGTAGAGGACGTCTAACTTGTTTTTGCAGGGCATGTTGTGATGTGATATGGTCAAGACATGATGCTAAATTTTATTGTATGAGATGATCATGTTTTCTAACACAGTTATCGGCAACTGGCAGGAGCCATATGGTTGTCGCTTTATTGTATGAAATGCAATCGCCATGTAATTGCTTTACTTTATCACTAAGCGGTAGCGATAGTCGTAGAAGCAATAGTTGGCGAGACAACAACGATGCTACGATGGAGATTAAGGTGTCGCACTGGTGACGATGGTGATCATGACGGTGCTTTGGAGATGGAGATAAAGGCACAAGATGATGATAGCCATATCATATCACTTATATTGATTGCATGTGATGTTTATCCTTTATGCATCTTATTTTGCTTAGTTCGGAGGTAGCATTATAAGATGATCTCTCACTAAATTTCAAGGTACAAGTGTTCTCCCTGAGTATGCACCATTGCGAAAGTTCATCGTGCCGAGACACCACGTGATGATCGGGTGTGATAAGCTCTACGTTCACATACAACGGGTGCAAGCCAGTTTTGCACACGCAAAATACTCGGGTTAAACTTGACGAGCCTAGCATATGCAGATATGGCCTCGGAACACTGAGACCGAAAGGTCGAGCATGAATCATATAGTAGATATGATCAACATAGTGATGTTCACCATTGAAAACTACTCCATCTAACGTGATGATCGGACATGGTTTAGTTGATTTGGATCACATGATCACTTAGATGATTAGAGGGATGTCTATCTAAGTGGGAGTTCTTAAGTAATATGATTAATTGAACTTTAATTTATCATGAACTTAGTACCTGATAGTATTTTGCATGTCTATGTTGTTGTAGATCAATGGCCCGTGCTACCGTTCCTTTGAATTTTAATGCGTTCCTAGAGAAAGCTAAGTTGAAAGATGATGGTAGCAACTACACGGACTGGGTCCGTAACTTGAGGATTATCCTCATTGCTGCACAGAAGAATTACATCCCGAAGCACCGCTAGGTGCAAGACCCATCGCAGAGCAACGCCGACGTTAGAACGCTTGGCGAGCAAAGTCGATGACTACTCGATAGTTCAGTGTGCCATGCTTTACGGCTTAGAACCGGGACTTCAATGACGTTTTGAACGTCATGGAGCATATGAGATGTTCCAGGAGTTGAAGTTAATATTTCAAGCGAATGCCTAGATTGAGAGATATGAAGTCTCCAATAAGTTCTATAGCTGCAAAATGGAGGAGAATAGTTCTGTCAGTGAGCATATACTCAAAATGTGTGGGTATCATAATCACTTGACTCGGCTGGGAGTTAATCTTTCGGTTGATAGTGTCATTGGCAGAGTTCTTCAATCACTGCCACCAAGCTACAAAAGCTTCGTGATGAACTACAACATGCAAGGGATGGATAAGACGATTCCCGAGCTCTTCGCATTGCTAAAGGCCGCGAAGGTATTAATTAGAAGGAGCATCAAGTGTTGATGGTCAACAAGACCACCAATTTCAAGAAAAAGGGTAAAGTGAAGAAGGGGAACTTCAAGAAGAACAGCAAGCAAGTTGTTGCTCAAGTGAAGAAGCCCAAGTCTGGACCTAAGCCTGAGACTGGGTGCTTCTACTGCAAAGGGACTGGTCACTGGAAGCGGAACTGCCCCAAGTATTTGGTGGATAAGAAGGATGGCAAGGTGAACAAAGGTATATGTGATATACATGTTATTGATGTGTACCTTACTAATACTCGCAGTAGTACCTGGGTATTTGATACTGGTTCTGTTGCTAATATTGGCAACTCGAAACAGGGACTACGGATTAAGTGAAGATTGGCTAAGGACGAGGTGACGATGCGCGTGGGAAATGGTTCCAAAGTCGATGTGATTGCCGTCGGCATGCTACCTCTACATCTACCTTCGGGATTAGTTTTAGACCTGAATAATTGTTATTTGGTGCCAGCGTTAAGCATGAACATTATACCGGGATCTTGTTTGATGCGAGACGGTTATTCATTTAAATCCAAGAATAATGGTTGTTCTATTTATATGAGTAATTTCGTTTATGGTCATGCACCCTTGAAGAGTGGTCTATTTTTGTTGAATCTCGATAGTAGTGACACACATATTCATAATATTGAAGCCAAAAGATGCAGAGTTGATAATGATAGTGCAACTTATTTGTGGCACTACCGTTCGGGTCATATTGGTGTAAAGCGCATGAAGAAACTCCATTCTGATGGACTTTTGGAATCACTTGATTATGAATCACTTGGTACTTGCAAACCATGCCTCATGGGCAAGATGACTAAAACTCCGTTCTCTGGAACAATGGAGCGAGCAACAGATTTGTTGGAAATCATACATACTGATGTATGTGGTCCGATGAATATTGAGGCTCGTGGCGGGTATCGTTATTTTCTGACCTTCACAGATGATTTGAGCAGATATGGGTATGTCTACTTGATGAAACATAAGTTTGAAACATTTGAAAAGTTCAAAGAATTTCTGAGTGAAGTGGAAAATCATCGTAACAAGAAAATAAAGTTTCTGTGATCTGATCATGGAGGAGAATATTTGAGTTACGAGTTTGGTCTTCATTTGAAACAATACGGAATAGTTTCACAACTCACGCCACTTGGAACACCACAGAGTAATGGTGTGTCTGAACGTTGTAACTGCACTTTATTAGATATGGTGCGACCTATGATGTCTCTTACTAATTTACCGCTATCGTTTTGGGGTTATGCTTTAGAGACGGCTGCATTCACGTTAAATAGGGCACCATCTAAATCCGTTGAGACGACACCTTATGAACTGTGGTTCGGTAAGAAACCCAAGTTGTCGTTTCTTAAAGTTTGGGGCTGGGATGCTTATGTGAAAAAGCTCCAACCTGATAAGCTCGAACCCAAATCGGAGAAATGTGTCTTCATAGGATACCCAAAGGGGACTGTGGGGTACACCTTCTATCACAGATCCGAAGACAAGACATTCGTTGCTAAGAATGGATCCTTTCTAGAGAAGGATTTTCTCTCGAAAGAAGTGAGTGGGAGGAAAGTAGAACTTGATGAGGTAACTGTACCTGCTCCCTTATTGGAAAGTAGTTCATCACAGAAATTAGTTCCTCTGACTACTAAACCAATTAGTGAGGAAGCTAATGATGATGATCATGTAACTTCAGATCAAGTTACTACTGAACCTCGTAGGTCAACCAGAGTAAGATCTGCAACAGAGTGGTACGGTAATCCGGTTCTGGAGGTCATGTTACTTGACCATGACGAACCTACGAACTATGAGGAAGCGATGATGAGCCCAGATTCCGCGAAATGGCTTGAGGCCATGAAATCTGAGATGGGATCCATGTATGAGAACAAAGTGTGGACTTTGGTTGACTTGACCGATGATCGGCAAGCCATAGAGAATAAATGGGTCTTCAAGAAGAATATTGATGCTGACAGTAATGTTACTGTCTACAAAGCTCAACTTGTTGCAAAAGGTTTTTGAAAAGTTCAAGGAGTTGACTACGATGAGACCTTCTCACCCGTAGCGATGCTTAAGTCCGTCCGAATCATGTTAGCAATTGCTGCATTTTATGATTATGAAATTTGGCAAATGGATGTAAAGACTGCATTCCTGAATGGATTTCTGGAAGAAGAGTTGCATATGATGCAACCCGAAGGTTTTATCAATCTAAAGGATGCTAACAAAGTCTGTAAGCTCTAGCGATCCATTTATGGACCGGTGCAAGCATCTCGGAGTTGGAATAAATGTTTCGATAGTGTGATCAAAGCATGTGGTTTTATACAGACTTTTGGAGAAGCATGTATTTACAAGAAAGTGAGTGGGAGCTCTGTGGCATTTCTAATATTATATGTGGATGCCATATTGTTTATTGGAAATGATATAGAATTTCTGGATAGCATAAAAGGATACTTGAAGAAGTGTTTTTCAATGAAAGAACTCGGTGAAGCTGCTTATATATTGGGCATCAAGATCTATGGAGATAGATCAAGACTCTTAATTGGACTTCCACAAAGCACATACCTTGATAAAGTTTTGAAGAAGTTCAAAATGGATCAATCAAAGAAAGGGTTCTTGCTTGTGTTACAAGGTCTGAAGTTGAGTCAGACTCAATGCCCGACCACTGCAGAAGATAGGGCGAATGAAAGTCATTCCCTATGCGTCAGCCATAGGTTCTATCATGTATGCAATGTTGTGTACCAGACCTGATGTGTGCCTTGCTATTAGTTTAGCAGGGAGGTACCAAAGTAATCCAGGAGTGGATCATTGGGCAGCGGTCAAGAACATCCTAAAATACCTGAAAAGGACTAAGGATATGCTTCTCGTTTATGGAGGTCACAAAGAGCTCGTTGTAAATGGTTACGTCGATGCAAGCTTTGACACTGATCCGGATGACTCTAAGTCACAAACCGGATACGTATTTATATTGAACGGTGGAGCTGTCAGTTGGTGCAGTTCTAAGCAAAGCATCGTGGTGGGATCTACGTGTGAAGCGGAGTACATAGCTGCTTCGGAAGCAGCAAATGAAGGAGTCTGGATGAAGGAGTTCATATCCGATCTAGGTGCCATACCGTGCATCGGGTCCAATGAAAATCTTTGTGACAATATGGTGCAATTGCCTTGGCAAAGGAATCCAGATTTCACAAGAGAACCAAGCACATCAAGAGACGCCTCAATTCCATCCACGATCAAGTCAAGGAGGGAGACATAGAGATTTGCAAGATACATACGGATCTGAATGTTGCGCACCGCTGACTAAGCCTCTCTCACGAGCAAAACATGATCAACACCAAGACTCCATGGGTGTTAGAATCATTACTGTGTAATCTAGATTATTGACTCTAGTGCAAGTGGGAGACTGAAGGAAATATGCCCTAGAGGCAATAATAAAGTTCTTATTTATATTTACTTATATCATGATAAATGTTTATTATTCATGCTGAATTGTATTAAACGGAAACTCAGTACATGTGTGAATACATAGACAAATAGAGTGTCACTAGTATGCCTATACTTGACTAGCTCGTTGAATCAAAGATGGTTTAGTTTCCTAGCCATAGACATGAGTTGTCATTTGATTAACGGGATCACATGATTAGAGAATGATGTGATTGACTTGACCCATTCCGTTAGCTTAGAACTTGATCGTTTAGTTTGTTGCTATTTCTTACTTCATGACTTATGCATGTTCCTATGACTATGAGATTATGCAACTCCCAAATACCGGAGGAACACTTAGTGTGCTATCAAACGTCACAACGTAACTGGGTGATTATAAAGATGCTCTATAGGTGTCTCTGATGGTGTTTGTTGGGTTGGCATAGATCGAGATTAGGATTTGTCACTCCGTGTTTCAGAGAGGTATCTCTGGGCCCTCTCGGTAATGCACATCACCATAAGCCTTGCAAGCAATGTGACCGATGAGTTAGTTGCGGGATGATGCATTACGGAACGAGTAAAGAGACTTGCCGGTAATGAGATTGAACTAGGTATTGAGATACCGACGATCGGATCTCGGGCAAGTAACATACCGATGACAAAGGGAACAACGTATGTTGTTATGCGGTTTGACCGATAAATATCTTCGTAGAATATGTAGGAACCAATATGAGCATCTAGGTTCCGCTATTGGTTATTGATTGGAGATGAGTCTCGGTCATGTCTACATAGTTCTCGAACCCGTAGGGTCCGCACGCTTAACGTTCGGTGACGATCGGTATTATGAGTTTATGTGTTTTTATGTACCGAAGGTTTTTAGGAGTCCCGGATGTGATCACGGACATGACGAGGAGTCTCGAAATGGCCGAGACATAAATATTGATATATTGGACGACTATGTTTGGACTTCGGAATGGTTCCGGGTGAGTTCGGGCAATTACCGGAGTACCGGGGGGTTTGTCGGTGTCAAAACCGGCGGATCTCGGTTAGGGGGTCCCGAACTGTGCATCTAAGGCGGATGGTAACAGGAGGCATGGGACACAATGTTTACCCAGGTTCGGGCCCTCTCGATGGAGGTAATACCCTACTTCCTGCTTGATTGATCTTGATGATATGAGTATTACAAGAGTTGATCTACCACGAGATCGTAGAGGCTAAACCCTAGAAGCTAGCCTATGTTTATGATTGTTGTTGTCCTACGGACTGAACCCTCCGGTTTATATAGAAACCGGAGGGGGCTAGGGTTACATAGAGTCGGTTACAAGGGAGGAGATCTACATATCCTAATTGCCAAGCTTGCCTTCCACACCAAGGAGAGTCCCATCCGGACACGGGAAGAAGTCTTCAATCTTGTATCTTCATAGTCCAAAAGTCCGGCCAAAGCATATAATCCGGCTGTCTGAGGACCCCCTAATCCAGGACTCCCTCAGTAGCCCCTGAACCAGGCTTAAATGACGATGAGTCTGGCGCGCAGATTGTCTTCGACATTGCAAGGCGGGTTCTTCCTCCGAATACTCCATAGAAGATTTTGAACACGAGGATTGTGTCCGGCTCTGCAAAACAAATTCCACATACCACCGTAGAGAGAATAATATTTCCACAAATCTAATCCGCTGACAACTTTTCATAACGTGACATCACGCCATGGTCTGGTCATTACGAACCGTTTTTCCCAGCCTGCCACTGCACGTGTTGCAAGGCGGTTTTATTAGCACGTCTTGTCGAAGCAGAGATCATGTCCCCCTTATCACGGGATTCTCATCAATACGGGTATGCGTAACCCAACCGTGCCTATTGGTATGACTCCTCGATTTTAGGCAAGTTCCAAACGGCCACGCGGAGGACGCTTGATATTCACCCTCTTTATAAAGGGCCAAGGCCTGTCCTTTTTCTCGCGCCGATCCTTCCCTTCCCCACCTCGAATTCCAACATCCAAGGCTCAAAGCTAAGCGCTTCGGACTTTCAATTATGTCCGGATCCAACCTTCAAGGTCATATGATGGCCTCCTCCTGAGGAGGACATCAAGAAGCTAAGAGAAGCCAGTATCTCGACCACGAAATCTCGCACAGGCTGCCTACTCAAGGACATGTCATCCCCACTCCCGAACCCAACAAGAGTGTCGTATTTTTTTCCCACTTCCTCAGAGGGCTAGGCTTTAGTCTTGATCCCTTTGTTAGAGGGCTTATGTTCTATTACGGGCTCAATTTCCATGATCTGGCTCCGGATTCCATCCTTCACATCTCGCCATTCATCGTTGTGTGTGAGGCCTTCCTCTGCATTACCCCACACTTCGGCTTATGGCTCAAGACCTTCAATGTGAAGCCGAACAAGATCGATGGGCGACACGCAGAATGTGGAGGTGCCATGATAAGCAAAGGCGCTGATGCTCCATGGCCAAAGGGTTCCTTCCCGAAGATGCCCGACTTATGGCAGCGGGAGTGGTTTTACATCGCAGCTCCCCGAAGTACTAAGTGGGTAGCTGCCCCCGCCTTTCGTTCGGGCCCCCCACCACAACTGGCATCATGGGTAAACAAGGGGCTGGACTGGGGGTTAGTTAATGACATGCCGACATTGCGGAGTCGCATTCGAGATCTCCTCAAGAGAGATGTCAGCCTTGTCAAGGTAATGCAAGTCATGCTAGTTCGTCGGGTCCTGCCATGTCAAGGTCGACCTCTCCGTATGTGGGATTTCAACCTGGAAGGACCGCGAACTATTCAGCAATTCTTCGGCGTGACGCTCGAAGGGATGTATGGATTATTCTTTGGATCACGAATAAAGTGTCAGGACACCACCGAGGATGCGGGTATAAACTGCAATCGTCCAGATACCCATGTAAGTAATTCCGCGACCGAACACGCTGTCTTTTTAGTTATCACAACATCATTCTGAAAAGTCGCTCTTGACCAGGACTAGATAAAAAAGGCGAAGATGATCAGGTGTTCGGCCCCCCTTCCCGTAGGCTCGCCGGATCCTGTACTAGCCAGGATGCTTGAGCTCGCGCCTTATCAAGCGCCATCAGGGGAAGATAAAGGGAGGAATAAAGAAGCCGCAAGCGGGCCTCACGCATTACTCATCCAAACCGAGGGAATTAGTGTCTCCACAAGGGAGGATAATCGGGGAGAAGAATCTAAAATTCCCTCTCCCCAAGGAAGGAAAAGGACCGCCTCTGAAGACTTGGAAGCGAGGGTAGGGAAGAAACCTTCGCCAGGAGGCCCCGAAGGGTGTCCTTACCGCATTGTGCCTGCAAGGGGGTCAGCCCTCCACCGAGCTGTAAGTAAATAAGAGTACTTTTGGTAAATATATACTGCTTCATCTCTGAGGACAATAACCGAGACATATGTCTTGCAATTCGGATCGTAGCCCTTCTCGACAGAGTTCATCTTCGGGGGATCTTCTTCCGGAGATGATGGAGAGCGAAACGCCTCCCCTTGTCTCCCCGCCTCGAGGGGCAGACGACCCTGAGGTGTCGTCACGGAGGCTTTCTCCTGATCCGCCAAGGCGTAAGGTAACCCTTCGCCACCAAGTCCGAGTATTCGGCTCCTAAGGAGAGCAACAAAAGAGTTCGGACTGTCCTGCACAATCGACGTGCTGATGGGTCTTCCGGAGCAAGCGGCTATCTCGTAAGTGCATCGATTTTAATGGGTACGGTGGTTGAAAGAATTTCATCTGCCAAAAGTGGATTGCATGAAGCTTTTACGAGCCTGCTAAGAGGCTTTGAGGTACGCAAAGTAACATATATATTTTTGACGGTACCGCACATGCTAAGTGTGCTCTATATGATAGTAGCTCTCGAGACTCGGTTTCCGCCCAAAGGCGCAAACAGAGGATCATAGTCCCAGGTAGTGATCGTGCTGCTTACATGTGCAGGCGGCTGAGGGTCCGGAGGCTGGCCGGACTGAGTTTGCCAAACTAAGGTGGCAGCTTGATGTGGCAGATGCCGACATCACGCTTGTGAACAAGCGGCTTGACGAGGCACAGGGTATGTATTTCTGGGTGGTCAACAAATATTAAGAGGAGCTTGATGCTAGTATCTATAATATGTTATTTATTGCAGATGGAGCTGCCACCGTGGAGACCCTTCGGGCGGAACTTGCCCAAGCCAGGAGAAGTGATGCGGCTGCCCTAAAGGCAGCTGAAGAGCTAAGAGCTGAACAGGCTGCTCATCACCAGAGCGAAGATAAAATAGCCAAGATGGCTGTTGAGCTGAAGGATGCCGCCGACCGGTATGAGCTTCTTGAAAAGGAAAGCTGTGAAAGCGGCGGACCTGAAAAAAGCCATGGTAGCAGCTAAGGAAGCCCGCTCTAAAATCAGAGCGGTGAAGGAGGAGCTTCGTCAAGCCGGAGATATCACGGCTGGGAAGCCCTTTTTGTTGCGGTCGAAGTTTGGAGATCCGAAGTATGCCCCTCTAGATCAGTTATGGAGTGTTGCAGACACATATTCGGACTTGGCAATGAGTGCTGCTGATATGGAGTGCTGCAAACGCATATTCGGACTTGGCAACGAGTGCTGCTGATGCGATTGAGTTTTTCAAGGATCAGAAAGATCACGAAGGGGAAAAGTTGTTCTGGTCGCTGTTCAGTGCTCCAACGCGTCCGCTGCTGTTAAATGAACAAATGGCCGAGTGGGCTGAACTCCATAGATTGTCCGGACTTGCCATGAGGTCTGTTGAGGGAGTCCTGGATTAGGGGGTGTCCGGATGGCCGGACTATAACCTTTGGCCGGACTCCTGGACTATGAAGATACAAGATTGAAGACTTCGTCCCGTGTCCGGATGGGACTTTCCTTGGCGTGGAAGGCAAGCTTGGCTATACGGATATGTAGATCTCTCCCATTGTAACCGACTCTGTGTAACCCTAACCTCTCCTGTCTATATAAACCGGAGGGTTTTAGTCTCAGAGGATCTAACAACAATCATACCATAGGCTGGCTTCTAGGTTTAGCCTCTCTCGATCTCGTGGTAGATCTACTCTTGTACTACCCATATCATCAATATTAATCAAGCAGGAGTAGGGTTTTACCTCCATCGAGAGGGCCCGAACCTGGGTAAAAACAGCGTGTCCCTTGTCTCCTGTTACCATCCGCCTAGATGCACAGTTCGGGACCCCCAACCCGAGATCCGCCGGTTTTGACACCGACATTGGTGCTTTCATTGAGAGTTCCTCTGTGCCGTCGCCATCAGGAAGGATGCCTCATCCCGTCTTAAAGACGGCACTGTTGCTAAAGGAGCTTTGGCTATCGGCCAAACTCTCCGGCTAGGCGGTTTTCTTATGACCGCATGTTTGGCCGCCGCGCCGACGATGACTTCTAGGGTCATCGAAAGCAATCTTCACGTCAACTCGGAACTCGCCGAGCAGTTAGATCCGACGGAGCTTTCTTCCTTAAACGAGCTCCTAGATCGCATCGCCGCCCTGGGAGTCGCTACATACTACGATCAGATTGGGCCTAAAACCGATCTGAGAGAGATTAACTCTCCCGAGGTCACCCATCACATTGCTGTGGTGGAGGAACAATGCGGTGACCCTTCATCTATCTTAAGGACTAGTTATGTCCGTATTCCCGACCCCTCCAAGCCGGATACCCGCGGAGGGGAGGACGTCACTCAAGACCTGAACTTAGAGTCAGGCAACGGGCTAGATTCATTGGACAACATCCAAGAATCCAAACTTCCAGTTCGAAACTCCTTGGCCCTTGAGTCTCAGATTGGGTGAGGTTTTGATTTAATTCCACCCACCCACCAACATATGCGATCTATCCAAAATTAGGCAAGAGCCCGAGGAAACAAGACATCATTATTGGGCAGATTCTCCCGGTTATGAACAGGATAAAGGATCGCCGCCAGAAGACGCATTTCATTCTTCGCAATAATTGCACGGACAAGGGAATCTCAACGCCATAGGTCGCCGTGGAAATTACACGCTTTGCTGACTTGGCGCCCATAGTATGAAAGTACTGTGATGGAGAGCGCCTGAAAACCAAGTAAGATTTTGGGACAATCCGCCCTGAATACAAACCGAAGTCTGAAATAAAAGGGTGCATTATCGCCACCACCCGGGTTAAACATTAAAACAAAAACCCCTATGTGGAATGGAACCTGCATTAGAGGGATGGCTCAATGGACCTCAGTAAAATTCATAGTACGAGGGCGCCACACCAACTCATAGCCTTAGAGCATGTTGGATACTCCGCAGTGGCCAAAAGTGGCTAAGAGCTTCTAACCCCGTAATCCACAGAGCACCAGCCTGTGGATACCAAAGACGGTATTAACAGTCTTCGAGACTTTCGCATCAAATAATATGCGAAAATGAACACTCCGCAACCTTGCCAAAGTCTACCAAGTAGCAACGATAAACCCATGAAGTGACACGGCTATTACCTTTAATGCCAGCGATGAACCTAAATTCCGAACAGCCCGAGCACCAGCCGCATTGGTCCTCAGTCCAATAGTGGACGGCTTTCGCCTTACCAAGGTACTCATGGACGGTGGAAGCGGATTGAACCTCATTTACGAGGAAACCCTTCGAAAAATGGAAATAGACTGGACCCACATTGAGCGAAGCAGCACAACCTTTAGAGGAATAATCCCGGTCCGGAAGCGCACAGACAGGAAAAATCACATCGATGTGGTGTTCGCATGCCGAATAATTACAGGTCCGAGGAGGTCACATTCCAAGTGGCCCTGCTCAGCAGCGGATACAACGCCTATTAGGGCGAGAGGCATTCACAATTTTTCAAGCTATACCCCATTACGGGTACATGAAGCTCAAAATGCCCGCCCAACGGAATCATCACTCTTGCTAGTGACCCGACATAGCACTCCGCTACCAAAATAAGACAGCCAGACCGCCCTTGAGGCACTATCCGATGCCCTAGCGTCGAGGAACTGATCGCTGCGCTCCACAAAGGAATGTGGATGACGTGATACCGACAAAGATCCAAGTCCACCTCCTTTAAACCGCGGACTAAATAGTCAAATTCCAAGTCCATCCAACGGACCCTATGTCGGGAAGTTGATCGGACCCACGAACACCTATGGGACCGGGCGGACCGAGCCCTTTCGTTCGGTGGGGGCGGAGGTCGCACGAAGAGCGATCGAGGCGGCACACGAAAGCAGTTTACCCAGCCGGAGCTCTCCGAGAGATAATAATCCTATCGCTGCTTGTCTGAATTGTATTGTGTTCTTGCTAGGGAGCACTGCGAGCTACAAGACCTAGCGTGAGTGTTCTCTGGTTTCGAATGAACCGAACCCCTTCTACGTTGCACATGGGCCTCCTTTTATATGCTCAAGGGATCACCGACAGGTGGCAACGTAGACAAGGGCAAAAAAGGGAAAATGAGTTGCGGTTGGTACAGCTACTTGCAAAGGTAACGCATCTAACCCCGACGGCAGGGGACAAAGGCATTAAATGCCCGCCTAAGTCGACTAAACAATGCGAAAGGGACCGTGTGGGCGCCACCGCCGCCACGATGGCAATCTTGTCAGCGCCGCTTACCACCGCAGGCTCGCTGGCAAGACTTCTTGCACACGCTACCGAAAGGTCCCATGGCGACATCGCTGGTGGATGAGCTGGAGCGGAGGAACGGAGCGTAGTCCGCCGCAGCAAGCGCCTTTGTCCGCGGTTGTTGCCTTGTCACGTCCGGAAGCTTGTCGCTCCCGGTCCTTCCCGCAAGCTCCTCTTGCCGGGCCGTGGTCTTCTAGGTGCCTTGAGGCCTTCCGGCAAGCTCCTCTTGCCGGGCCTTGTCTCCTTGGCTTAAATACTTTGTTCTTGAATGGCTCCAAAGGAACCACGGAGGACCTTGGCGGTCACCGCAAGCCTTGCCGTTAGGGTGTCAGAATCGCTCGCGGCACGAAGTTCGGGATACTAGGGTACCCCTACTCTAGTACACCGACAGAGCCCCCTGCTCTGGGCCACACACGATGCCGAAGCGCTGTTGGGCCAGGCCCAAAACAGGCACGGCACGCTGCAGCCTTGGTTACGCCTGTAACTCACTCGTCCCACCACGCCTCCACGAACGGCACGCATCGATTGCGGGCCGTGGGAGAGATCGTGGGGGTTTCTTTATTCGAAAAGCGAACGTCCGCCCCTCCTCTTTATAAGCAGAGGAAGCAGGGTAGACCGCCCACCTCGCCAGATTGCTGTCCAATCTCGAAAAAAAACCACCGCTGCCCCCTTCTTCCCAAGTCTCAAGAGAGCAGCGCCCGCCCCCATCGCCACTCAAGACCACCAACGCCGCCGGTCTCCCGCACCGCCCGCCATGGTTCGAAGTCGACAAGGGAAGGGCGTGAAGTCGGCCGAGGCGCAGCTGCTCAAGGGCGCTGCGAAGGAGCGGGCCATCTTTCCCCTCGCCGCAAGGGAGCCGAGGAGAACTACTACCTCTTCCGGTCGACGGAGACGCAGGCAAGATCCGCGCACGAAGGTACTCCCACCGCTGCTTCGAATTAGCCCCAACTGGGTACCCTTTCTTCAAGATCTGTTCTATTATTGCGGGCTCTGCCCGCCCTTCTCTGAATTTTTCTTCGATATCATGAACACCTACGGGTTCCGCCTCCTTGACTTCACCCCCAATGTTGTCCTGACCATGGAAGTTTTCGCACATCTTTGCGAAAACTTTGTCGGAGTCCACCCAAACGTAGCCCTCTTCCGCCACTTCTTCATGCCCCGAGTCGAGAGAGGAGAGCCACTTGCCGGAGGAATTGCTTGGATCTCAAGGATCGGCAAGAAGGAAGCCTATCTGGAAGGAGAGCTCCGTAGCAAGAGGGAGAAGTGGAGGGCAGATTGGTGTTGGATTGTAGAGGAGAACCCGCAGCCCTTTACCGCTCAGCACCAAACCCCAATAGTGCGCGGCAACGATTCGAGCAACTTGGCGCCGGAAGATGCTAGATTGAAGATTGCTGTCACCCGGATCCTGCGCCTCAGGCTTGCCGGACTCATCAGAGGCGCCGCTGGCGAGATTTTCGCCGCCAGACGCCTTTGCAGAGAGAGGAGGAGACCTGCTTGGGAGTTCCGACGCGGCGGATATCATGAGGCTGCGCCTGGCCTCAACTTCAATTTCACCGCCTTGGAGTTGGATGCGATGCTCTCGAGCTGTTCAAGCACGACCCGATCATCCCGAATGGTTCCGGCTGCCGAGGGAGTCGCTCCATTATGCAACAACTCCTCGCCGACCACATCCGCGTAATGATGCCCGCAGCGAATCGCATGGAATTGTTCCAACTCGCAAGAGCCTCGCAAATGACGCCGCGGGTGTTCTTCGACAGCTTGGAAGAAGTGCCGATCCGCCCGATGAGCGAAGGGCCTCACCACACACCACCGACGATGAGATGCAGCGACGCCACCAAGTGGAAGAGGCGGCAGAAGCTGCCATTACCGGGCGAATTCGGGTTCACCGTGGAGGAGGCGTAGCAGCAGAGGCGGCAAGCCTTGTCGAGCGAAGGAGTTTGCCGGCGAGGAGGAGCTTGTCAACCTGAAGCCGAGTCGAAGCGAGCCGCCGAGGGCGCCTCCTCCCACCATCTAGCAGCTTGTCGCGAAGCGAGCCTCCAGCTCCACCAAGAAGGCGTCTTCGCAAGGCCGAGACTAAACGGGCGGCAGACGGGCTATCAGCCATCGCGCCACGACGCACTCCATCAAGGTAAGCATCCTGCCGCAGGAGCACCTCACGCTGCTGCAGAATCGGAGCGGGCCTCCTGTGCCACCGCTGCAACTCCCGCCAAGCGGTCAAGGGAACCCTCCTCCGCCTCGCCGCACCGGAGGCAAGCCAGACTTGATCTCTCCGCCAGCTCGGCAAGGAAGAAGAAGAGTAAGCTTCGTGTTGTACTTGTATTTCTTCAATTTTGTTGCTTTGTCTTGTATCTGATTTGCTTCATTCTCAACCCTTTCCTTTTCAGACGCTGCCCGAGAGCGTCAAGAGAGCCAAGACCCCGGTGGTTGTCATCGAGGACGATCCTCATGGCAGCAGGAGGCGCGTCTGAGACCACCTTGCCGGACACGGCAACTCTTCCTCAGCAGCCCTCAAAGACAGCCCCCAACAGAAGTATATGGTTTACTTTTTCTCGTCGGGCGTGCATGGGTGCCCTTTCTTTGCTGATATCTGACTGTTGGTTTGTGTAGGAGCAGAGCAGCCTCACCAAGAGTGCCCGGACGCCGCTCCCGACGTGCCATCTGCGTCGACTACACCGCCAAGGGAGGATCCCCCGGCAAGGGAGCGTCCTCCTGCAAGGAGGCTTCTCCGGCAAGGGGCAGTTCTCCGGCAAGGGATAGCTCCAACGACCCTCCGGTGGATGAGACCGCGGCTGCAGATCCCATCGCAGGTAATCCTCTTGCCTGAAAACTTCCCTTGGGTTCTTTTTCTTCTGATTTTCTTTTTGAACATTCTCTTGACTTTTCTTTCTTTTTCGATCGTCAGATCCGTCTGCCACAGAGCCAATGGAGATCAAGGTCGCCGGCGAGGAGGACGCTACAAGGCAATATCGACGACGCCGCCACCGAGGAAGAAGCCGGCGCCGACGAGCCCGGCCGCGAGGAGGCCGCCAAGGCTGCCGCCGCAGGCCGGGCGAGGGGTCCGGCGATCGCGACCGACGGCCCTCCTCCGCCCGCCGCAGCGCCAGTTCAAGAGCCCAGCCAGCGCCTACTTGAAGGCCGGGCGATGGCTTTTTCATCAAGCTTCCTGGGCGCCGAGCCTGTGGCGCCGGTCAAGGAGAAACCTTTGACGAAGAGCTGCTCGCCTCCGCTGGCCGACGCTGGTCGACGCGCCAAGCAGCAGAACGGCGAAGTCCGAGGAGGAGCAGCTGTTGCTATGAAGCCGCTGCCGCTCTACCAAGACCTGACAAGCCAAGCTGGAATCCCGGAAGCGCTTTGTCGTGAAGGCGGAGCAGACATAGAGAACGCGTGGAGGAGCTCCGGCATCAATCAGAAGCTGTCCGGCCTTGGCAGAGGAGCGGAGCAAATCGTTGAGGCGCTGCAAAGCCTTCATCCTCGAGAAGGCTGAGGTTGAAGAGCAACAGCTGCTTGCCGCCGAGAGGCTGTCTCAAGAAGAAGGCGAAGCCGGGCGCAGCGGAAGATCAATCTTGACAGCCATGAGGAGGAGCTTGCATGAAAGCAAACATTTGGCGGAGCCCTCAAGGAAGCAAAGGACGCCGCCGCAGCTGCCGAGGCCGCCAAGAAGGAGTTGGAAACGAAAGTGACACAGCTGGAGGCTAGTCTCAAGAAGGGCGGCGAGGAGCTTGCTGCACTCAAGCATGAGCGAGAGAAGGACGCCTACACTCTTGGCGAAGCTGCAGGGCTGCCTCGCCGAGAGGAGCAAGGAGCTCAGCGCCGCCAAGGATTCCAAAGCAGATCTCGAGTGAAGCTGACCACCTTGACTCAGACGCTGGAAGGCACCCAGGAGCGGAGGTGGCCTTGTTGGAGAAGATCAAAACCGACGAGGCTGGCCGGGCGAGTCTTTGTTGCCGCCTGTAACACCTTCAGAGAGAATGTGGAGCACTGGACCGAGGGTCTCGTGAATGTTGCCGCCGCCATTGACAGGGAGCTGGCAGAGCTGGGGATGGTGGATCTTGGATATTCTCCGTGAGCACCTCCAACCCAGCGCCAAGCTCAGCTTGTTCTTCAAGGGCGCAGACGGCTCTCCAATGACTCGGGAAGAGATTCCAAAGCAGCTGGCCGAGGAGTCGCGCCAGATCTGCTGGAGCTCTCTGAAGGTGCCGATGAAGGTGGCCTTCCGCAATCCAGCCTCAACCTCACCGGCGTCCTCAAGTCCTTGCCGCCGGATGCTGATGTGGAGGCGCTCAAGGCCCTTGTCGCACCCATTGTGGACAGGGCGAGCGGGATCAAAAGGGTTGATGGCGACCGCGTGGATTAGGCCGCCCATTTTATGTTTTCCTTGTAGCTGCTGGTCATGTTATGAAAACAATCTATTAGAGCTGCGACAAGCTATCTTGTAATATATACTTTATTTTGGGTAGTAATTGCAATGTTATTTCCTTTACTTGATTCCTTCCTTTGTATGTTTTTGCCCTACGCTTTTAGGTAACTTGTCGGCAAAGGCACCTTTGCCGCGAGCGCTGAGTGCGGGACGTCAGCAGCCTGCTGGTGGTGCCGCTTCCGACAAGCAACCTTGTCGCAACTAGTTGCAGCTCACTTAAATTGTTGAGCGGACTCGAAACAAAGTAAGGGCGCAACTAGCTACGAGTTGGTTCCTCCGCGCACAGGTTTTCCATACAAAGTACGGTCGTTTGAGGAAGATAACTTAAAAATTTAAAAGCTGATTGCTCAATTTTTAACAACTTAGATTTTCTGTCGTTTGCTTCCCGGTAAGGCAAAACTTCCTTGAACGACGCCTAGTCCACACCATTATCTTCTCCTCCCCCCCGGCAAACTTGTGTGCGAGGGAGCCTTCCTTTCTTTGAGAAAGAGAAAGAAGAGAAAATAAAGATATGGAGCCTTGCGGCTCGTTATTGCTTACCGGAATAGGTGCTGCACAAAGTGTTAGATAATGCATGCAAAAATAAAGTAGAAAGCATGAAATTGACAAGATGTGCGGAGCACATCAGCTTTACTTATGCACGGGATCTGCGCCCGGCTTTGTACAAAGGATTACATGCAATATCTGTAAGACTTGTACAAAAGGTGGTTGCCGGAACAGGTTCTGGCAACCGCGCCCTACGGGTAAAACTTACGAAGATGCTCGATGTTCCAGGAGTTGCTCACCGGAATGCCATCTTCGGTCTCAAGGCGGACAGCGCCAGTGCCTAGTGACTCGCTTCACCCGATAAGGGCCTTCCCACTTTGGCGCCAACTTGTTGGAATTCTTGGCGGACTGAACGCGCCAAGAACAAGGTCGCCTTCCTCGAGACTTCCGCACTAACTTTGCGGTTATGGTAGCGGCGCAAAGCTTGCTGATATCGAGTAGCTCGACAATGCCTAAAGACGGTCCTCCTCAAGGAGCAGCTCGTCATCTTGTCGCAGCTGCTCTTGCTCAAGCTCATCATAAGCGTAGCACTCGAGGTGACCCGTGATACGAAGTTCCGTGGGGAGAACTGCCTTTGCTCCATAGACTAGAGCGAAGGTGTCCGCCGATGGCTCGATTTGGCATCGCCTTGATCGACCAAAGAACCACCGCAGCTCCTCAATCCAGTTTCTTCCGCACTTGTGCAGCCCGTCAAAGTTCTGGTCTTGAGCCCACGCAGCACTTCAGCATTTGCCCTCTCGCTTGACCGTTATTTCTGATGAGCAATGTGGTTAAGCGACCTTAGCGCCAAGATCTTGGACGATTGCATGAAGGTGCGATCAGAATTGTGTGCCGTTGTCGGTGATGATCTTGTTAGAATCCCAAAATGGCAAACAATCGACCAAGAACTTCACGCCGATCGTGTTGTCACCTTCCTCATCGCTTCCACTTCCGCCACTTTGTGAACTTGTCGATTGCAACGCATAAGTACTCAAAGCCCCGACAGCTCGGGGAAGGGGCCGAGGATGTCGAACCCCTGCACCGAAAATGGCCGTGATAAAGGGATCGCCTGGAGAGCTTGAGCTGGTTGGTGTATCTGCTGAATGGAATCGCACGCTTCACACTTGGTTACTTGTGCAGTTGCATCCCGAGGGCTGTCGGCCAAAAGAAACCAAGCGGGAATGCTTTGCCGCAAGTGCTCTTGCGCCAATGTGGTGACCACATATGCCTCCATGTATCTCTCGCCAACAGCTTCATCCATCTTCCCGTGAATACACTTCAATTTCACACCGTTGAGTCTTCTTCTGACAAGCAGTCTTTGTCGACAAACTGGTACATACTTGACCGCCGGGCTACTCTTTTCGCTTCTTCTTGCTCTTCGGGAAGTTCTCCTATCTGAAGGAAATGGACAACCTGTTGTGCCCATGCTGGAGCTTGCGGCTCGACAACATGGACTAAAGGCATATCTGCTGCTGTGGGAACATCCGCTTCTACGGCGAGAACCTCGCGCTCAGCCGAGTTGATGTTCCCGGCAAGCTTGCCGGAGCAAAACTTGTCGGGAGCGCCTCGCTTCAACGAACAAACCTTGGGCTTGTCTGAGCAGACTGCTCCTCAGCGCCCTTGGTGTTGATCTTGGGGACCTTCTTGGCGGCGGCTTCGGGAACCTCTACCAGAAAATAGTCACCAGAAATCAACTTCCACTTCTTGTTCTGTCCAGTTGATGGCGTTACAGTCGGTTGAGTCAGCTTGAGCACAAAAATCCTGGTTCCATTGTGTAACTTGAGTGCAGCGACTTCGACAGCCATCAGCTATATCGCTCGAGCTCTTGGAACATGTTCCATCCGTAGGTCGTCAAAGTGCTCTTCTAGCTTTCTCACTTCATCAACATAGGCTTCCATCAACGGACTTTGATAATCCTTGTTCACTTGGCGGACGACAAGTCGTGAGTCACCCCGATAATGAGCTTCTTGATCCCAAGGTCTACTGTGATCTCGAGACCGCAAGCAAACCTTCATACTCTGCAAGATTGTTTGTTGCTTGCTCCTTGGGAAAGTGCATCCGACTATGTACTTGAGGTGCTCTCCGTGGGTGCGATAAGCAGCACGCCCAGCCGGGCGCTTTGCAGCGAGAAGGCACCATCAAAGTACATAAGCCACTCTTTGCTTGCTTCCTTGACGGGATGCTCGCTTCGAATTTCTTCATCTTATGCTACGCCCATTCTGTTATGAACTCGCCAATGCTCGCTTTTGATAGTTGAAGTGCTTCCAAACTTGAGGCCAAAGCTTGACAGCCCAAAGGCCCACTCGACAATCCTGCATGTTGCTTCGGATTTTGCAATATCCTTTTCAGCGGAAAGCGAGTGACGATGTTATCTCATGTGCTTGGAAGTAATGGTGCAGCTTTCGAGGCCATGAGGAGGCCGAAAAGCAATTTCTGCACACCGAGTACCTTGACCTAGCCCCCGCAGAAGGGAACCGACAAAGTAAATCGGGCGCTGCACCATCCTTTCTCGCAGATCTTCTCACACGCTCTCAAGCAGATCCATCCTTGTCGGGACCAGAGCCGGTGAAGCCCCCTGCTTGTCGCTGGATGCATCTGCCATGGTTGCCGGCTCATCATCCGCCTCCCTCTCCGCTACTAACGTAGCACTAACCACTTGATTGGTTGCCGCTATATATAGCAGCAACTTCTCTTGTGGCTTAGGTGCGATAAGTATTGGAGTGGAGGACAGTACCTCTTTAAGTCTGCAGCGCAGCCTCCGCCTCCGAGTCCATTTCATTGGACCTGCCTTTTTCAATATTTTGAAAATGGCAGGCGCACTCAGCAGACCTAGAGATAAACCTGCCGAGAGCAGCCACGCGAACCGCAAGTCTTCGACATCCTTGACGCGCTTTGGTGCTTCAATCTGCTCAATGGCCTTGATCTTGTCGGGATTGGCTTCAATTCCCGCCGAGATTTAAGAACCCAAGAAGCTTGCCGGAGGGGACTCCAAACACGCACTTCTCGGGGTTGAGCTTGAGGTTGATCTTGCAGATTTGCAAAGGTTTCGTCTAAATCTTGAATCGAGTTGCCCTGTCCTTGCTCTTGACCACAATGTCATCCATGTAGGCTTCCACATTTCGTATTTGCGGCTCAAAAGCGTGATGGACTACTCTTGCAAATGTTGAACCGCATTCTTTAAACCGACAGCATCCGTACAAAACAAGATGTGCCACATGGGGTGATGAGGCGGTCTCTTCCTCATCCTCTTCGCCATGAAGATCCGATGATATCCTCGAGTATGCATCAAGAAACGAAAGCAAATCACATCCGGCCGTGGAGTCAACAATCTGGTCGATACGTGGCAAGGGAAATGGGTCTTTGGGACAAGCTTTATTAACATCGGTAAAGTCGATACAAAGCCTCCATTTTCCGTTTGCCTTACGCATGACTACAGGATTGGCCAACCACGTAGGATGGAGCACTCCTCTGACACGGCCAGCTGCTTCCAATTTCTTGATCTCTTCTGCGAGAACTCTTGGCGCTCCACTGCCTACTTTCTGACTTTCTGCTTGACGGGCCGCGCGTGAGGACAGACGGCAAGATGGTGCTCAATTACTTTCCTGGGAACACCGGGGATGTCAGACGGTTGCCATGCAAACACGTCGACGTTCGCCCCAGAAAGCAACAAGCGCCTTCCTATTTAGGGTCGAGTGGCTCGATGGTGAAGGTACCACCGTGCCGCCCTCCTTGGCGGACACCTTCTTGGTCTCTGGCGGAGCTGCCATCGCCTTTCTTACACTTGCCGGTGGAGCTCGATGGTGCGTCCTCGACGGTAGCGCAGCAGCACCAAGAGGTGCGCTTGCCGGAGTGGGCATCAGAACTCTTGCCGGACTTGGTCTTCTTCTTCCCCCTGGGAGCTTCAGCGGCAAGTGATTTGCTATCTGTTGCAGCTGCTGCTTCCCGGGAGATCTTGTCGGCGCAGATAAGAGCATCTTTCTAGTCGCCAGGGACAGAGATGACACTTATCGGGCCTGGCATCTTGAGCATGTTGTATGCATAATGAGAGGCTGCCATGAACTTGGCGAGTCCTTGGACGGCCAAGTATTCCATTGTAAGGCAATGGAAAATCAGCAACGCCAAAAGTGACCTCTTAGTCCTGAAGTTCAACTCGCCGCCAAACGTCACCGCAACGTGATCTTTCCTTCGGTTTGCTCCTTCCGGATTGATTCCTTGAATGTGCCGTCTCTTCGAGCTCGCCGTCAGGATTTGGAGTTTCGAGTACCGCCGAGGAGATCAGGTTCAAGCCGCCCCGCCGCCAACTAACATCTTAGTGACCTTGAGGTTGCGGATAGTTGGTGAAACCAACATCGGCAAACACCGACCGCAGTTATGCGATCAGGGTGGTCCTCAATATCAAAGATGATAGGCGGCTGGACCATTTCGAGGCTTATGTGACTCGACGGATGGTTCTGCTGCATTGACTTCCCGCATCCACCGCCTGAGCTGGCGGTGTGAAGTATGCGAGAAGCACCGCGCCAACGCACAAGACCTCTGTGGCTTTCTCGAACTCCTGCTCATCGGCCTTGTCATCATCCATGTCTTCGCTGCCGCCCTCATCTTCATCCTTGTCGCGCCGCTGGGAGGTCTGTCTCCTTGCCGCCGCTTGGCCTTGTCACAAGGCCCTCCCCGCCGGGCGTTTCTTGCTAGCTCCTCCAGCGCCTTCCTGGGCCTTCTCCTTGTGTCGCCGTCGACTCAGCCTTCTATCGCCGACAAGCTGCTCGACCTTCTTGCAGCTCGAGGTCATGACCCTTGGTGCGGTGGATCTTGCAATATCGCTTATTGGAGCCGCCCCGCTTGTCGGCGATCGCCACGGCCCGGCAGTTGGTGCCCATGTAAACCTCGTTGCGGAGCTACCAACTTTGGCTTCCTTGGCGCCACCTCCGCTGCTGGACTGCTCGACAACCAGCACATCTCCGCCTTTCTTCTTTCGTTGTTCGCCCGGCTTTTCTTTGCCGGGCGGACTCCTCACTATCGATCCTCGCTGCCTCCACATTCTCTCCGGAGTCTCCTCCTTCCTCAAGACGCACACTTGTCGCCAGGGCATATAGCTCACCGACGCCCTGATCTTGTACATCGCCATCTCCTCCGCATCTTGCGGTTCCACATGTTCGATGGAACGCGCTGATTACCGCGGCAGGGTGGACATTTGGGATGTTGTGCAGTACACGGCTGAATCTCTGAATGAACTTGCGTAGGGCTCTCCTTCCTTCGGGCGAAGCAGATGAAGGTCGCCTTTCATTATGAGGTTTGTGGTCGCCGTGAAGGCGCCAACAAACCGATGGCATAGATCCGCCTAAGAGGATATGGAGTTGTCCGCAAGTGCATGAGCCAGATCTCGACATTGGGCTTGAGTACCGCCGGAAGTAGTTGGCCAGATCTTGTCGCTCGCCCCGCAGCTTGCACCGCAATGGTGTAGATGCTGAGGAACTCCGACGGATGCGCCTTGCCGCCGCATTTCTCTCGCGTACATCTGGCTTGAAATTCTTCTTGCCGGGCGATCGACTTGCCGTAGCTCACGAGTGAACGCAGGGCAGCCTATCACAGATGGCAAGTCGCCTCGTTCTTCGGGCGCATGCATGTCGACAGAGGACCCAGCCGCTGGTCGGATTGACGCCGCGCTTCTTCGGGCGCCGGCGCGAAGTTCGAGCGCCTTCTTGCCGTCGTTCGGAAGAACTTGGCGCTGATCGCGACGAGCTCGTGGGTCCGGCGACGCGTGGAGTCGCTGCCGAGGTGGATCCGCGAGTCGGGCGATCTTGGCCTTCGGGCTGAGAGTGCATGGTGGTTGCACCCCACAGGTTTCGCCGCCATCGCTCGTGCTTTGTCGCCTTGCCGTGGCAGCGGCGTAGTCGGTTGTCGCGGAGTGTCGCCGCTGGCAAAGCCGATGAGACTCGATGGTAGCCTCCATTCATCGACCTTGTCGGCTGTTGAGGGTAATCTAGAGCAGCTTGAGCTCTCGCCAAAGCTTCGCTGGAGTGGTGGGTGGCATGGCGAACGGCGCGAGGAGCGGATATGCTCGGACTTCTAACTATGTTAGAAGGAGAGTCCAGCGACGATGCTCGCTCAGGCCAAAGATGTTGGCGTGTACGCTGGTCTTGAGGGCCTCGGGATCCACCAGCTCGATCTTGATCCAACGAAGCGATGGTACTGCGGAATACCATGACGTTGTCGGTCCCCGCCTCCCGAGATGGGCGCGTGCATGTACGGACGCCGAGGTCTCGTGCAGCCTTGTCCTTGGACTTGGCAGCGCCATGAGCTCCCTCGCCGCGGCGCCCGTTCTTCCGCCTGTGTTCACCCCACCACCCATTTGCTCGGTGGTGGTGGATCGACGTGACGGCTCCACCGCCGCCAAGCCTTCTTCTTCGTGGCATGTCGATGAAGATGATGAAGATGTTGCTCGTGAACGCCGGATCAGGTTCACACAGCCTCGACGCTTCTACCGGGCGCGCCAAAGATGTCGGGAAGCTGATCGACCCACGAACACCTATGGATCGGGCGGACCGAGCCCCTTTCGCTCGGTGGGGGCGGAGGTCGCACGAAGAGCAGATCGAGGTGAAGCACACGAGCAGTTTACCCAGCTTCGGAGCTCTCCGGAGAGATAATACTCCTACTGCTGCTTGTCTGAATTGTATTGCGTTCTTGCTAGGGAGCACTGAGAGCTACAAGACCTAGCGTGAGTGTTCTCTGGTTTCGAATGAACCGAACCCCTTCTACGTTGCGCATGGGCCTCCTTTTATATGCTCAAGGGATCACCGATAGGTGGCAACGTAGACAAGGGCAAAAAAAGGGAAAATGAGTTGCGGTTGGTACAGCTACTTGTACAGTGTAACGTACCTAACCCTGACGGCAGGGGACAAAGGCATTAAATGCCCGTCTAAATCGACTAAATAGTGCGTAAAGGGACCGTGGGCGCCACCGCCGCCACGATGGCAATCTTGTCGGCGCTGCTTACCACCGCTCCCGGCCGTCAAGACATCTTTGCCACGCTACCGAAAGGTCCCATGGCGACACGCTGGTGGATGAGCCGGAGCGGAGGAACGGAGTGTAGTCTGCCGGCAAGCGCCTTTGCCGCTGTTGTTGCCTTTGTCGCGTCCGGAAGCTTGTCGCCATCGTCCTTCCCGGCAAGCTCCTCTTGCCGGGCCGTGTCTTCTAGGTGCCTTGAGGGCCTTCCGCAAGCTCCTCTTGCCGGGCCTTGTCTCCTTGGCTTAAATACTTTGTTCTTGAATGGCTCCAAAGGAACCACGGAGGACCTTGGCGGTCACCGGCAAGCCTTGCCGCTGGGTGTTGAATCGTCAGGCACGAAGTTCGGGATACTAGGGTACCCCTACCTAGTACACCGACACCCTACAAAACGGCCTCCATCGGGCGCAATTAAACCTCGATGTAGACGCCAGACTACGAGAATTCCTACGCTAAAATTGGGATATTTTTGCCCGCACCCTTCAGACATGCCAGAATCCCACGCCGGCTGGCCCAAAGATAGCCTAAACATCCTAAAAGGATTCAAGCTACCAAGCAGTGCTCTTCGGCGTTTCTTGAACCTAAGAGACAAGCTATGGAGAGGAGCTAGCCAAACTATTTGAGGCCGATTCATCGAGATATAAAAATCCGGACTGGCTAGCAAACCCGGTGATGGTACCAAAGAAGGACAAACCGGCGCTTATGCGCCGATTTCAAGGACCTCAACAAGGCTTGCCTAAAGGATCCTTCGCCTCCCCCCGTGATCGATCAAATTATCGACGCCATCAGCAGGACACGATTCATTGCGCTTCTCGACGATACTCCGCTACCATCAAATTAAGATGGCAGAGCAAGACCAAGCCGAACGGCATTCATCACCCCATACGCCCATCTCGCTTCAACACAATGCCCTTCCGGCTAAAAAAACGCCAAGCAACATATCAGCGCATGATTCGTACATGTCCGCAAACCAGATCGGCAAAACAGTGAAGGCATACGAGATGATGTGGTCACAAAACCAAGCATGTCGAAACTCTAGTAGACGACTTGAGGCTCACATTCGATAACCTCCAATATATGACATCAAGCTTAACCCGAAAATGCGTTTTACGCATCACCGAAAGCTCTTGGGCTTCATTGTATCCGTAGAGGAATTGAAGCAAACCCAGCCAAGATCCGAGCTTTGTCACAATTGATATCCCAAAGGACCTCAAACAAATACAAAATTGGCTGGATGTGGCGGTTTAAGCCGCTTTATCTCCCCGCTGGGAGAAAAGGCATTACCCCTTTATCGCCTCCTCCGACGACCAACACTTCGAGTGGATTGGATGCCGCCACGGCCGGACTCAAGAAATAAAAGCTATATTGGCAACAAACCCGTCCTGGCCACGCCTAACATGGGCTAACCAATGTTATTATACATCGCGACAACTCATCAAGTTGTAAGCGGTGCTCGTTGTCGAACGAGAAACGGACGGACACAAGTTCCCCTTCAAAACCAGTTTACTACGTGTCCACCGTCCTCACTCCATGCAAGTCACGGTATTCGTGATTATCAAAAGATAGCGACGCGTGTTTATGGCATCCCGAAGCTGCAACACTACTTTCAAGAGTGTTCGATAAAGAGCCTCTCAAGTACCTCTTAATGACATTATAAACAACCGCGATGCGACGGGCCGGATTGCCAAATGGGCCATTGAGCTCCTCCCGTTCAACATAACCTATAAGCCACGGCGAGCTATTGTCACATCCCTAGAATTGCTTGACATTAGTTGCATTAAGGCATTCATGTCATCATGTTAATTTCCATGAAAATTGAAATGGGGATTTGTGAAACCCTCAGAATCCTTTCGGAAATGACCTAAATAAAAATCGCTCCAAAAAGGTCCAAGAAAATGCTCATGTGGCCCTCTGAAAATATTGGACAGAGTTAACAATCTAACCAATATTTTTAGGATCTCATAAGTATTTATTTTGGGCATTTGGAATTAATACGGTAAATATTTGACTTGGATATATATTACTATATATATAAAATATTGTCCAAAATTGTGCCCTTTTGTTGAGGAGCTCTGGAATAATTTAGTAAGCTCCTGCAAAAATCGGCATAATTAAATAAATTGGTTTGGTATTTTAAATAAATCAAAACAAATGTCGGAAAATTAGAAAAGAAAACAAAATAGGTAAAAGCCCTTACCTGGCCTCACCTGCGCAGCCACCCGGCCCAACCTTCCTTTCCCCCCTGGCCAAAGATCTGGTGGCTCCAGCCCACCAGCGCCAGACCGCTGTCACCTACCTCCTCGCCAAGAGGGCAGAGGAGGGACACGGCCGGCGCTGCCACAAGGCCACCTCCACCCTGCCTGCTTCGCCCGACGCCCAGACGCCTCCCCGACAGCCACGCGCCTCGGCTCTCTCTCACTCTCTCTCAACTCCCCCCTTCCTCGCTTCTCTCTCCTCACGGACCGAGCGGCTTGCCGCCACTGCTCGCCGAGCCACGGCCACCGCCCTCCTCGCCTCGCCGACGTGTCCATGGTCTCCGCCTAGCCCCTCTCCTCCTCCTCACCAAGCCCCGACGCCGAGAGGCCCCGAGGCGCCCGCCACCTTTTTTTCTCTCGGTACCATGGATCCCCACTGCCGACAAAGCCGCCGTCCGAGCTCCCTCGGCCCGCTTCCATGGCCATCTGCAACCACGGTGAGGCCACGATCCCTTTCCCCTAACCCCATGCTCGATTGCTCTCCTAACCGCTTAACCACCTTGCCGAAGGCCCGCGCCGGCCATGGCGCGCCAGCCATAGCCCCCGCCGCCGTCCGAGCCCATAAACACGCCACAGACCTCAGGGCACGAGCACCTTCGCCCCCCTCTCGTGCACCACAGCACCAGAGCCACCGAACCCGAAGCTCGGCCACAGACAGCTCGTCGCCAAGCGCCGATCCCGCCGCCTGAGCTCTAACTACCCCACCAAGAACTTCAAGGCCCTCTCAGAGGTACTCTCCCGCCTTTTGGTGGCCGGAATGGCTATCTGCACTTGCTCGCTGCTGTTCGACGTCGCTGGCGTCAAGCCGCCGGTGGCGATGACCTTTGACCGGGTTTGACCACCCCTGTCATCGACATGCGGGCCCCGCCCACTAACTACTCTAGTTAGGTTTTAAACTAACTTAACTAACGGGTTAGTGCTAATTAACCAGATTAGTTTAGTTAGACACCGACGCAGTGGCCCCACACGCCAGTTTGACCTGGACCGCGCCCAGCTTGATCACGACGCCACATCGACGTCAGTCGACGCAAATATTTATTTTCTAGATTTAATTTAATTCAGTAAATTTCTAAAATGTCCTAAACTTCTAAAATCATATAAATTCAACCGTAACTCGGATGGAAATAATTTATATATGAAAATGATCAGAAAAATATGAAGAATCTGTTTATGCCATGATCATGCATGTTTGAACAAGTTAACATCACTGAATAGGATGAATCATGATTAGGTAACTTAGAAATAGTTTTTGAGTTGGAATTCAACCTTGTTTGAATTCCACTTCAACTAACTTGGATTATTATTGCATTAGGTAAATTCAGTACCTTAACATGATCATGCATCATATATGTGCATTGCATTGATTGTGCTCTCTCTTGTTCGCCGGTAATTGTCCCTCCCGTAGACGTATGTACCGACGATGATTATTCGATGACACCGATGAAGAACTATTATCTTCGAAGTGCCTGTGCAAGCAAAACCCCTTGTTCATTCCGATATAATCCCACTCTCTCGCCTCCTGCTCTATTTTATTGCATTAGGACAACAACGATTCAATGTTACTTGTCATGTAGCTGAACCCTTGATCCTTTGCATGACTCGTCATTCCACAAGAATTAGATGAAACCCACTAGCATGAGTAGGAGTTGTTTGAGCCCATGTTGTGCCTACTCATTTATGCTTGTTTGTCATGCCTGCATACGCTTAGAGTTGAGTCGGGTCTGATTCATCGGGAATGAATTGGAATTGTTATGAACATGTCCTATTGTGTGTGAGCTAAGTGTGTGAACACGATTTGGTAAAGGTAGCGGTGAGAGGCCATGTAGGAGTACATGGTGGGTTGTCTCATTGCAGCCGCCCTCAGAACTGAGTTCTGTGTTTGTGATCCATGAAACAGTTATTACCACGCATTGGGATCCTTAATTGACCCTCTCGGCTTCTTAACCACCCTTGTCCTCATCCGGAGTTGCAAGTAGTTTCGTGTTTGTAGCATGTTGGGGCCGCACGCAACGCTGACCTTAGGGGTGGGTTGTGTTGGGTAGGCACTGTGGGTCGTGTACCGAAAGTGCCCGCTTGGTATCTCGGGAACCCCGCACACATCGCTCGGGGCTGTATGGGAAACCTCGCCGGACTCCTCATGGATGGAACCCGAATAGGCGATAAACCTGGACTAGGGACTTGAGTGTTTAGGTAGGCCGTGGCCGACACCCACGCTGGGCTTCCGCTGAAGGTTGCCGAGTACATGTCGGTAAACGCATTTATAAGTGGTGAGAGCGCAGGTGAAGAAGTACACCGCAGGGTTTAATATGATCTATTCGAATAGCCGTGTCCACGGAGAAGGACTTCGGGTTGCCTATATCAGTTCATAGACAAGTGAAAGTGGATACTCTAAAATGCGCAAGATAAGCGTGAGTGCTATGGATGGCGCTCGTGAGGGAGACGGAGCGGTCCATAGTGGTGTATTGCCATGGTGAATATGTGGACTCGCAGCGCCACCTCAAAAGAGTTACTTGCAATGTAGTTCAGATAGCCACCGAGTCAAAGCTGGCTTGCTGCACCAAACTCCACCACCCCTTTTGATAATGATGCATATGTAGTTAGATCTGATGTAAGTCTTGCTGAGTACAATTGTACTCACGCTTGCTTATTTTATGTTTTGCGAGAGACGCGGCCTCGCTAGTAGTTCCGCTTGACTTCGACGCTTAGCTTGTTACCTCACCTACGATCTTGTGCCTCGGCAGATCTCGTAGATAGTCGCTTCTCAGCCTTTTTCATTTATAGTTGTCTGCATCGCACATGATTAGCTTCCGCTTGTGCTTTGACTTGTATGTTTCGAAGTGTTGGGTCATGAGACCCATGTTTGTAATATCTCGCCCTCGGAGCCTAATGAATAATATTTGAGTCGAGAGTTATGTTGTGATGCCACGTTGTATTTACACATATTGAGCATATTGTGTGTATGTTTGAAATGCTTGGTATGTGGGATCCGACAAACTAGTTGTTTATCCTTGGCAGCCTCTCATATGGGGAAATGTAGTCTCGTGATTCTCGAGCGATAGTAGTCCGCTACAGCCCGGTTCACCGGAGTCCTCGCTAGCCCAAAGACTACCGCTTGGACACTTGATGGCCGGCATGTGATTCATTTCGCCTTATGTCTGTCCTTCGGGAAATGTCACGCGGTGATACTTTGAGTCCTGCTTAGCTGCTACAGCCCGGGATACCGGAGTCCTCATAGCCCAGCTACAGCCCAAGTTCATACGCTGATGACCGACATGCTCAAGTGTTTCATGTATGCCTCGTCCCCATAGGTTAGTGCCGCTTTGGGTTCACGATCAGCCATGTCGGCCCGGTTCTTTGTCATATGGATGCTAGCGACACTATCATATACGTGAGCCAAAAGACGCAAACGGTCCCGGCCATGGTAAGGCGACATTGTGGGAATACCGTGCGTGAGGCCGCAAAGTGATATGATGTGTTACATGCTAGATCGGTGTGACCTAGGATCGGGTCCCGACAGCGTTGGTATCGAGCCCGATCGCTCAGAGGATTACCAAGCCAAACTGGTCAAGTTGAGTCTAGAAATGCTTTAGTTATGTAAGGGAATTGATTGTGGAAGGAACGAAGGCTCTTTTTACTCCTTATACCTCATGGCCTTCTCGATCCGAGTCATCTCTTCTCTTCTACGGGTTTAAGAACTAGGCTTCTCATCTATCTATTAGGATGACGTGTTACTAATCCATAGACTTATAAGATTGTTGGTTTTAATCCCAGCCAGTTCCTACTACTCTCTCGTATGATAACCGTTGATCCCGTAATCTTGTTATGATGTTGTTGAGTGGTTATGCCACCATTTTTCGCAGGATGTCTCAAATCATTTTGAGCATTTACAGCCGTTATGCTGTCCGAGTCATCCTGTGTCTCTAAATAGTCCGATGCATTTGCAAATCCTTTCTTCTGCTCCCGATGTCCTCTTTGGTCGTAATAAGCACACTAACCGGTGCGCTGGGGTAATTTATTGCCTCGACATATATGTTGGAACTATTATTATGACCCTAGATGTTTAGGAAGTCACCTAGCAATTTAGCTATGCTTTTGTATCCCCAAAGGTGATGATTCTCGCCATCATTTTCAAAGCATCCCGTGATGCCATTTAGTAGTAGGTATTCTACTCCGGTTTCGGACCCGAGATTCACCCTCCTACTTCATGTTGTTAGTATTTGCTAGTGCCTTTAGGATATTAGTAACCTTGCGATAGTCCTCAAGTCCGTGGTATTCTCCTTCTTCCAAATACCATGAACCGCTTATGGCGTAAGTTCTTTGAGCCAAAAGATCACAATAAGAGTGCTCTTGAGGAGTTCTCCATTCATAATTGTGAATCTGCCAATTCTACCTTTCTCGCATGGGTTATCCGAAGAAATGTTGAGCTTGCTCGACATACTAATCAGGCATCCACAACTCGAAAATTATATGTTCCTTTGAGTTGTTCTCTTAGATGCCTTCGACCTTCATCTATCAATTGATAGCCAAGGGTATGTGTGCATTTGTGTTCATCGATGCATTTTATCCTTGTGGTCCGCAAGCCATTCTATTCGGAATGACTAGGAGAAACAAACTCCAAAGACTTCATCCATTTCTAGGATTGGGTCAAAGTAGTTGTATTCCGCAGATCAAAACGCCAATTCAGCTTTTGTTCTGTTCTACCTTGGAGTGTTACCATCTTTATGTCAAGAGTGTCATGGGAATTGCACAACCCCTAGGAATTCTTGACGCAGTTGATACTCTCGCTATCATTATTCATTCCTCGGTTCCGTGTTGTTGTAACCGAATGCCGACAAGTGAATTGTGATGTGTGAAATCAATACCCCGAGCAACTTGTTGCTTGGTAGTGAATGGACAATATTCTCATTCTTAGCATGTTGGTTATTAAACCATCATCCTAAGACTGATCGTGCTACCTAGTCCTTATTTTCGTGCACACCTCGATTGATGAGTTAGGATCTTGTCAAGTCCTCACTCATTTGATCATATCGCCTTGCCCTCAAAAGCAAGATTGTTCTCGAGCTTAGTAACATACCGTGGTTCGTGACTTTCCAAATATCTTCTTGGAAGTGTTACCGGTTGTTTCTGACTGTTATGTTGAGCTCGTGATCAAGTTGGTTTCTTGTGAACCACCCTTTCTCCAAGAATCTGTGTTGGATACCCCGAGCTAGTTGGTTAAGCTAGACAACAACTTGGAGAGTTGGAAGATAAAAGCTTGTCCAACTTAGTTCGATCCAAAGGGATATTCTTGTGTAGTGTGTGTTGAAGAAGGATGATATCTTCATCGATTGGTCCTTGTGATCAGCTTGTTGGACCTATTGTCCTACCAATTTTTTGATTTGAGTATGGGCCATTGTCAAGTCAAATCAGAACCAACGATATTCGTAATGTTGTCTTACTCGTGGTTGATCCTCGAGCATACCCATTACATCCTTTGGTCCGACCAATGCTATCACGTGTTCACATGATGGTGGAAGTCCAGGATATGGAAATTCGATGAGCTATTGTTGAGCCCATCAAGAGTAATTTGTCTCCTCCATGAGTCATGTTGAGCATCAACCTAGTATTGGAAACTTGTGTAAGCAATTCTTCGTGTTTCGCTCATGAAGCATATGTTTGATGAAGTAGTGACTTCCTCTAATTCATGTGCATTTGATGTAAGTTGCCGCCATGAATTTGAGAAAGGTTTGTTTTGTTCCTTTGAATCATCCCAAGTCACCATGCACGCATGAAGTATTCTATGGCATGATAGACCGATCATCTTCATTTCATATGAATTCCATAGCACACCAAGCCACCGATTGATTTGTTCAAGGAAAAGGAATTGTTGTGTAAATCCTAGGTCATGCACAAG
This sequence comes from Aegilops longissima, assembly GCA_021605205.1. Taxonomy (NCBI): domain Eukaryota; kingdom Viridiplantae; phylum Streptophyta; class Magnoliopsida; order Poales; family Poaceae; genus Aegilops; species Aegilops longissima. The sequence goes on along the minus strand of CM038681.1, from coordinate 175,540,347 downwards.
ACTTCGTTATCCTCGATGATGGTTCCCAACCTGAACTCGGTAGTGTTTTATTATAAGACTACTATGTGGTCATGTTTGTCCGGGACAATGTGTTCACATGTTTGTAGCAAAACCAGCTCATGTTTTGGAGCTTGCTACCTTAGTTCACTTCCCGAGAATCTCGCCACGCTATCTCGTCAAATTGTGTTGCAACCTTTCCTTTTCGACATGCTGAGTCTGAAATATCCTAACACCAACCAGATCTGAATCTCGTGCAGATATGATGGTTGGAACATTCAACAGCTTGCATTTCGCTCCCAGCTTGCACCATCTTTGTGCTATCTCGCTATAGACTGCCTTCTTAGCAATTCTTGTCCAGAGTTATCTTCAAAAGTGGATTTACCATGGGTCCCCCCTCGATGATAAGCAAATCATCCATTGCGTTGTCTTCAACAAGGTAGTCCACATCATCCATTCTAGTCCGGTGTACCATTCCTTGCATTCCACCAAATGATCGCCAGATTGCCTTTAGGCTGGTATAAAGAGTTCCAATGATCTATGGATCAAAAGTAATTCTTTTTGCCACTTAAGGGAATAGTTCCTCGCGTCACCTTCTCGAGGTGGCCGTTATTGAATCATGGTGAATATTTCCTCGCCACCATGATACCATCCACCATCTTCCTAAAGCGTGGAATTGTTGCCACTAATCAAACCTCGTTGTTGTTCTTCCATTCCCCTCGATGTATTTTGTGTCTCAACTCGAGACGTGTCACCATCTCAGTCCGTAATGTCGATCATGTTCGCTTAATCTTCGTGAAGATCGAATCATGTAGGGTTTCCCCTTCTTTCTGTTGTCGTGTCGGGTGAAGATCTCAAGACGCCAAGACCAAGAAGATGGAGGAACCAACATCTTCGAGAAGGCAATTGGATCATGGAGATTGTAATAGTTTGTGACCTCCCTTTTCCTCTTACTCACGCCTTGAATCTCGGCGAGATTCTTGTTTAGTGGGGTGAGTTGTCACATCCCTAGAATTGCTTGACATTAGTTGCATTAAGGCATTCATGTCATCATGTTAATTTCCATGAAAATTGAAATGGGGATTTGTGAAACCCTCGTAATCCTTTTGAAATGACCTAAATAAAAATCGCCCAAAAGGTCCAAGAAAATGCTCATGTGGTTCTCTCAAAATATTGGACAGAGTTAACAATCTAACCAATATTTTTAGGATCTCATAAGTATTTATTTTGGGCATTTGGAATTAATACGTAAATATTTGACTTGGATATATATTACTATATATATAAAATATTGTCCAAAATTGTGCCCTTTTGTTGAGGAGCTCGAATAATTTAGTAAGCTCCTGCAAAATTGGCATAATTAAATAAATTGGTTTGGTATTTTAAATAAATCAAAACAAATGTCGAAAATTAGAAAAGAAAACAAAATAGGTAAAAGCCCTCACTGGCCTCACCTGCGCAGCCACCCGCCCAACCTTTCCCCCCTGCTGGCCCAAGACCGGTGGCCCAGCCCACTGGCACAAGACCGCTGTCACCTACCTCCGCCAAGAGGCGAGGAGGGACACGCAGCGTGTCACACAAGGCCCACCTCCACTCCTGCCTGCTTCGCCCGACGCCCAGACGCCTCCCCGACAGCCACGCCTCGCTCTCTCTCACTCTCTCCCAACCCCTCCCTTCCTCGCTCTCTCTCCTCACGGACCGAGCGAAGCTGCCACCGCTTCGCCAGAGCCACGGCCACCGGCCCCCTCGCCTCGCCGACGTGTCCATGGTCTCCGCCTAGCCCTCTCCTCCTCCTCACTAAGCCCCGACGCCGAGAGGCCCCGAGGCGCCGCCCACCGTTTTTTTCTCTCGGACCGCTGGATCCCCACTGCCGACAAAGCCGCCGTCCGAGCTCCTCGGCCCGCTTCCATGGCCTCGAACCAGCGCGGTGAGGCCACGATCCCTTTCCCCTAACCCCATGCTCGATTGCCTCCTAACCGCTTAACCACCTTGCCGAAGCGCCTCGCCGCCATGGCCATGGCGCCACAGCCACAGCCCCAAGGCCCGAGCCCATAAACACGCCAGCAGACTCCTGTGGGCACGAGCACCTTCGCCTCCTCTCTCGTGCACCACAGCATCAGAGCCACCGAACCTGAAGCTCCGGCCGCAGACAGCTCGTCGCCGGGCCGATCCCGCCGCCCGAGCTCTAACTACCCCACCAAGAACTTCAGCACGTCCCAGCACTCCTCAGAGGTACTCTCCCGCCTTTTGGTGGCCGAATGGCCATCTGCACTTGTTCGCCGCGCTGCTCGACGTCAGCCAAGGCGCTGCCGCCGGTGGCGATGACCTTTGACCGGGGTTTGACCACCCCTGTCATCGACATGCGGGCCCCGCCCGACTAACTACTCTAGTTAGGTTTTAAACTAACTTAACTAACCGGTTAGTGCTAATTAACCAGATTAGTTTAGTTAGACACCGACGTGGGCCCCACACGCCAGGTTTGACCTGGACCGCGCCAGTTGATCTGGCGACGCCACATCGACGTCAGTCGACGCAGATTTATTTTCTAGATTTAATTTAATTCAGTAAATTTTAAAATGTCCTAAACTTCTAAAATCATATAAATTCAACCGTAACTCGGATGGAAATAATTTATATATGAAAATGATCAGAAAAATATGAAGAATCTGTTTATGCCATGATCATGCATGTTTGAACAAGTTAACATCACTGAATAGGATGAATCATGATTAGGTAACTTAGAAATAGTTTTTGAGTTGGAATTCAACCTTGTTTGAATTCCACTTCAACTAACTTGGATTATTATTGCATTAGGTAAATTCAGTACCTTAACATGATCATGCATCATATATGTGCATTGCATTGATTGTGCTCTTCTTGTTTGCCGGTAATTGCCCTCCCCAGAGACGATGTACCGACGATGATTATTCGATGACACCGATGAAGAACTATTATCTTGAAAGTGCTGCAAGCAAAACCCCTTGTTCATTCCGATATAATCCCACTCTCTCGCTTCCTGCTCTATTTTATTGCATTAGGACAACAACGATTCAATGTTACTTGCTGTAGCTGAACCCTTGATCCTTTGCATGACCTGTCATTCCACAAGAATTAGATGAAACCCACTAGCATGAGTAGGAGTTGTTTGAGCCCATGTTGTGCCTACTCATTTATGCTTGTTTGTCATGCCTGCTATCGCTTAGAGTTGAGTCGGGTCTGATTCATCGGGAATGAATTGGAATTGTTATGAACATGTCCTATTGTGTGTGAGCTAAGTGTGTGAACACGATTTGGTAAAGGTAGCGGTGAGAGGCCATGTAGGAGTACATGGTGGGTTGTCTCATTGCAGCCGCCCTCGTGAACTGAGTTCTGTGTTTGTGATCCATGAAACAGCTTACTACCACGCATTGGGATCCTTAATTGACCCTCTCGGCTTCTTAACCACCCTTGTCCTCATCCGGGAGTTGCAAGTAGTTTCGTGTTTGTAGCATGTCGGGGCACACGCAACGCTGACCTTAGGGGTGGGTTGTGTGCGGTAGGCACCGTGGGTCTGTGTACCGAAAGTGCCCGCTTGGTATCTCGGGAACCCTGCACACATCGCTCGGGCTGTATGGGAAACCTCGGCCGACTCCTCATGGATGGAACCCAATAGGCGATAAACCTGGACTAGGGACTTGAGTGTTTAGGTAGGCCGTGGCCGACACCCACGCTGGGCTTCCGCTGAAGGTTGCCGAGTACATGTCGTAAACGCATTTATAAGTGGTGAGAGCGTGTGAAGAAGTACACCGCGCAGGTTTAATATGATCTATTCAATAGCCGTGTCCACGGAGAAGGACTTCGGGTTGCCTATATCAGTTCATAGACAAGTGAAAGTGGATACTCTAAAATGCGCAAGATAAGCGTGAGTGCTATGGATGGCGCTCTCGTAGGGAGACGGAGCGGTCCATAGTGGTGTATTGCCATGGTGAATATGTGGACTCGTAGCGCCACCTCAAAAGAGTTACTTGCAAATGAGTTCAGATAGCCACCGAGTCAAAGCTGGCTTGCTGCAGTCAAACTCCACCACCCCTTTTGATAATGATGCATATGTAGTTAGATCTGATGTAAGTCTTGCTGAGTACAATTGTACTCACGCTTGCTTATTTTATGTTTTGCGAGAGACGCTGGCCTCGCTTAGTAGTTCCGCTTTGACTTCGACGCTTAGCTTGTTACCTCAGCTACGATCTTGTGCCTCGGCAGATCTCGTAGATAGTCGCTTCTCAGCCTTTTTCATTTATAGTTGTCTCGTACTCAGACATGATTAGCTTCCGCTTGTGCTTTGACTTGTATGTTTCGAGTGTTGGGTCATGAGACCCATGTTTGTAATATCTCGCCTCGGAGCCTAATGAATAATATTTGAGTCGAGAGTTATGTTGTGATGCCACGTCAGATTTACACATATTGAGCATATTGTGTGTATGTTTGAAATGCTTGGTATGTGTGGGATCCGACAAACTAGTTGTTTATCCTTGGCAGCCTCTCATATGGGGAAATGTAGTCTCGTGATTCTCGAGCGATAGTAGTCCGCTACAGCCCGGTTCACCGGAGTCCTCGCTAGCCCAAAGACTACCGCTTGGACACTTGATCGGCCGGCATGTGATTCATTTCGCTCTTATGTCCGTTCCTTCGGGAAATGTCACGCGGTGATACTTGAGTCCTGCTTAGCTGCTACAGCCCGGGATACCGGAGTCCTCATAGCCCAAAGGCTACAGCCCAAGTTCATACGCTGATGACCGACATGCTCAAGTGTTTCATGTATGCCTGTCCCCATAGGTTAGTGCCGCTTGGGTTCACGACTAGCCATGTCGGCCCGGTTCTTTGTCATATGGATGCTAGCGACACTATCATATACGTGAGCCAAAAGACGCAAACGGTCCCGGCCATGGTAAGGCGACACCCGTGGGAGTACCGTGCGTGAGGCCGCAAAGTGATATGATGTGTTACATGCTAGATCGGTGTGACCTAGGATCGGGGTCCTGACAGCTATTAAGTCGCAAGTTTTGGCAGACTTCGTCGCCGAATGGACTGAAGCCGAACTCCCTAAAGAGTACGGCACATATTCCAACTGGATCATGCACTTCGACGGCTCCAAATTGTTGGCTGGTCTGGGCTGGCGTCTGCCCCGACGTCCCCAACAGAGATACAGTTCAATACGCATTTCTAGATAATGTATACGGACTCCAACAACGCAGCCGAACACGAGGCCCTTCTACATGGTCTCTCGGATGGCGCTCTCCATGGGCATTCAACACCTAGAGGTGCGCAGGGATTCGAACCTCGCGATATCCCAAATAAATGGAGACTTTGATGCCAAGGATCCAAAATGGCAGCTTATCGCAACGCCGCCCTAAAATGTCAGCTCGGTTCAAGGGCTCAATTTCACCATATAGCTCGGAAAACAATCAGCAGCAGATGTCTTGGCATGCATTGGTGCAAAGCACGATGCCGTCCCCCCCAATATCTTCTTAGAGAGGCTGTTCAAGCCATCCGTATAATGGGAAGGGGAGTCCAGAAATAACAGCACAGACCCAAGCGCGCTGCCCGACACCGAACATTCTGACACAACTGGAGGCTCTGCCAACGAAGTAACATCTTCAGCCCACGTAATAATGGCAGTCATTGCCCCGTGGACGGAACCATTCCTAGCCTACCTAACCAGGCAGGAACTTCGCGAGGACCAAAACGAGGCACGCTGCATAGTGCGGTGATCTAAAGCCTATAAAGTCCATGAGGGAGAGCTTTATAAGAAAAGCACCACCGGAGTCCTTCAAAGGTGTATCTCCAAAGAGGAAGGGCGGAATCTTTGGCTGAAATTCATGCCGGACTCAAGGGCACCACGCCGCAGCCCGGCCCTTGTAAGCAAGGCCTTCCGTGACAGGATTTTATCGCCGACGGCCCGGCAGATGCTCAGACTTAGTCCAACAATGCGCCGCTTGCCGCTCTTTGCTAACTAAAGCCATATGCCACCCACCGCCTCCAAACTATACCCATCACCGACCCTTCGCGGTCCTGGGGCTTAACAGGTAGGACCCTTAAAGGGGGAACCCACAAGCAAAAAATACCTCATGGTCATTATCGGGAAGCTGATCCGACCCACTTAACACCTATGGGATCGGACCGAGCCCCTTTCGGTTCGGTGGGGGCGGAGGTCGCACGAAGAGCGGATCGAGGCGAAGCACACAAGCAGTTTACCCAGCTTCGGAGCTCTTCGGAGAGATAATACTCCTACTGCTGCTTGTCTGATTGTATTGTGTTCTTGCTAGGGAGCACTAAGAGCTACAAGACCTAGCGTGAGTGTTCTCTGGTTTCGAATGAACCGAGCCGAACCCCTTCTACGTTGCGCATGGGCCTCCTTTAATATGCTCAAGGGGTCTCCAACAGGTGGCAACGTAGACAAGGGAAAAAACAGAAAATGAATTGCGGTTGGTACAGCTACTTGTACAGTGTCTCATACCTAACCCTGACGGCAGGGGACAAAGGCATTAAATGCCCGTCTAAGTCGACTCAAACAAAGGCAGTAAAGGGACCGCTGTGGACGCCACTACTTGCTATGATGGCAATCTTGTCAGCACCGCTTACCACAAGGTCGCTGGCTGCACAAGCCTCTTGCCACGCTGCTACCGAAAGGTCCCATGGCAACACGTTGATGGATGAGCTGGAGCGGAGGAACGGAGTGAGTCTCGCATGCAAGCGCCTTGCCGCGGTTGTTGCCTTGTCGTGTCCGGAAGCTTGTCGCTCACCGGGCCTTCCCGGCAAGCTCCTCTTGCCGGGGCCGTGTTTTCTAAATGCCTTGGTTGTCCTTCCCGGCAAGCTCCTCTTGCCGGGGCCTTGTCTCCTTGGCTTGAATACTTTGTTCTTGAATGGCTCCAAAGGAACCACGGAGGACCTTGGTGGTCACCTGGCCAGCCATTGCCGCGGGGTGCTGCAACTGCCCGTGCACGAGTTCGGGATACTAGGGTACCCCTACTCTAGTACACCGGTAGGAGCTCGGCTGGGCTACACACGGTGCCGAAGCGCTGTTGGGCCAGGCCCAAAACAGTGCACGGCACGCGGCCTTGGTTACACCGTAACTCACTCGTCCCACCACGCCCACGAACGGCACGATCGATTGCGGCGCCGTGGGAGAGATCGGGGGTTTTTTATTCGAAAAGGAACGACGCCTCCCTCTTTATAAGCAGAGGAAGCAGGGCAGACCGCCCACCTCGCCAGCTTGCTGTCCAATCTCGAAAAAACCACCTCGCTGCTCCCCCTTCTTCCCAAGTCTCGAAGAGAGCAGCGCCCGCCCCCATCGCCACCAAGTACCACCAGCCGCCGCCGGTCTCCCCACCGCCTCCGCCATGGCTCCAAAGCCGACAAGGGAAGGGCGTGAAGTCGGCCGAGGCGCATGCTCGCTGCATCTGCGAAGGAGCGGGCCATCTTCCCCCAAGCTCGCCGCAAGGGAGCTGAGGGAGAACTACTACTCTTCGTCGACGGAGACGCGAAGCGATCCGCGACACTGAAGGTATTCCCACCGCTGCTTCGAACTAGCCCCAACGGGTACCTTTCTTCGTGATCGTTTTCTATTATGGGCTCGCCCGCCTTCTCTGAATTTTTCTGCGGATATCATGAACACCTCACGGGTTCCGCCTCCTTGACTTCACCCCCAACGCTGTCCTCGACCATGGCAGTTTTCGCACATCTTTGCGAAAATTTTGTCGAGTCCACCCAAACGTAGCCCTTTTCCGCCACTTCTTCATGCCTCGAGTTGAGAGAGGAGAGCCCTTGCCGAGGAATCGCTGGATCTCAAGGATCGCAAGAAAGAAGCTTATCTGGAAGGAGAGCTCCGCAGCAAGTGGGAAGAGTGGAGGGCAGATTGGTGTTAGATTGTAGAGGAGAACCCGCAGCCTTTACCGCCAGCGCCAAACCCCAATAGTGCGCGACAACGATTGGAGCAACTTGGCGCGGGAAGATGCTAGATTGAAGATTGCTGTCACCCGATCTCAAGGCCTCGTGCTTGCCGGATTCATCGAGGCGCCTGGCGCAGATTTTCTTCGCCCAGACGCTTCTTGCGGGGAGAGGAGGAGACCTGCTTGGGAGTTCCGTAACGCGGCGGATATCATGAGGCTGCGCCTGGGCCTCAACTTCAATTTCACCGCCTTGGAGTTGGATGCGATGCTCTCGGAGCTGTTCAAGCACGACCTGATCATCCCGAATGGTTCAGGTTGCCGAGGGAGTCGCTCCATTGTGCAACAATTCCTCGCCAACCGCATCCGCGTAATGATGCCGCGCAGCGACTCGCATGGAATCGCTCCAACCCGCAAGAGCCTGCAGATGACGCCAGGCGGTGTTCTTCGACAGCTTGAAGAAGTGCCGATCCGCCCGATGAGCGTATGGCCTCACCCGTGACACCATCGACGATTTAGATGCAGCGACGCCACCAGCCGGAAGAGGCGGCAGCAGCTGCCTGCAAGCCCGGGCGATTCGGGTTCACCGTGGAGGAGGCAGAGGCAGCAGAGGCGGCAAGCCTTGTCGAGCTAAGGGAGTTTGCCGCGAGGAGGAGCTTGCCGAACTGAAGCCGAAGTCGAGCGAGCCAGGCCGAGGGCGCCTCCTCCCACCATCTAGCAGCTTGCGCGAGCGGAGCCCCCAGCTCCACTAAGAAGGCGTCTTCGCAAAGCCGAGACGAACGGGCGGCAGACGGGCTAATCAGCCGTCGCGCAGGCATGACGCCTCCACCGCAGGCAAGCATCATGCAAGCCGGAGCACTCTCACGCCTGCAGAACTGGAGCAGGGCCTCCCAGCCACTGGCTGCAACTCCCGCCAAGCGGTCAAGGGAACCCACTCTCCTCCTTGCCGCACGGGAGGCAAGCCAGATTTGATCTCTCGCGCCAGCTCCGACGAGGAAGAAGAATAGTAAGCTTCGTGGTTGTACTTGTAGTTCTTCAACTTTGTTGCTTTGTCTTGTATCTGATTCGCTTCACTCTAAACTCTTTCCTTTTTAGGACGCTGGCCCAGAGAGCGTCGAAGAGAGCCAAGACCCCGGTGGTTGTCATCGAGACTCCATCCTCTGCTGCAGCAGGAGGCGCGTCGAGACTGCTTGCCGGACGCGGCAACTCTTCCTCAAAGCAGCCCCCAGAACAGCCCCCATCGTAAGTATATGGTTTACTTCTTACTGTCGGGCGTGCATGGGTGCCCTTTCTTTGTTGATATCTGACTGTTGGTTTGTGTAGGAGCAGAGCAGCCTCACCAAGAGTGCCCGGACGCCGCTCCCGACGTGCCATCTGCGTCGACTACACCGCCAAGGGAGGATCCCCGCAAGGAGCCGCTTCTCCGCAAGGAGGCATCTCCGCAGGCAGTTCTCCGGCAAGGAATAGCGACAGCGACCCTCCGGTGGTTGAGACCGCGGCTGCAAATCCCATCGCAGGTAATCCTCTTGCCTAAAAACTTCCCTTGGGTTCTTTTTCTTCTTATTTTATCTTTGGATACTTGCTTGACTTTTCTTCATCCGGTCGTCGGATCCATCTCCCGCAGAGCCAATGGAGACCGAGGTCGCCGGTGAGGAGGACGCGCGCGGCAATACTGACGACGCCGCCGTCACCGAGGAAGAAGTCGGCGCTGACGAGCCCGGGCGCGAGGAGGCTGACAAGGTTGCCGCCAGCAGAGCCGGGCGAGGGTCCGCGATCGACCGACGGCCCCGAGGCTACTGGAGCGCCAGCGCCACACCGACCGCCGATCCTCCGCCACGGCAGCGCCAGTTCGGGGCCCCAGCCCGCGCTTACTTGAAGGCCGGCGATGGCGTTTCATCAAGCTTCCTCGGGCGCCGAGTTCTGTGGCGCCGGTCGAAGGAGAAACTTTGACGAAGAGCTGCTCGCCTCATTGGCCGACGCTGGTCGACGCGCAAGCAGCAGAGCGGCGAAGTCCGAGGAGGAGCAGTTGTTGGAAGCCGCCGCCTCTACCGCACCCAACAAGCCAAGCTGAATCCCGGAAGCGCTTGTCGCAAGGCGGAGCAGACATAGAGAAACGCGCGGAGGAGCTCCGGGGCATCAATCAGGAAGCTCTCCGGGCCTTGGCAGAGGAGCGGGAGCAAATCATCGAGGCGCGCAAAGCCTTCATCCTCGAGAAGGCTGAGGTTGAGGAGCAACAACGGCTTGCCGCCGAAAAGCTATCTGCGCAGGAAGGTGAGCTGGCGCAGCAGAAGATCAATCTTGACAGCCATGAGGAGGAGCGTGTCGCGCGCGAGCAAACATTTGGCGGGGCTCTCAAGGAAGCAAAGGACGCCGCTGCAGCTGCTGAGGCCGCCAAGAAGGAGTTGGAAACGAAGGTGACGCAGCTGGAGGCCAGTCTGAAGAAGGGCGGCGAGGAGCTTGCTGCACTCAAGCATGAGCGAGAGAAGGACGCCTACACTCTTGGCGAGCTGTAGGGCCGTCTCGCTAAGAGGAGCAAGGAGCTCAGCGCCGCCAAGGACTCCAAAGCAGATCTCGAGCTGAAGCTGACCACCTTGACTCAGACGCGGAAGGCGCCAGGAGCAGGAGGTGGCCTTGTTGGAGAAGATCAAAACCGACGAGGCGCTGGCGCGAAAGTGTTAAGCCGCCTGTAACACCTTCAGAGAGAATGTGGAGCACCGGACCGAGGGTCTCGTGAATATTGCCGCCGCCATCGACGGGGGAGCTGGCGGAGCTGGGGATGGTGGATCTCGGATATTCCACGATGAGCACCTCCAACCCAGCGCCAAGCTCAGCTTGTACTTCAAGGGCGCAGGACGGCTCTCCAGCGACCAGGAAGAGATTCCAAAGCAGCTGGCCGAGGAGTCGCCCAGATCTGCGCAGGAGCTCTCCGTAAGGTGCCGATGAAGGTGGCCTTCCGCAATCCAGGCCTCAACCTCACCGGCATCCTCAAGTCCTCGCCGCCAGATGCTGATGTGGAAGCGCCAAGGCCTTGTCGCACCCATTGTGGACAAGGTGGGCAA